>JAACJA010000025.1:600000-1101794 GCA_017140755.1 Calonectria hongkongensis | reverse complement strand
TTGCGCTAGTTCGTGGAGGAAGCCAAGATACCCGTCTAGCGGGATCGGGCTGTAACCCAGGTTGTTTAGGGTGGCGGAGGGAGGTGAGGGGTTGGCCGAGCTGAAGAGCCGCTGGAGTTGCGGGTTGGATGGAGGGTGCGTCCGAGATAGAGAGGGAGGGAGGGTTGTTTGGTGGAGGGGACGGGAGATGTTCCGACATGTAAAGCAGACAATGAGCAAGGCTTGCCTGTCTTGTGGCTGTGTAAACCGCAAAGGCGGCGTAGGGGAGGATACGTCCTGGATGCACTGACGATTTTTTACGGTGATTGTCCGCTGGCCGTCTCCCTCGGCGATCTGTTCGCCAGGCCAGAGCGACAGTTTGATTTCCCAAGTCTGTTCCCTGTCGTTTCCTGCGGTAAACTGAGCATTTGACTACGGTGCGTCCACCCACAAAGGAGGGCCCGTGGGATGGAGAAGCTCATGGATGTGCATGTTGATGGTTTCCATGGATGTGCCGGCGGCGAATGAGAATGGGTCCCGGTAGCTGCGCGATGGACCTTTTTGCAGGGCGTGCAGGCGTCTGGGCTGAGAAGGTACTCTGTATCTTTTTTTCTTTTTTTCCTTTTGGTCCTCGTTGCCCTCGTACATAGGTAGCAGTAGTCTTTTTTGCCCTGGGCTTTTTTTTTCTTTTACGGGGGATCAACTGTGGGTAGAGAGGAGAAAATATCCACTGGGGAACCCACTCTGCGTGTCTAACTGCCTGCGCTGTGCCCTTTGGGGGCCTTTTTTTTTTTTTTTCCTTTGGGCCCTCTGGTACCCTTGGCACTGTAAACTCCGCCTGTGGCCGCCGCCCACGGCTGACCTGGTGGGCGTCGTACCGGGGTACATTGTACTTGCGGCTGCTGGCATTACAGTAGACGGTGCACCGTACCTCACCGGCTGTGCGCGGGTGCAGAGGTACTTGGATAGCTTATCCAGTAGCAGTCCATTGCAAGGTACCCGGCCCTAAGGCAGCCTTTCCGGCCCTGCGCGGTCCTCAGCGGTCCCTCCCCTCCCCCCTCTGGGTGCCCTGCCTGACCCTGTTCTTGTCCACCGATGTACTGTCCCACCACATCTCCGTGGCACGGTACCTCTGGCCTCCCCACTGCCTGATGGAAGGGCACTGGGTGGCCCATTCTCCTCTCTCTCCCAGCGCTTCCGTCCACCACACTCAAGACCGACCGAGCAGCACCTCCACCACCTCCACCTCCACGACACACCCATCGACGGCTCCATCATCGCCGACGATCCCTTCTACTCCCCTTACTCCTGACGTCTCGCCTCGACGTTTCTCTATTCCCTGCTTCAGTGCTTTGTTGCCGCTGTTGCTGCCACGTCTCCCAGCGTCCTCGTCGGGGGCTCTTTATCAGCCTCCTTTCAACCACACGGCCCGTCGTTGACCGTCTCCGCTTTCCACGCCCGTCGATTTGCTTCCTGGCCCGGCTTCGACCCCAAGCTGGCCCTCCTCCTCCTCCCCTTCTCCCGTGTCTTCCTCCTCGACGACTTGATTTCCAACCTCGTACGACTTCCTACCGGTCGCCTCGCATAGGATCTACGCGGATCATCGTGGACGGCTGATCGACCCGACCGACGCCCACAGACCCCCCCTCCTTGATCCATCTCGACACGGCCTGGGTCTGCACCTCCTGCTACGCGAGCATCACCAAAGAAGACACTTTCTCCCGGAGCAAGACATCCTCCGCACGCCATAGACACGACCCTAGCCGTTTTTCGACAACCTGCCTGGCGATTGCTCGCCTCCCCCCGTCGTCACCATGATGAGCTTCGACGGAGGCACGGCTTACGCCGAGTCGGACGCTGATGACGAGTATGAGCGAAGCATGGGCGGCCACTCCCCCGTTGGCGATGACGAGGGCTCCCCCATCGACTCGGAAATATCCACGTCCGCTGAGCACACACCGACCACCTATGGCCACCACGGCAACATCGACCGCTTGCCCGAGACGATTATATCCGAATGGACAGCCGACGAGTGTGCGGACTTTATCAGCTCACTTGGTCTGCAACAGTATGCTGACCTCTTCATTGGTTTGTCTCTCCTCGTGGGAAAACTGGCAATTGTTTTCTCTGCAGAACCACCCCAGGAACGCCGCAATGGAACATGTTTTTTACTAACACATGGTTGCAGAGAACGAGATTGTCGGCGAGGCTCTTGTTGCTCTGCTACACGATGATCTCAAGAGCATGGGTATCAACAGTGTTGGTCATCGTCTAACCATTCTCAAGAGTGTCTACGACGTCAAGAAGGCCCAGGACGTGCCTCTTGAGAGTGACCACTACCTTCCACTATGTATGTCGCTCGTCTCTATTGGTGACCTGACCTGATTCTAACGCAACCCTGCAGCCGCCGACGCTGAGGCCCAGTACGCCACTGCGACGCTCAAAGACATTAAGCATCTTGTCGAACAACTCCGCCTCCGCGACGAACGCATGAGCTTGCTCGACCAGGATCTGCGGCGAATGACTGAAGACTTTAGACGTCTGAGGGAGGACGTCCTCCCCGCGCTCCGCCTGGTCAAGGATGCTCAACAACCTCTACCGAACCTGAGCAGCAACAACTCGGCCTACAGCTATGACAGCACCATCTCACCCCCGGTACCGACACCTACCCCCAGCCAATCCGCCAACCCCATGAAGCGCCAGTACTCGACAAGGAAGTTTGTCATTGGCGATACTCCCAAGAATGCGTCCCCCACCCAGACCACCCACGAAAGATCAATAGCCGAAACCACCCTCGATCCGGCAAACGCCGCAGAGCGAGCCGTCATGTCGTCATCGCACCTTGCGGCCATGAACGGAAGCGCCTCATCTCCCTCGTACCCCTCTCCCAACATTCCCTCGCCGACTTCACCGCCGACACACATGAGCGGCACCACTCTTGGCTCCAGATCCTATAGAAGCGAAGCGCCGACTCCGTCATCACGCAGCACATTTGATAGTGACCACAGCACCTACACCTCGTCTCGCGACAAGGGTCCATCAGGGCCTCCTCGTCGAAGAGAAACTCCAGTCCCCGACACGCCAAACCCCAGTAACGCTTCGGTTGAGATATTCAAATCCTTCCGAGTTAGCATGGATGACCCCTGCTACAAGGTTCTACCTGCAGCTCTCAAGAAGTACCAAATTAACGCACCGTGGGATCAATACGCCCTGTATATTGTCTACGGAGACCAGGAGAGATGTCTCGGTCTCCAGGAAAAGCCGCTGATATTGTTTAAGCAACTGGACAAGGAAGGCAAGAAACCCATGTTCATGTTACGAAAGACGACAGCGAGCTCGACAGACGGCGACCCGGGGAGTGCAGGGCTAGGCACCGCGACTCGCGGAGCAGCAGCAGGGTATGATCCCCCAGGAGGAATCATTTAGGCCGTGGATCTGGCCGTGATTCTTACCCCGCACCATTTTTCTTTGGAGCATCTGCAGTATATCAGGCCTTGGGCATCGGAGCGGCGCGTACCGAAACACAACGAAATTACACGGGAACCATGCATGCTTAGGAGTCAGACCGTTGGGTTACACGACACGAGATTTGTGCATAGCGCTGGGATAAGACTTTTTTCTTTTCTTTTTTCGTTATCTTTTTTTACTACTTTTTCTTGGACTAACTTTTGGGGAAACGGGCATTTGTGGCGAAGAGTTTATAACCTCAATTTTGGATTGAGGCCCGAGAGCATTCGCGTCTGTGGGTCCTGGCACTTGCGTGCGCCAAGTTGCTGGGACTGGGAGCAGATATGAAACATGGACAACAGGGAAAGACGTTCGAACCATGTCTGTGTATGCTTGTGCAGTCTTGGTCCAGGTCGGACCTAGATCAGGCTGCTCCACGGGATGACAAAAAAGTGGAGGAGAGTGTAAGAGATGGAATACCACGAGATACAGGCTGGACACGGCTTATGCTGGTTGTAAGCTAAGCGAAGCAAAGCTAAGCGGAGCGGTTTGGCATCGGCCAACTCTTTTTTTGTTTTAGGCCGCTTTGACGCTGTGATTCTGGCGGATTTTTATGCCTCTGCGCAGGGGGAAGATTTTGGGTATTCGGGTGTCCTTTTTGCGTCCTCTGTCAATCTTGTCACTAGAAACAGGGCCTTGCGAGGGTATATGTTTCCCTTTTTTGTTTCTATGCCATCTACTACAATCAACAGGGGGACTCTGGGCTACGGCGTTGTATAAAAAATTTCGGGATGGGTTTGGTTTCGGGAGAGGAAGATACGGGGAGAGACAGACAGACACAGACAGACAGTGAGTTGGAAAGCTCGGGAGAAGTTGATGTCAATGTCGGAGAGATTGTGTTATAATTCAATCGCATATTTGCGGGAGGCGGCCTATTTGCCTTGTTCCATACTGGGGATAGAAGCTTTTTTTTTTTTTTTGTTGGGACGGGGATGTATGTAAATTGCAGTCGGGCGGAGTATGGCTTGGAGGGTTGTTTCGAAATGAAAGCGGGAATTGGCCCGATTATATTGGTGGATGTACATGTGAATGGTGGTGAGGGAGGGGTTGCTCACATAATGATGATAATGCAAGCTTACATTTAGCAATGTTTATTATGTCTTGATTTGGGGTAACATTGGACATGTTGTTGTTGGCTAGGCAAGCTATTCCTACATACATACATACATAAACGGATAAACAACAAAAAAGAAACTTGTGCAACCTGGGACTCTCAACTCCAATTCCGTAACGTAGTATTAGTTTTGGCAAAGGAACCTTGCACCAATCCATCGGCCCCCCCTTGACACAACCTTAGGCGCGTACACACCACGTCCACCCATCAGGGACACCCCTCTTGGTGCCGTCAAACTCGGCGAGGAAGGCGTCAACGGCCTCCCAGGCGACCCCCCTCCTCATGCCCGTCTCATCGTCCCAGCTCGAGTGCAACCCCACCAGGTCGCCGGTGCGCCTGTCGACCAGGCCGGCGCCGCTGTGGCCCCAGTAGGTCCAGCAGTTGTGCGCCAGCGCGCCAATCTCGCTGTTGTCCTGGACGTCCTGGCCGGGGGACAGGCCTCGAAAGTTCCCCGTGCTGACGACGAGCGTGTCGTAGCCCGTCTGCGCGCCGCCGGGCGCCTCCGTCTCGAGGTCTTCGCTGCCCGGGTGCCCGATGCAGACGAGCCGGGCGCCGAGCTGAGGCGGAGACTCGGCGAGGCGCAGGTAGGGGAACGGCCGCCGGCAGTGCTGCTCGGCCTCGGAGACGACGAGCAGGGCCAGATCCCGGACGGGGTCCCAGGCGACCACGCGGGCGGTGACGACGGCGCCGGAGGAGAAGAGCAGCGCGTGCGACTTGCTCAGGTCCAGCTCGGCGGGGGTCTCGGCCACGCAGTGGGCGCAGGTGAGCAGGACGCCGTCGGGGGAGACGCAGACGGCGGTGCCGGCCTCCTCCTGGGCGAAGACGAGGGATGCGCCGACGGGGTCAGAGCCCGAGAGGTCGCGGCGGGCGAGGTCGGAGGGCAGCGAGATGGAGTGCGATTGCAGCCATCTGCGCTTGCGCTGCAGCGGGGAAGCTGGCGGGTTGCGGAGGGACCAGGGGATGGATGAGATTTGGAAGTCTAGAGTGCCCGAGGAGGAAGAGGAAGAGGAAGAGACGGGAGTGAGGGAGATGTGAGTTGAACTTGAAGGCTGGTGAGATTGTGTTGGTGTGCCATGCTGTTGCTGTTGTTGCTTTTGTAAACGGCTTGAGCTGCGAGTTTGACGACGGGGTGGTGGTGTGTCCATTGTTAGATCTATGACTCCGGAAGACATGGTCTAGATGTCATGGACAGAGTGTACAGGATTTCGACGTGAATTGGAAATTTTAATTGACATTCTACACAGGCAGACCATGTCTAGTCCTTCTACTTATACACCGCGCAAAGTCCATGTAAGTGTTGAGGTTGCCACTAGTCGGGCCCACTCGAGCCTCGATGGTCCCAGTGGCTGCCTGGAGCAATACTCTCCCTCTCAAACGAAATAATCCGAGCCGAGACGAGTCCAGTGTACTATCGATGAACGAGCTTTCTCCAGACCCTTGTCAGCTTTCTGCCCTTAGCTGCTTGTCGCGTGGGTTGATTGGCAGAGAGGCTGTCGTGTAACGGAGAGCCCATCTGATTATGGCCTTTCGAACCGACTCCATGTTCGCTCCTCCAAGACTCGAGAAGTTCCGCGGTTTCTTTGGTGTCAGGATGATCTGGTCCTAGGGCAGCGCATCGAAACTCGAAGCATTGTTCTATGAGAGAAACCGCGTCCTCATGACAACCACGGTCCGCCTGAAAAATGGCGAATTGGTGCATGGCGCGGAGGGTGCCTGGGTGCTTCTCCCCGAGGCACTCATGAGAGAAGGAATATGCTTTGGACCCGATAGATTCTGCCTCATCGTGGCGACCCTGTAAACGGTATATCACTGATAGATGAACCATGCTTTCAATTGTATCCGCATGCTTCTCTCCAAGCACCTCTTGATAAAGACAGAGGACTTCAACGTTGAGAGTCTCTGCCTCGCCAAGGCGTCCCTGATGGCAGTAAATCTCTGATAGGTAAAATTTGCCCCAGAGGGTATCAGGATGCCTCTCCCCAAGGATCTCTTTTTGAAGTTCTAAACCCTTCATTCCTATAGATTCTGCCTTACCATAAAGTCTTTGTTTAAAGTATGTTTCTGCAAGATTTACCATAGCCCGAATTGTATCAGGATGTCTCTCTCCCAAGATCTCTTGTCGTAGATCCAAGACCTTGATTTCTAAAGCTTTTTGCNNNCTATAGCCCGAATTGTATCAGGATGTCTCTCTCCCAAGATCTCTTGTCGTAGATCCAAGACCTTGATTTCTAAAGCTTTTGCTTTACTATAATAACCTTGATATGAGTATGTTGCTGCAAGATTTGCCATAGCCTCAATTGTATCAGGATGTCTCTCTCCCAAGATCTCTTGTCGTAGATCCAAGACCTTGATTTCTAAAGCTTCTGCTTTACTATAATAACCTTGATATGAGTATGTTACTGCAAGATTTACCATAGCCCGAATTGTATCAGGATGTCTCTCTCCCAAGATCTCTTGTCGTAGATCCAAGACCTTGATTTCTAAAGCTTCTGCTTTACTATAATAACCTTGATATGAGTATATTACTGCAAGATTTACCATAGCCTCAATTGTATCAGGATGTCTCTCTCCCAAGATCTCTTGTCGTAGATCCAAGACCTCGAACTCCAAAGCTTTTGCTTTACTATAATAACCTTGACATAAGTATGTTACTGCAAGATTTGCCATAGCCTCAATTGTATCAGGATGTCTCTCTCCAAGAATTTCTCGTCGATATTGTAAAGCATTTTGATCCACGAGCTCTTTTTCTCCCCATCTTCCTTGGTTATGAAGAAAGTTAGACACTTTTACCATCAGGCTTGATATATCAAGGCGCTCTTCACACGTATCTACCAGTGTTGATACTTGCATGGCATGTGCTAGATATTTCTCACATAATATCCACGTTTCCGGGTTGGCTAAGTCCATCCAGGGATAGAGTTCCAACATAACTTGTACAGCTATGCCTGAGAAAAGAGCCTCACTATTCTCACTTGAGCCGTCTGATATGTATGTGCCCAACTCGTCCATGGAAACGGTCGTTTGCGTCGCTAGGGCATATCTGGTGGCTTCTTGCACAAGATTGTGCATTTCATAACATGGGTTATCATCTTCCGTTTGGAGTTTGCGAATGAATGAATATGCTTTAAGTTGTGCAATGGCTTCAATGACTTCCAATTGGTCTGGGAATTCACCCTGACCCGGATTCTCTTCACTGTACATGATGGCAGCTCTCATAATGTCATGAGGAATATTTTGGTTGTCGACATAAGCGATAACATTGAGCATCTTATATGCCATTTCGTTTTCCTTCCGGATGCGTTTGATGGAGATGCCCCATGTTTCCAGAATGCTGTTGGCCATACCATTCCGTCTGTGCCTATCAAACTCGGTCGTCTCCAGGAGTTTCCATCGTTTTTTGTCTTCCGCTAAGAGACGTGAGTACTCTCTCACTGATGTAGATGTCCTTCGCATATACGCTCCGGCCTGTGATATAGCCAATGGAAGCCATTGGAGCTCTTTTAACAGTTGAGTGACGTCAATTTCTTGGTTACTGGCATCTTCTATCCCTAAAGTCTTCAACAGCTGCGATGCTTCCTTCGATGTCATGTCGGCAACCTGGATGCCACGGTTTGGGCCCACAAGTGTCCCTACAATTCGTTCATCGCGGCTTGTCCACAATACCGTTCCCGTGGGTGCTTGTGGAATGTATTCGTATAAACTTTTTGATTGGCCTTGTTGCTTGATTACAAACAACGCCAGGTCGTCTGCATTGTCCACTATGAGGGTCCATTGTGATTTTGTCTTGATGCATTCACACACGGCTGCAAGCAAATCTTCATTCTTTTGTCCCTCATCCACGCCGAGCTTTTTCGCGATTTCCTTGTAGTCATGTGAGAATGTTGCTTCGCTGTCAGCGTGTACCCAGAATACAAAGCAATCAGGGTCTTTGCATCGCTGATACGCGAAATCGAGAGCGATTTGGGTTTTGCTGTGTAATTGATTAGCACTGACATGCGAGGCGTCAAGAAATATCTTACCCCGAACCTCCGAGACCCCAAAGAGCGGCACTGTTATACTCGTTCGTTCGAGGTAGGAGTTCATCGAGTCGATTGACAATGCTGGGTCGGCTAATGACGTCTTCGTTACGTGGATAAGGAATGTTCTCTATGGCGGCCTGGGGGCGTTGGCGACGGGAATTATCATGAACAATCGGAGTATCTAGAATAATTAGGTATAAAATATCAGTGCCTAACACTCGCGTTGTATGGTTTGAACTTACTGCTCTCTTCTGGAAATTGTCGGAAGTTGTTGCTTGGAGCATGTCGATCTAGAATTGCCTTTGCCACAGCAGCGGCAGTGCCGGATGCAAAATCTTGCCATTTCTTGCTTTTATGACTGTCTGCGTAATCACAGATACCTTTCACCACAAGGCACGGTAGTTGATCCCAAGCTCCAGCACCTTCCATCTCAAATGCAATGATCTTGTTTGTTTCGGCGACTCGATCTCGATCTTCTCCAGACTTCATAACGGTATTGCCTGAGCCTACACGCCCTATAAAGATCTCTGGGAAATAATCACCGCATACATCACGGGGTTTTCTTTTCACCAGATGAACTGCACCACACTCCATCTCTGTGCAAGATGATTTGGATGCTAAGTCACAGAATTCCCCATCCAAGCATGATCTACAGTGCCTTCGATGTGCGTGTCTATGTTTTGGTCGGTATAAATAATCTTCTGTAAGCCCAGGATACTGATATTTGTTTCCTTTATTGGCTTTCAAGGCCGCTTCTTGTAAACATCTGAGGTGCTTGGTGGCTGCTGTATGAAGTTCTGCTTTGCCAAGTTCCGTCTTCAATGTGGCGAGAAGTCCTCGAATGTTTGGATCGGGTCTCCCCAGGCTGTCTTCGATACCTTGTTTTGTGGCGTAGTGATTGGGATACTGCCTGCCAAAGTCATACTGTACAAGGGCATTGCTTATCACAACATCGCCAAGGAATACATCAGAACCATCAATTTTCGGCACTCCTCCGCAAATGCCGACTATGAGTGCGAGCTTGATTTCGGTGTAGCTTGAGCGTAAGTTCGCTGCTGCTGCTGCTGAATCGGTGGTTCCCATGCCTGGAAGCACAGCAAGAACGACATCATGATGGCCAATGCTGCCTGTTGTATACGTGTTCGTGTCGCCATCGATGCGACCGTAGGGATTATCCCCGTCATCCCAGAAGTTGTCGAAGAGCAATGTAATAGCGTCGGCTTCACGAGGCAATGCGCAAATTATTGCGACCCGAAAGCACCTCCGGCGAGGAGGTCGGGAACGAGATGTCATGGTGACGATCGCGAGAGTGTGGATTAGGCAGAGAGAGATCGACGCTTGTCGGAAGATGTTTGAAAGGAGGGGTTCGAAGAGCTGAAAAGCAGGCTGACAAGGCAGATCAATTGGAGCGGCTGACTAGGCTAGGGAGGCTGAAGTGGTTGGTTGAGAAGGCTTCTGTGCAATCTGGGCAAGCGTTTTTTTAATCCAATGAACACACGCCCTTCTCATTAATAATTTGAAATAATTCGAACTCCAAGATTTTATGGTTTTATAAGTTGATGTCGGGCTCCTTTGATGCCAATCACGTAGAGGTGGTACCCGGACCACGCACGGGATGAGCCACCGTCTAACAATGGCTAACCGTAACACTGTTGCGATTAGATCAGATCGAATCATTGGCATAGTGTTCCGCAGAAATGCGAGTAGTTATAGAAAAGAACCTGGAAGCAATATGTTTATGGATACACCCATGGGGAGAACAAAGTACCTGAGCCCGAGATACAAGGAACCTGCACAACGACGACGAAGTTCTAGAAAGAAAAACAGTTTGTAACCTATTAGTAGCAAGAATTTCACAAAGATGGCCCTTCGGAATAAATAAAAAGAAGTAAATCGCCATTGTAGTATGCTGCCATATGAATTAAGTACTCGGCAAAGTATTCTTGTTGCATGTGAAGATGCATTTAACCTTTGTAACTTACAGAAGCTTTTCATTAATCATCCATCACCTCTCGTCCATCGCCCATCGCCAATATCATTACACAGTACATGTTTACACCCGAATATTATCCCTAGGAATTCTTCTCTTTCCACTCATCCACTGTAGTTCGGTAATCCTCTGGGCCATAGGGGTCCGTAGCCTCAGCCGCCATGCCACCACCCTTGCGGTACTTGTTCAGCCCCATGTCCGTCATCAGCATGTCCAGGTAAGGCACCGCATCAAAGACAAAGTCTGGGAACGAGTGTCCGTAGCCGGCTGGGTATCGCCACTTGCAAAAGCGGCTGTGCAGCACCGCCTCGTGCTGGAACTTGGCTAGGCCCGTGGCGTCGCCGGGCGCCGGCAGATCGGCAATCTTGCCGTCGAAGTAGGCGTTAATCCAGAGCGACTGGGCGTGCGCGACCGTTGTCGTCGTAGCGCACATCAGCATACCGCAGAATGCAATGTCGCGAGCCGCTAGGAACTTGGCCGAGGGGGGCGCGATGAAGTGGTATAGCGTGTAGGGCGTGAGCTTGGTCGAGGGGTTGATGGCGTCCTTGCTCGAGAGGCCCTTGTTGTTTAGTATCGGCTCATACTTGGCGTTCTGCACCGGCTGGTCCTTGAGCCGGGGGAATTTGCTGAGGATTTCCTTGTCAATCTGTTCCACCAGGCTCTGCGGCGGGAATGACGTTGCTGAGGGAGCATGCGGGACACCGAGCTCTTCGGCGATGCCCTCTGGCAAGAACTTTAGCGGAGGAGTGTGCTTCCATCCTGTTGAGCAGCACAGCAAATCTGTTTCGAGCACGCTGCCATCTGAGAGGTGCACTTTGCCCTCGGAGAGACCGGTGATGTCTGCAATATGGACCTTAACAGTGCCCTTCTTGACAAGGTCGAAGAAATCTGTCTGGTAGTTGAGAATTGACAGGCCCGCGCCCACATGAAAAGCCTGGCTCCAGGGCTTGAGCTTGGCCGTCTCCGGATGCGAATCGTAGGCGTTGAGGGTAATGACGTCGCTGCCCAAAATGTTCCAGAACTGATTCACAAAAGCACGGCCAATAACGCTATTGTGGTACCAGCTTCGAGTCGTTGCGTAGCCGTCGGCATCTCCCCAGCTACAGGGGCTAAACCACGTGAGCATGCGAGTATGCACTAGCTTCTCAAGCCACTTTTTCAAAGGCGTAACATAGGGTGGCGCCATCCACACTGGTCCATGGCCCGTCTCTGAAATGCTGCTGTTAGCCTGTCCCTGAAATTTCACTACGGAGGGCGACTTACCCCGGATAACCATGTTGACCTCAATGCCTCTGCTGGCATACTGGTACACGAGATCCCACGCAGTCTTGGTGCCGCCAAACACAGTCACAGACTTGGACGTCTCGAGCGTATAGGCATTCTTGAGAAAGTCCTTGCCGTGGAACAGAGGACGGTCGAATTGCTCCTGGCCCTCGAAATGAGGCAAAAAGGGCTCTGAAGTTAGGCCGGTGGCCACAACCATTCTCTTGGCCAGGATCTTGACTTGTCTGACGAGCTTCGCATCGCGGGCTGTAATGATCCAGCCGCCTCCTTCCTGGTGCTCGGCAGACTCGACCTTGTACTGATGGCGAATCTTGTCATAAATATCAAATTTCTCGGCGTACTTTGTCAAGTAGTTGTGGATCACGGCGGCGGGAATGTGCTCGCCGGGTTGCACGTCAAAGACCTTGGGGTCCATGGGGAAATCCGGGTACTCGTAGGTGCCGAGCATGTTGTTGCTCTTGAGTCCCGGATACAATCTGTGAGCAGCCCATGTGCCGCCCAGCGTATCCGCCGAGTCAAGAATCGCGAGTGACTCCTCGGGGTGAAGCTGATGCCGCGCCTTTGCGGCCGCAAGGCCAGCCCAGCCTATCTCGCCAAAATCAGTCTCGCGGTCATTTGAGCTTTTGTCGAGATGGCGATTTTCTCGAAAAGTGCCGAGTTGCAAGACGGGGGGAAGGTAGGGATGTGGTCACTTACCAGCACCAATGACAACGTAGTCTAGGGTTTCCATTTTCAATACGACCAACTCTTCCGCAGTTACAGGAAAAAGTCAGAACAAGATAAAACTTAGGGGGAAAGGTTCTACGATCCACAGGATGCGGCTCCCTAGATCTTTAAAAGACCTGGAAGAGTTCCGTTGGCCCAGTGGCTCATCTTGACAAGTGATGGTACGTTTCAGCTTTCTTCTAGCGGACTATGGATGGCGTCTGCAGGAAGCCCTCAACTACATTGGTACGATTCAGCAGAAGCAAAAGTGTCGGCCAACACCTGTCTATCGTATTGGTACTCCACGTCGACGGCAGCAATGGCGTCGATGTTGTCTCCATCAGGAGTGGTCTCGCTCCAGGGAGCCGGGGTGCAAAAGTACGCCTAGACCAGGGGTCCAAACGACGCGGCGGGCACAACCGAAGGCCCGTCGACGGTGGCGTCCCTTGGTTTTGCACGCATTCCGGATAGCACTGTGAGACTGGGCTGCCACCTGCGCTGAGGCTAAAAGTTGAAAGCGGTTTAGTTGTTGGGAGTCCCACGACATGTGGATGCAACTCCACAGATAAATTTGTGCCGGAGAGTGGATATAAGTATATCCTCCTCCAGACTGCATAAGGTAAGCAATCCATGTTTGGTCGGAATAGGGGTCCGTATGTATGTTATATGCAGGACGCCTCAGTTGAGTGTTAGTTGAACAACGAGGTTGTTGGCTGCACAAAGGAGAAGTTGGCTGCACGAGACCAGTTGCAGAGAGCCCCGTTCATGGTGCTGGCTTGAATCAGGGGAAACCTGAGAGTACACATGTATGTTGGGTAGTATGTTGGCGATCAGGGTCACGCAAGATTCTGTACGACAATCGTAGCAGATCACGGTTACAGCAGCCGGGGAGTTGCCAGTGTCCCCCCGAGTGGATAGTCATAGTTATGCCTCCCAGCGAATTGAGCCGCGGCAAGGGCTGGGGAGTCGGACTTGTGGTCGAATTGAGCCGTGAGAGAAGGCCGAAAAAAGCAACGGATCTCCTCTAGGCGCACATGTCATTGGTGGCACGCCACTTGAGATCGGAAACAACGCTAGCCTCGCCCGCTCAAAGTCAAATCGGCACAGACCTCTTCGCCGGCCTCTGGGAACAATGCCATTGACCACAGTCTTGCACCCAGTTTCAGCGCCTATCGAAGAGGCGACATCGCGGGGGCCGCTGGACGGGCGCACTAAACCCTCCCCCGGACGCCGTGCACGACTCGGTTCCAGCGACCGACGCAATTAGAGGGACGGGCGGGTGAACGTCGGCAGGTCCAAGTGCCGGAAGAGCGTTAGATGGACACCGTGTAGCGGACGCAGGAGGGTGGGAGTGGAGTGGATGGTGGTGAGCCAAGCTCGTCCTGGTTTAGACGCCGTTCAGGAAAGCTGGCCCCGATGCACCCTCTCATTAACGGATGACGCGGCGTGGGATATCCGCCCAATGCATAGTTCGTGAGCTTTGTTAGAACCGTTCACATGCCTCTTTGACCGCCGCTACTGAGATCGATCTCCAGGCGCTGATAAAGCTTGTCCCGAGCCATTGGGATCCGTCGTCGTTCTAACGTGGACGGAGTCTAACTTGTAGATCCGGAGGTTGGATGACACTGGGACATCTGCGGGCGTCAACGACGACGCTAGGTTGCTAGAGCTGCTGACGACACTGATACCCCGGAGGAACCCGCTCGTCTACTATGCTTTCTGGAGAACAAGCAAGAGGCCCCTTCCCCCCTGGCCGCCGAGAGCTTCAGCTTGGTGAACCCCAGCAGGGTTTTGGCTTCTCGGTCTGCACCAGCTCGTTGATCCCTACGTTGTTTATTTGTCGATCTTATCAACATGACACCGAGTCATTTCGGGCAAACGTCCAAGCTTTTATTGCTAAAAGATGGCTTACCGTTTGTGACAGTTCGTCCCGGGTCTGCCACCAAGATAGTGGTTGACACAGACTCCTCGATTCAGACGCAGGGGTCACAAGATGCCGCCCATCGAGATAACTAAAGCCGGCGCACGCACTGAGAGATTGACGGTGTCACTTGATTTAGAATTGGGATGGACTGACCGGTCAGCCCTACAACCCAGTGACATGCTATGAAGCTGGCCCGGCCGAGTCAGCCAGAGTGGTTGGGTTAGCGCTGGCCGAGAGGACGGAGTTGGACCGGGTACGCCTGAGTGTAAAACAGCCGCTAGAGTTTAGCTCAGGTACACAGGCAAGTACCCATATGTTTGCCTTTAAACCAGCGGTCCCCAACTCTATCTCCGGGCATATCGTCTTTCAGGTTTCGTTTTTCCGTTGTCTGGAGTTGTGGGGAATCGATTCGGTCAAAGAGTCAAAGAGTCAAAGATGAGCAGCTTCACGAACGAGGCCTTTGCCCTGTTGGGTGTTGGCTTGGGCATTCTTGGTCTCCGAATCTATGTTCGGATAGAAGCAGTGGGCGCCCGAGGCTTGACCTCGGATGATTACCTCATGTGTGTCGCAGCGGTAAGGGCAGATCGTCTCAACTGCTTTTGACTTACACTGACCCCGACAGGTTCTATACTCTGCAGAGACGGCACTTGCTTATTCCGTGGGAGCATACTGGCATGGCTTAGCCAACAATGGAATGTCAGACGCGGCGCGAAAAGCGCTTGATCCCAACAGCATGGAGTACCACATGCGAGTAAACGGGTCAAAGACTCAGGTGGCTGGGTGGAGTGTCTATACCACTCTGCTGTGGACGCTCAAGGCTGCAATGTGCGCATACTACCTGCGCTTGACAGACGGCCTAAAAGATTACCGACCACGCATTATAGCTGGGTTCGGAATCATCTTAGCCACTTGGATCACCGTTCTTCTGTCCATTCTGCTTGGATGCCACCCTCTTCCTAAATACTGGCAAATTTACCCTGACCCAGGGAGTAAGTTCTGCCATCCTCTAGAGACCCCCTAGACTCTTCTAACAGCCATGTTCAGACAGCTGCCAGCCTGCCATTTCCAAGATCAACCTCTTTGTGACAGTAGTTCTCAATGGGTTGTCCGACATCTACCTATTATCGATTCCCATGCCCATGCTGTTCTCAGTGCGACTTCCAATGGCCAAGAGGCTTGGATTGGTCGCCCTCTTTTCGGGTGGTATTTTCGTCATGATCGCAGGGACACTAAGATGCGTCTTGATCGTCACAGTAAGCACAAGTTCCCTTTCCCGTTTCGCAGCCAGTCACTTACAGTACCCAGAACCCAATCACAGGCGCCGAGCAGGCTGGCTACTGGGCCGTCCGAGAGACATTCGTGGCCGTGGCGACAACAAATCTACCGGTGGTCTTCCCATTCATCCGAAAGCAACTCTCCCCTATCCTGGGATCCGTGGTCTCAACGAACCGCTCTGGAAACGCAACCTCGAAACGAACAAACCCACTTCCCGGATCGATTCGATTGAACGACATGCCCACGGGGGAGGCGAGCGTGACGAGCGAGGTCGCATTTAACAAGAAGGGGGCTACGACGACACAGTACCCGATCCCATCAGAGAATTACAGTCACGATTCGCTCCCACACCAGGGCATTCGCAAAGATACAGAGGTCAGGATGGTTGAAGAACATGTGGGGAGCTCGTCACGGAATACTCAGGGTCTGCAAGGGAAATCTAGAATCATGGGACCAAATGAGAGTTTTGCTAGCTGGTCGTCAGCGGAAAGCAACGGGAAGCTATGAATTCTTTTTACTGCCTTTTTAATTCATATGATGATACCTTGATGACAATACAATACAATAATAATACACTTTGATACTAACACTCTGGATCTTGTCCCAATGGCTTCCCATGTACCCCGCATTTAACGTCCTACTTCTCAGCACTCAATAGCCCTCCTACGAGCCGGCTTTTCCGAGACCCCTCCTCTCACCTTCGACTCGAGCACGCCGAGTGACGACTCTAACGTGACAAATCCAGGCATAGGGATGAAGATCCCCCTAACCTACTCAGGTGGGGCTGGACGGATACTCAAAGAGCCGAGTCGAGAATTCTTATCTCTAACCGAGTTCCTCGTGGGTCTAAGATATGAGGCGATGCAAGACATGAGACTGAGACATACAGGAAATAGGGCAAAATAATAGAGACACTCTCTTGATATCGCCTAGCAATTAGTGGATTACGATAACTGTCAAATCGGCTTTAACACGGGGCACAAGCCCCCATCCGCCTTGCCGGATACTCGATCGTAACCGAAGTCATGCTTAGATCATGGGTCGCTGGGATCACCAGTATTTCTGAAGCGAAATAGAACATCAGGGGAGTATATCTTTTTTTCTTTTTGTTCTGTATTAAAATTAGCCTCTTAGGACGTAAGCAATTATCAGCAATTAGTAATTCAAGTTCCCAATCCCTTGTGATGTCCGTCAATGACGTCCATCGCCACTTTGCTGGTTTGCTCCATTCATCACCAAAATGCAAACAGAATGGATATCTATTTAGGAATTTATTTTAGACAGAGGAGTATATCATGCCACACATTTTTTTTCCCCCTGAAAAGAGCGTTTTGTGTTTTGCTAATAGTTTTGCAACGGAGCTTTGTAGTGTGTTGATAGTCGCTCCAGGGTACAGTGAGTCTGAAGTAATTTCGCCCGGTCCTCATGTATGACCCTAATATTGGCCCTAACCCTTAGAATATAAATAATAACTATTTTATAAATAGTTAATATATAAATTATTTAAATATATAAATCAAAACCCAACTAATGTAGGGGGTAGGAAATAGGTACAAAGGGACCGGGCAGGATTTTTTTCAAACCCACTGTAGATGATTGCTGTGACGGGGTGAATAGCCCATGCTGCTGCACACCAAGAGCAGCGGGATATATTAGGGTTCTTTTGGCGATGTTTTTAAATTTCCTTTTCAACATATTTAGAATATTTAACTTCCACATAGTAGGTTTTTTAGACGTAGAGGTTGCCCGTTTGGTGTCCGGTATCGAAGAGGTACTGTCAGTGACTGGGTTGAAACACGCCGTGGTAGTAAGACAACTTGGCTCTCAATTCAATGTTTCCCTCCAAGTCGTAGTCCGAAGAATGGCTTTTATTGGTGCGATAGTTTGAATTGGAGTTGGGGCTGTACTAGTAAAACTAGTGATTGTGGTGGCCCCTGAGGTGGTTTCATAATAGTCGCTGCAAATAAATATCGGAGGAGGATCAGAGAAAGTAGAAATAGTCTTAGTAGCGGTAGCAACATCTTTTTTAATGATTTGGGTTGATGCTGAGGTATCCGTGGTTGTGGTGCCGCTTGCCGCTTATGTAGTTAGTTGGGAAATATTCTCAAATTTTCTGTTCGCGATTGTCACGAGAGACTTTTGCGTATCGGTAATAGTGGTAGTTTGGAGCTTATTAGTTGCCAGTACATGGTGATTTTGATGTATTTTGGATGCAATTGAGGACATCTGCGTCATTTGCAACCCTAATTATTTCTACACGTATTGTATTACTGAAAGGAGCACCAAAACACAGACTGTCATATATAATAGGGCATAGATTGTTGGAAATTGGACACGAAAGCCATTGAAGATGGAAAAAAAGTTCTCATACATTGCCAACTCCAGTGTATAATATTGGTCGATACATTTGTATCATCGCCGTAGGTACTGTAGAAGACACATCGATGATTTAAGTGAACCGTTTATACGCACCTGTCAGTACGAAACGATGGACTGTAGATTGTTATTTGAACTGGCGGTGCGAAATTTTACCTCACTAGGAGCAACCTTGGTATAGTCCAGGAATTGCGGGTGGAAGGAGCCGTAGGACTCCGAAATATTATTACGGTCCAAGACAAGTAGGGCACCTATGAAGTAGATCAAGACAGTCAGAAACTGTGCAGCGATGATGATATTAATTTGGCGAGGAAGAAGTGTAGCAGAGGAGGAAGACATCAACTGCTATATATTTTTCCCATCCTACTTCTGTTTTTGCGTTTGATCAAGATTTTTTTTTTTTGGCGAAACAACGTGATTACTCGAATCGCCACTACCTGCTCCTGTCATTCGATTATCGAATGCTGCTAAAGCTTGTCAATCCCACGACCGATGGGATCCAAACTGTCAGGCAAGACCGTGCTTTGGGAGCGCTTTGGCGTGCCTGACTGGATCGTCGCTTCCCCAATTGGTCTTGGTTGGCGAATGTGGTAAATACCCCTAAATTTACTAGGCTGTAGCAAAACTAATGTCCTGGAAGACGCGTTCTGGGCGAGATTAAACATCTTTTCATATAGCATATAGGATATAGTTCTATTATGTCTGAGTCTATTCGTAATATAACTACATATTTGCTTAGTGTCAAATGAAGTGCGGACTTTTGTCTGTGGGCTCATGTGTATCTCTTTTGACGCATGGTGACCAGTCTCGGTTAATTCTGGCCTGGCACGTGGCAAGTCATTACCGAGGTGGCTGCTACTGGCACAAGTTAGTCAGTGCAGATCACTCGTAGATCAGCTTGCATTCCACGCCCAAATTGAGGTTATTAAGTTGAGGTTAAAACGGGCAGCCACATCGGATGTGACGGGGCGAAACTTCTGGAGGTACTCCTCGTGAACCTGGGCGGTGGATACTTGGATGGCGAAGACTGTCAACACTCGCAAAGCTAGCCCACCTGATTCATCGCAAAATGCACCGTGTGGGATTCATTTTACTGGACCTGCCGTAGTGCTGAAAGCAAAGTTCATTACCGAGTCGAGGCAGCTGGGTGCCGATCAATGACTTGATCGTGGATGCTGGGGTAGCACATTCAGTCGATCATCTCTATATAGAGTATTAGGGAGATTAGAAGCAAAATACCCGAGTAGGTTAAGAGGATCTAGTTTGTCTACTAGCTAATCGGGTGCAGCGCAAATAGCGTCGAAGAAGCGGGAAGGCGTCTAGTGAATGCGACAGGCGGACGGGGGAGAAAGATGGAACCGGGAATAACGTCATTCATATTTCCATGTCGAATTGAGAAAATGGACGTCACTGGTTGGTTCGCGGCTCCAACACCGAAGCCCGGGTGCAGCGGAACTCGGGTCTAAACACGGCCGCATCGGCGTGGTGAAGGATTGGGCAGGCAGTGGCGGTCGGGGAGAGTGAGGCTATTCTCCGCAATGCGGCAGCCGATAGGGCGACATGTCGATCCGGCATGCAGTGAACGAGGGTGAGGATGAGGGCGAGGACATGTCACTCTCTGGATTCTCACCACCACAGTCAGGCCATGGACCCCACAGTCCCCTGTTTGGATGAGACGGGGAGACATGTTTCATGCATCGAGGCCGGTGCGGTAGTTAGACAAACCGGGGGGATAAGACAGCTGCGGTGCAGTATGTGATGGCGGTTGGCTGGCTGGCTGGCGCGTGTAAAACACAAGCTGGGGGATACTGGAGGGATGCTGGTGGAGGGTGCCTGGCGCGCGGTGTGATACCTCAACCCGCCCACTCGCAACAAGGTCGTATTCCAGTAGCTATCGCGGAGGGCGGGACCGAGGGACAGCAGCCGAACGGCCAACCATCCGGCGCCGAAAAGAGGCCCCCATGGGCCATGGGCTATGGGCTACCGTAAAAAGAGCCCCCGTAAAGAGGCCCCCGTCAAGAGGCCCCTGGCACCGTCGCAACCTTATCAGCCACCCCGCAGAGCCTTTCTTGTGGGGGCTTTGGGGGGATGACGGCTCGACGGTTCAGCGGCCTGGCGAGTTAAAAAAGAGCTCAAAGAAACCCCAACCCACCAGGCCATCTGACGTGGCCAGCCAGCAGCAGCGCTGGATGTCGTGGTGCACAAAAACACGCACGGGTGAGAGCTGGGGCCCGGTGGGATGGATGTCTTGCGTCCCGAGGGGGGGCCTGACTCGGGGAGCCTGCACTGAGGCGGGCGAGCACGTCGTAACACGAATACTGCAGAGGGCTAGCTTTGACCAATGGGCTTGGCAGCGTCTTTGCCAGCCCTTGGCGGGCGACCTGCTTGGGCACCTGGGGGCCTCTGGGGGCCTCTGGTTGGGGGCAGTTGGCGATGGCGCGCGCGCGGATGGGCCGGGGAGAAGCAGAGAGCCAGCGTGCCGCGATTGACCGACAGTGATTGACTGAGCTGATGATATGTATGGAGTATGCAGTGCAGGCATTGGCGCAGGCTGGGGACGACGAGCTTAGTGACTGGGCGGGTGATGGGGTAGGCTAGGTAGACACACGACACTGGGTACATACGAGGACGAAGCAGACGGGCAGGCATCTGGCCCCGAGAGGCACGCACAGGGCTGCCCAGGCGCAAGCAAAGGTACCGCTCATCAGAAAGGAACATGGTGGGTTTCGTCTCTCGGGTCCCTCTCTTTCTTGGCTCCCAGTAGGTAGGCAGTCTTGGCTGTGTGGCTCCTCTTGCACTCTTGCATGGGAACTTTCTTTTCCATCCTGCATCTTTCGCTTCTCGCTCCAGATTCTTTCTCTTCTTGTCCGCGTATTTGCCCTGTTGGTTCGTTCCTATTTCAACAACCTGGTGCCTCGCCTCGCCTCGCCCTGTCTCGTCTCGTCTGGTCTCGACGCCTCTTTTTTTTTTCCCTTCCTCTCTCCCACACGCCATCCCATCTCTGGACCCTTCCTGTTACCTCTCTCGCTGGGATGAGGTCAAACTCCCGGCCCTCGTCTACCTTATTCCCGTCTCGTCGCTGCTGCTGCTCGTCCCGACACCACTGACTGGCATTTTTCTCCGCCTCCGCAGCACCCCGCCCTGCCGCCTGTTGGGCTGGTGCAACGCTAACCCGAGGTCCTGCACCCACTCAACACCTGTATTGGTGTCGTCCTGTCGCCCTGCGCTGGAGCGCGCCGATTGTGTGTGTGCCTGCCGAGCTTGAGCGACTTCCATTATCCGCCTCTTCCGTGCCATTCCCATTCATCCAACTGCCGGAGACGGACCGCTTGACCAACCCATTCCCCGTTCCAATCTTTTGCGGATCGGCCGGAACATCCGCTGCATTTTTTGGTTGCTCACATTTCAACTTATTGAAGTTGCCACCAGAGCACGGCCATTGATACTATTCAGACATAGCCTCTTGCGCTGGTTGCGCTCACCATCACAGTTTCAAGATGCCTGTTTTACTGTATGCTCCAGGCATGGTCAGCTCGACCGTGAATCCTCGAAGCGATCATTCAGCGAATCCTGAACAAGGCGGCACACAAGTGACGACTGGTACTGGGGGGAGCATCTACACAACCGACACCCTGGCCCAGGATTTATTCCAGGACAAGTTCATGACCATTGCTCGAGGTGGTTCCAATGGGGAGAAAATTATGCGTGGATTTCTCATTGGCGTCGCCATCGGCCTCATCGTCGCCTGCTTTGTGTGTTGTTGGTATCCTTGCTGTCGGCCAGATGGCCGAAGGCGAAGAAGGCGGGGACCCCGCCGACCTCCAGTAACTGAAGGACCAGAGACGGAGGAGGTGAATCGAACGGAACAACCGGCTGAATCAGGCACAACCACAAACGCAACCAATGACGCAACACCGAACAATAATACACCGTACACTGATGAGCCGAACACTGCTGCACCAGATACTGCGGCACCGAACACGACTGCGCCGACAACGACCACCACCAATGCGCCGACGACAACAACTACAACAACCACATCGCCCAACACTGTACCTCCCGCTTAGTCCATCGACGAGTCATCCAAAGACATATGGCCTCATTGCTGCATTGTCTTTGATTGACCACTGGCATAATGCTGATTACCGTGCTTCTGGAATCGATGCGACACGGCACGTCTCGGATGCCGAGCCGAGAAAATTAGCGCCGTGTTCTCAGAGGGCGTCGCTGAAATGCTCCAGCCAGGAGGAGCGGTGGCAATGCTAGTTTCAAGTCAGCGGCGCCGACGATGACAGAGACTCGAACGATGGATATGGCGTGGGGTGAGAGGTTTTCTGCGCCGACGTATGGATATTTGATCAGTCACGCTGTCGAGGTTACGCTCCGGGTGATTATTATTCTGCCATTGCTTGGCCATTTTGGAGCTTATTGAGCTTGGGCCCTGGATACGAAGAAATCGGACAAGGGGTATGATTTACAATTGCAAGATGGGCAGGTTTGAGTGCTTTTGGGAATATCTCTCAGCGGGAGTTATATGAGTTGATGACACGGCGTTTGGGGCTTTGCTTAAGGTTATGCATGGTTACGTACGAAAAGCCATCCGAAGGCTGAAATTAGGTTCAGGGAATGGCATGCTTGATGGTGTAAAGAAATAGATATACACACAAGACACTGCAGACTACGCAGAATGGGAGGCCGAAATGTTGGATAGACGAAAAATATGACAGATGGAATACATATTCAAGTCAAGACTTGTTCGCTTCGTCACAACATGCTTGCTCCTGTCCTGAGCACACTCGAGGCAAAGGTTTCTCTCTGGTGGGACCCGGAGGGAGGCACTGTAGGCAGCAGTAATTAATTAAGGCTTATAGCTGGCATGAAGATGTCTTGTTCTTGTCGTTTCATTAGAAACAAGGTTGAGCTTAGCCTTGATGGATGGCCCCCCCTGAGGTGCCATGGACCCATGTCGTGCTGAATTGAAGTTGGGTTGGGTGGAGAGGGGCGACAAAGATAGCAGCAAGGAAATGGAATGTCGCCAACTCAATGGGAAGGCAAATCAGGGGCCATTGTCTTGCTATGTTATAGCATAGCTGACGCGGATCGGAGGCTGCCATGTTTGAGAGGAATGCGAGACCGAACAATGCGATCGGACGCGTAATTGCTGTGTGAGATGCCAAGCCTTGGGCGAGGTCACTGGATTTGAGTGGTGGGCTCGCCGCAGCCAGCGAAGGAAAAAAAAATAGAACCGAAATAGCACTCTCCCGGATAGGTACAGCGTGGAGATTTGGCGGATCGCCAATGAGCGGGTCGTAGGCTTAGACATAGCCTCAACCACGCCGGACCGGGTGTGGCGCAGACGACGCACGTTTGGCGGTTCATGACGTTGGCATGCGAACTACGAGTCCGAGGTCAATAATGGGGCGTGATATAAGAAGAGGCGAATCCACAGAGGGACAAGACATGTATATGAATGACATTTTCGGTTAACGCTGTCTCGCCGTATTTGATCTCGCTGTTTTAAAGACATTTGCAGCGGCCCAAACCATCATTATCTATCGCCATATCGCTACATTAAGCACGCCTGCTTGCTGCTCGAGTCTTGTGATTGCCGGATTGTTCCCGTGCTGATGCGCAGCTGAGTGCGCCTTGACCCGCCCCCGCCATCGTCAGGCTTCGAGCTGTGCCATCCTTTTCAACATCAAACACCCCCTCCGTCACTGGCAGCGAGGACACTTTGTCTTGCCTCGTCCCCTTTCTCGCCGTCGCCTGCAGTCAATTTCTACATTGAAAGACGCACCTGATTGACGCGACACTGCGACGCATCCCATTCACCTTGCTTACTTACCGGAACTAGCGGGCGCGCCCCCCCAAGGAGATCACGATGCTCGACGAAAACCTCCCGACGTATCGCTTCAAGCAATCGTCGGAGAACCCTCTCAACACCATCCTCTATTTCACTCGCAACGGCTCCGAGCCCACCCCCGAGTACCTCCTCAAGCGACCCGAGGCCTCGTCCTCTGCCAACCAGTATGCCCTGGGCCTGTTCGACTCCTTCACCACAAACATTATCTTCTCTGAAGTGCTAGTGAAGCCCGACTGGGTACAGCCTAGCCTCACCGCCGCCGAGGCCCGCGCCGGCAACGGGGCTGCGCCACAGACGCCCGTAGTGCCCGAGACGTTTGCCATGAACTTGTACAACCCGGACCAGAGCGTCGCCGTCAAGCTCATCCAGGGAAGCTGGGGAAAGTCGGACTCATGGGAGTTTGAGATCCCTGAGCGCTCCTTCAAGATGCCCAGCACAAGTCGCATCGATCAAGATGCTGCGCCCGTCTCCGAGCTCGTTCCCAAACTCTGCTTTAAGTGGAAACGCGATAGCCGACTGAGCAAGGACATGACCTGCTACATGACAGGCAGGAGCGTGGACGGCAAGAAGAACAAGGACCCCGATATCACTGTTGCCTTCTTCCGAGCCAAGAATGAGTCAGTGTTGACCATCTATGAGCCCAACATGGCTCGCGTTGAGATTGAGGACCGCAAGGGTCTGGAGTTGTCTCTGCTCATGAGTGGCGAGGTGGTTCGAGACCTCTACCTCAACCCTCGCCAAAACCCCTTCAATATTGCCGGCGGCGGTGTCGCTGCGCAGGGTCGCAGACGCAATACCTCGCCCAAGGCCACATCCCCAGTTAGTGGGCCAACCATGTCTGGGGCCCTCAACAACGCTCGCCCGACATCTCCCTCGCCCGCAAACTCTCCTCCACGAGCGGATGCAGACAAGGCCCGCAGACAGGCCGAGATCGATGCCGAGACTGAAAGACTCAAGGCCATGGTTGCCGAGGAGGAGCGCCAAGCCCGCGAGAGGCGTGAAGAGGAGGAGCAAAGAAGGGTCCAGAAACTCATTGAAAGAGAGGAAAACGACCGTCGCCAACGTGAGGCCGAGGTGGACAGGGAGACAGAACGGCTGCGACGCGAGTACGGTATGGCGGGACAAAACTTTAGTCCAACCAGCCCAACCAGCCCATCCGGCCCTGCACCACAGATGCCTCCTCGTCCCACCGGCAACACCGGTTTCCCTCCTGCTCGTCCCGTAAGTGTCGGTCCTATGCTTTATGGTCAACAGCAGCCATACTTTGCAGGTCCTCCGCAGCCGCAACCACAGGCAGGACCAAGTGCAAACAATGACGGAAAGAAGAAGCACGGCCTCGGAGGCTTGTTTCAAAGCGCGGCGCCATATGCTGGACCGGCAATGGCAAAGGCAAGCGGCTTCTTTGGTGGTAACAGCAGCAAGGAGGAAGAGAAGCGCAAAAAGGTACAAAAGAAGCGTAGTGTGCACTTTTAGGGCGGATGATTAGATTGGTAGGACACATGCATAGAGGCGTTTGGGTGTTTATCCTGGCTTGGCTTGTATTTTTTGCATTGCGATGGAGGATATACCATGTTTAACCTTGTAGGATCACAATATGCATTTCATGAAACGAAGTTATGACATGATTGTGCAACGCTATATATTTTTGTGACCTAATGGCATTTCCCTAAGTGACGAATCCTTCTCGTTCTTGGTTCATAGAACTATCTGTGATCCCTGATTCAAGGTGCAGTTTTGCCTTATAACCTTTTTCAAGCTGTGACCTATACACAGTACGTGCCGCAGAAGCCGCAAAACGTACCGCTCTCTGTCACGGGCTCAGTGCAGCCGCAATCGCAGGCGCATCTAGGGGTGGGGAGGGGGTCGACTGTAGCGATGAGCTCGCTGCCGTCGGGTACAGTCAAATACTCGAAGTGGGAACTCGCGTTAATACACATGATGTCGATCGCTTACGAAACGTTTGCTTGCTTTTGAGAGTCGGATGTGCTTTTTTCCTTTTTTTGAAAGGGGGGCATTTGGTGTGCAACAATCGAACGGAGACAAGGAAAAAGAGGCGAAGTTTGTATCGTATACTTTTGGGGAGGCCATGGAGCTGGATTTATATGCTCCTGCGAGAGTGATTCACGGATCAGTAAACGTACATATCAAGGAAACGGCAATAGAGTTCCACAGTGATTGAGCCTGAACTGCAAAACAGTTACTTAGTCCAACACTTGTCCTTGTAAAAGAGAAAAAAAAGAGCGTGAATCCAGAACATGCAACTGAAAGACGTACATGTACTAGTCGGAAAGGTCTTCCTGTGCGTCCAGTCGGCTGATATTGTCCGCCTTTGTACGCGGCTGGCCCTCTTTGTCCTGCGAGGGACTTCGAGACCGCAAGGGGCGTTTCTGGCGGATGCTGGCCAAGTTGCGCATCTCGATGGTCGTCATGGTCATCGATGTGCGACGGCCAATGGGGCAGATGTAGATGAGCTCGGCGGAATACATGGTGGACACGAGGGGAGGGGGCATGAGACGAGGATTCAGATTGCCACAGGCAGATTCAAGTATATATATATGGCCTCGGGGGGTCACAAAGATGAAGCTATTGTCGACTACTTTGGGGATGGTTGGGAGGCAAGCGAACAAAGACGTCTTGTCTTGGCGTTCAAATATGTTTCTACGACGATGGGGTCAAAATAGGCCGGCGATGGGTTGCTCCTCTCGCTGCAACACCCCGCAATCACGAAATGCAGCTTATTCGGCGGACGTTTTTTTGTGCCAGTGCATTGGACCTCAATTGGCAAATGGCACATGTGCAGGTTTCTTGGTGGCCGCCATGGTGACGCGCACTATTGTCATCCTCAGTCGCTTGCGTTGCATGCCACGGCATCAATTGCAACAGCAGCCATGGGGAAAAAAGCACGTGAAGATAAAGGCTCAAAATCACGCCAATGCTTCACATTAGAACATTGCTTCTTTTATTGAACCCCAACCCCCCCCCCCCCCATGCGATGCATTAAAAGAGGCACTGGTTAATACACGAAACCTTTTCGCATTGAGGCTCGGCTTGTGGGCGGCCAACCACGGCTTGGCGTTTCTCGCCTGCTTCAATGCCCTTGTTTCCCTCCCTGCCGGGGAGTCGCTTGCGGCGGGCCGCCCTCGCTTCCGGGCCGATATGCGAGGACAATAGGCATTGTTTCTCCGGCGTCTGCGGATCCCTTGGCGAGAGGCTATCTTTTCTGTATGCATACTTGGTCGAGGGCGAGCAGTGTCTCGTGATGATCCCTTGGATGAGTGGACGGACACTCGCACTCTCTGCAGCACCACGCACTGGCTGTATGCCAAATCGGGAGCAGCCGAAAGGGATCATCGCAATTCCAAAAGGTCCGACGTGGATGCTGTAGCAGGTTTATTCGCTGGATTTTTCCCCGTCAATGACGGATGGCAACAGGTATACAAGATCGCTGGTCTGTGGGTCGCGTCTCACGGATGCGCATATCGCCTGCATTAACAGGGAGGAGGACCCCCCCTTCGGATGTTACGCGAGGAAACATCATACGTCCATTATCGTCCAATCCCCGTTCAAACAACGGACGAGACGGGGTGCGCCTCCGTTTGCAAAAGGGCCTCTCATGACGGTTGTTGGAAACGCTGGAGAGATGAACGGGGTTGGATGAAAGCCCAATGGTAGGCTGATATCGCCCTGGTGCCCCTGTCGATCGATGGTTGCTTCGGGCCATTGGAATGGCAAAAGGTCCACCATGCGTGCCACCTCTAGACTCGAGTTTCGAGCGTCATAGGGCCGAAGACAATCCTATGGGATGACGAAGGAGGATCATGACGAAGCGATCGACTTCATTGGAACAAATGCCTGCATCGCATCGCCTCCTGAGCAATACCAAAATTGAGGGTAGGTATATTTATGGAAGAAGAAGAAAAAAAAACCTCGTCTCATTGAGCAACCCCGTTTCGATCTCCCTGCTAGAACAATGATTCCCTCCAATCCTGAAGCAAGCCGTCTGTCCCTTCGGCTCCAGTTCTGACCTGCATTGATCACACACACAAGTGGCGGGGTCGCTGGGGCCTGCGACTGGGGTGTGCGCCCAGTCTGTGGTCTCAATCCAGTTGGTCCAGTGTCGCGAACGGCCTCCTCTGAGACGGCTACCACTGCCGACCGGGGTCCGGGTTGCACTGGACGATCCCGTCTTTCCGTTGGGGTGGTGTAAAAATGCAAAAAGTCATTGGTGGTTGACAATCTAAGCTTGTTTATATATATATAGCTTGGGCATGGGCCTGCGCGCGTGCGCTGGCTGAGGTGCCGAGCAGCGAGGTTTTTTCTTTGCGTCGCTCGCTTTCTCTCGTGCATCTTCTCTCGGACTGGGAATTCTGGTGCTCTTGGGGGTTTGCACTTACACGCTAGATTCACCATGCGTTTCTTGGCGGCTCTCCCCACGGCCTTGCTTGGCCTGGCCTCGGTGGTCAGCGCCAGAGGTGGCATGGAGCCAGACAGCAAGTACTTTCGAATTAAAACACCCCAAAAGTCCAAGTTCAGCGCGGCTGCGTTTGAGAGCAAGGCGACCAGCGACAAAATCAACTATGTCAAGAACTCTGGCGTGTGTGAGACGACTAAAGGTGTGAATCATTACTCGGGATATGTCTCTGTTGGTAAGTTTCTGTTCACATCCCGCAAGACATGCATCATGGTGTATTCAGTGACATGTGAGACTGACTTTGAACAGGCACAAACCAAAGCATGTGGTTCTGGTTTTTTGAGGCGCGAAATGATCCAGAAAACGCCCCCGTCGCCCTCTGGCTTAACGGTGGCCCCGGATGCTCTTCAATGATCGGTTTGTTCCAAGAAAACGGCCCTTGCCATTTCGTCAACAATGCTTCGGAGCCCACCTTGAATCCCAACTCATGGAATGAATACGCCAACATGCTTTACATTGACCAGCCCATTGGCTCTGGATTCAGCTTTGGCGATTACAAGGTGAACTCAGCGCTCGAGGCGGCACCCCCAGTATGGAACTTCCTCCAGACGTTTTTCGAAGAGTTCAGCCAGTTTCGCTCTCGCGACTTTGGTATCTTTACCGAATCATACGGGGGCCGCTATGCACCATCAATTGCGAGCTATATCCTGAAGCAGAACGACGCCATTGCTAAGGGTAGTGCCATTGGCCAGCAAATCAACTTGGTGTCGATGGGCATCAACAATGGATGGATCGACGCTTCACCGCAGTACCTGGCCTACGCAACCTACGCCAATGACAACCCGTATAATAAAGTGCTCCCCGACGAGGACCTTGGCCGCTTCGTCTCGGCCTTTGAGGAGTACTGCGTGCCGGCTCTCGCCAACTGCACTGGGTTGGAGGGCCAGGACGATGCCTGCGAGAGCGCTGATCAGCGTTGCAATGTTCAGATGTATACCAACCTAATGATTGCGACAAAAGCCAATTTCAATGTCTACGATCTGCGCCTCAAGCAGAGCGACGAGGTGCCTCCTGAGACTTACCTCAACTATCTTACTCGCGCGGACATAATGAACAAGATTGGCGCGACAACGCGGTATGCAGAGTGCGATGACACAGTGTACAATAACTTTGGGTCAACAGGAGATGGCAAGTTTCGTCCCTCTGAGTGACGTGTTTTGTGCTAACCTGGGTCCTATTGTACAGAAGCTCGCAACATGGGTCCTGTGATAGCCGATATCATCAAACAAAACATCACTACCCTCATCTGGGCTGGTGACGCAGATTGGATCTGCAATTGGGAGGGTGTTCTTAACGCCATCCACAAGCTCGATTGGGACGGCCAGCAGGAGCTCCGGGGCAAGAGTCTCCAGAACTACACCGTCGACGGCACCGTCTATGGCGAGTACAAGGTGGTGGATAACCTTTCGGTCCTCAAGGTGCACGGGGCTGGACACGAAGTGCCGTATTACCGTAAGTAACAAATAATTCGCCCTTAAAGCAGGATATGCTCATTGCTAACTACGCATTGCAGGCCCCGAGACAGCTCTGCAAGTGTTTAAGCAAACCATGCAGCGCCAGCCATTGACATCGACATAGGAGGGTGAATGATGGTTGTCATCATTTAGGACATTGCATTACGCGGCGTTGAAGGGTATCTCGTTTTCATCTGGCAAAGGCCAACTGTGAGGTCCAAATAATCTAGTTATTTGGTAATAATAAATAGTCTACCACGGGAGTGGACAGGAAGTATAACCTCATGCACGAACACACTCCTCCGTTCCAAACACACATACTTGATGGCTGTTTCCCAGGCCTGCCCAAAATTGCATTCCATCGTATTCAAACCAAAAACCCCGGGCTCGGGTGAGCTACCAGGGAGTGAGCAGTTCGGCGTCCGCCTTGAATGCCAGTATAAGATACATCGTGCGAGTTGAAGTGCATACATACAATAACGCTCTCTGGCATTTACATGCTATTCTCAATAAATTTCCAACCCAACAAAACGCCTAGCACGTAACCGCCGCCGTCCCACCCAAACTATTAGTTCACTTTGACCTTTTCGAGGCGCAGGTCGTTGATGACCATGTACCGGCTGAGGGTGATCCAGCCGTAGCGGAACCAAACCATCTGGCTCTTGTGCGCCTCTGTCATCGCCGCCCACGCCGTTCCGAGGGCGTTCTTTCCCACAAGATTGTTAAGGAAGACAAGCTTGCGGGGGTGCTTGTCATCAGACGAGTTTGCGCCCCTTGCACCTAGGAGAGTAAAAACAGCATCGAAAAAGGACGAGTACTTGCGGGCGAACCCAACCGTGGTGAGGGTGTACAGGTCAACGGGACTATTCCACTCGGGCTTTCCGAGGGTCAGGGCCGCGATGAAGGTACGGGCACCAAAGTATAGAGAGATGTGGTTGGGGTGAGACGAGATGCCCTGGTTGTCAAAGGTGATGAGGACATCGATGCTGGCCGTGGGCTGTTCGGCATTTTCAGCACGCTGGCGCTCGATATCGGGGGCGAAAGCGCTTCCGAGGAGGTTTGCGACCCCGGTCCGGTCCCAGGTGGTGGTCATGGAGTCGGGGAACTCGGTTCTGAGGCCGTCATTGTTAGTGGTGTATGTAGTTGGGAAGTAGAGTAAACATACGGGCTGTCAATGACAAACACGTCATCTTCGTCGCGAAGACCGAGGGTCAAGCCACTCTTGACCAATTCCTTTTTACGTGTCTCGCCCAAGCCATCGGCATTTCCTAGACCATGACGTTAGCTGAATGGACATGTGCAAGTTGTGTGCTGCTGAAGCAGGGCCTCGTAGTGTCGCGATCCCCCAGCAGGGATGAGCTTGTCATACCAGTGCTTAAGCATAAAATCTTGACGTGGTTTCCAGTCTCAGGGCGGGTCAGTGCAAGGACGGTCGGAGAAAAGAACATGGCTTCATCGTCAGGGTGCGCAATCAGCAGACAGATGCGCTTGTTCTTGAGGCCCGGGAGGCGGGACGGCGCAACGTTTGCGGTCAGGATGTAGAGAGAGGGGAAGACGACGACGAGGGCCGCGATTATGAGGAAGCGGAGCTCCATTGTCAAAGTATCGTTTCGGGAAGAAGTGGTATCACGGAGTGCTGTTGGAGCTTGGAGACGGGCAATCGACTGGCTGTTGGTGGCTTCGAGCTTGTTCGATTGGTGTATTTGCGAGCTATCCTAGAGGGAGTATACGGTTTCAGACCGGAGCTAATCAATCCGCATCAATAGTTTGAAAGGTTGCATATGGTGCATGAATATATCGTCAAAGAAGGTGTCGCAAAAGAATAGATTTGTCTAAAATTGAACGTCTCGTAGGAGGCTGGCTGGTGGGCTGGTGGGGTAGGGACTGGCGAGGAAGCCACCTAGCGAGAGGTGCTCTTATCAGGTAGCTAGCTCAATGTGCTGTCGTTTCAATCACCCATGCAGGGAAAATGTGTCCCTAGGGACTGGTCGGCCGTTGCGCGTGTCGAGCGTGGAAGCTTGAAGCTTGAAGTCCTTGCATGGACTAGAGCTTTTTGGTGATGCTGTCCCCAAAACAGTGTGGGACAGCACCGGCATTACCAGCCTGAGAGCTCATTGGTAGCGGGGGTGGGTAACGCCTGATGTCATGATAGGGGCCCGCCCACTGCCCTCAGGGGCCATGTCGTGTTCTAAAACGGGAACAATGCGCTAATCCGAACTGGTCACTGGGGCAATTATTCCATGGTAGCTACGTACCCGTGTGCCATGATTTCACATTGTCAACGTCGCCTTTACACAACAACCCTTCCGACACACGAGCACGCGACTGACAATGGTACGACAGCGCAAAGAGCCCAAGTCCGCCAAGGACATCAAACTCAAGCAACCCGACCGTTCCGCCCCAAGCGGAGAGACCCTAATCAACTTTGCCTCGGACCGAAACCTCTTTGACCAGGCCGATGCCCGTCAGCGCGAACTCGACAAGTTGAAGAGGAAGAAGCTCAAGGGCAGCGATGCCGATAGCGACAGCGACAGCGACGATGAGGATGAAGAGAATGCCGAGCTCAGCCCTGGAGCTGAGCGATTCCTCGACACCATACTATGGACCGCGACTCTAGGCACCATCAACTTTACCTTTGAAGTGTTGGTCCAGAATCAGTACGGCATGGACATTGAATGGCAACATATCGTCGGCCGAACTGCCCGAGCGTATATCCGTATGTTGCAACTTGAGGTCTCTGGTTGAGATTATACTAACCTCCAATTCAGTCTTCTTAGTCTTGTTCTACCCTCTCCATCCCACCAAAGCGAACCCGCGACTCATCCCATTCGTTCCTCTCAAGTACCAGCATTGGATCCGCCAATTTATATTCTTCGTCATGAGCGTCTCTGCTGGGCCATACTTGGTTTATATCAGCAACGAATTCGGATACCTCAATATCATGAAGCGGGCACCACCTCTGGGCTGCCTGTGGCTGTGGTCTATTGTCGAGCTGGAACTCGTATGGGGCGTTCTCAGTTTGGCAATCACAGTCGCCTATTCATACTTGATGGGATACGCATTTTCTTAATCTTACACTGGCTTCCGCTCCGGATCGGGTTCCACGGCCTCTCCTATGGATGAACTATCGTCCAAATTTGGCTCTGATCTCTCAGGGCTTAAGCTCCGAAGCGTCACAGCGCGTGATAAACTCGACTGTCCCTGGCGCATTAACCGGCCCACCACCTCTTCTAGGTGATGGATCTTATCCCGCTGACTCTCCACGAGCGCCTCAAGTTTCCGCGAGCTCTCATCCATTTTCATCTCTCGCCACTTTGTCCTGGATTCTAGGTCCCTCAATCTCGACGAAATCATACTCATTTGCATGAATTGCACCCTTGCGGTCAAGCCCTCTCGCTGGCGCACGAGCTCGAGCGCTTTCGTTCTCACTGACATCCATGCCATGGCGACTGATGTCTTCCCACCTTGCCAACTGCGCGGAACCAGCGTCCATTGACGACCCTCGTCTCCGATCGCGGCTTTTGCTTCGGTTTCTGTCACGAGGTCCAGAATACGTTGCTCCAAATTGAGCAGATCGTCCATGACAAAGGTGTACATTTGGTATTCAGGTTGCTGGTAAAGTTGCAAGCTCTCGTGCTGCGCATTGATGGCAGCTACGAGGTCAGAAAGCCATGCCGACTCGGTCTTGTACCATGAAAGGGATGTCTTGACTCGGAAGTACTCATCATCGCTGTTGCGGAGGAATGTAAGACGTGCATAGATAGCAGCGGCAATGGCCACAACAAAGGTCAGGATGCCTGCAATGTTGGCGCTGATAGAAAGTGGCGAGTCCTGCTGGCCATTTGAATCCATTGGCCAGAGGAGCGATATTAGAAACGTAATAAGTACAGAGAAAGTTACACCTATGTGACCTGATCCTTTCAACCCAGATCTCATGAAATTGCAGTCAGCTGAAACTAAGCTAGAGAGCTGTGATCACGCGATCATGCACGTGACCCAACTGTCTGAATAGCTCGTATTTGTGGAATGGTTGTGAGGTTATAGCTTCCAAAGGCCCTGGGGGGGAATCTTTAGTAAAGGAAATAGGACCTTGAAATGTGTCACTCGAGTTCATCCAGAGACTTCCGAGGTACACCTCACCTTTCTTTGTGTCGATCAAAACAGTGGATCGTGAAATCTACCGTAAGTTCAAGCCAAGATGACTCTAATTTCAGTCTTCTTGAAATGACGAAAAGAGAAGATGGGAGAAACGTGCATTGAATTGGTTATGAGTGTTAAATAAAATAGACGAAAATTTCCATGAATGACAGCTTCTTCAAAATATCCCACAGACCTAAGTACACCATAAACTCAAACTCTTGGCGATCAACTCGCCTATTCGTGGCAGATGCGCAATCCAACCCCAACCAATGTAAACATAAACTTCAATGCAATTATTGTAGTGGCCCACGTCCCCTCCAATATTTCCTCAATAAAAATGTTGAGGGTAAGAATCGTCGACTTGGGCAAAATTGTAGCAAGTAGCTTGCGGGAGCTGCTGCAAGAGTATATCATTCTGGCTCGTCGGACCTGGAGTGGAATTTGCAGTGCTGCCAGTTGTTAGGCTTGCTAACTGCGGAGTTGCAGCTACTAGGGCGACAGCAGTTGTACTTGTGACGGTGGTAGAGCCAATAGAATCCCAGTCCATTATTCCGTAGGGGTAACCGCCCGGATAAGTCGAAACACAGTAGTGGATGCCGTTGGTAAGACCTGCGCAGTTTGCTCCGACAGCTGGATTCATTATATAGAATTCCTCAAACGTGATGTGCCAAGTGAGCAGAATATTCTCGCAGGTAAGGTAATTGTCGAGCTCATACCACCATGTGCAAGTAGAGATCTCACCAGTGGCGCGAAGAGTTGGGGTTTCCATAGAAATGTATCCAGTCGGACTTGGTTCTTGATTTGGTTCCGAAATAAGCATATCGATAAATGTATCTCACGAGGCTGATTGGAATGTACTCACCAGGGGACGAAATTGCAACACAGTAAGACAGGCTTGGTAAAAGACTGCATTCACGATATGGATATTCATCTTCATCCTCAGATTCGGGGCTTTGGGTTATGGCTGCATTATCGACGTCCTCAGTCCGATTTCTCCAGATTGATGGATTCCATAGAATAAGTTCCTAGGGGTGTTAGCGTATAGAAATGAAGTATTCTGATGTGAAGCAAACCTCAATAGTAATTGCAAAAACGTGTGCAAGGCCCCAACATGAGATAAGTTCAAGGTCGGCCTCGTCATCGACCCAGTCATATCTATACTTCTAGTCAGCACTGTTCTTACTGCTGTAGATACAAATACTACTCATAGCAGTCCTCGCGGGTTCCTTCTGCGAGTGGGAGCACAGGTTTTAGGGTACAGTATTCGTCGCATAGATATTCGAAATATAGGGGATCCATCATTTTGGCCTTGAGGAATAACATTTCCACAGGACAAACTGCCATCCCAATCGATGCACCCAATAACAAAAAGGCTGGAAATATGGCCCTCATTGTGAATCAAAATGTGATTACACAACGGACAAATTATCATAAACTCTCCACGTGACAAGAAAAAGGAAATTCTAGCCTTTTTGATGAATAAAACAGAGTGTAGGAAATATGTTGTAAAGGCTCTGTGTAGCACTCGTGCCTCACTGCCACTGTCCCATGCGCTCAAATCGAGCAAGAATTATCTGGATTCCGTACATATTTATACAAAACTCCATCTCTAGTACAAGCTAAACAGTGGTGCAGCAGGCGATCGGGCTCAATGGGGAGAAAAGCCTCGATAAATGAACTATTGATGTGGCTGGTTTCTTTAGAAGCCGAACGATTGCGAGCCGTGTTTTAGCATATTTCAGTACGGCTTTACTAACCCAATCGGATTGGTCGAGAAAAATAGCCACTTTCATCGGTCAAGCGAGCGAATCTAGAGCTGGCCGGGAGCAGGGCTTTGATCAGAATCTAGCAACCAACAACCAACAAGGGGACTGTTCAGCACCCTTCTGCTTTCCTTTTTCTAGAAAGATCGGTGTGTCCAATCAGGGCAAGCTTTTGACCTGTTTTATATTTTTTAAGCCTATTTGTCCGATTCTCGTTTCGGATTTGGAGCTGACTTTCGACATGCTTCAACAATCCCAAACTAGATTGGTTCAAAGTTTTACCCTACCGCTACAGATCCCACATCAATTGCAATGCAGGAAGGTTTCTTTAGGTATAAATTTTCTTGGGCCGACCCCTCTACTTCTCCCATTGCAAGAATAAAATATGCCAGTTTCTTTGAATGCCGGTTTTTCGTTAGTGTTTAAAGGGTCCCTGTCCTCAATCTTGCCTCGCATTCACACCAAGAAAATAAGCAAAAAATATGTTTAATCAAGCATCTAGGCCCTTTTTCTCTATCCCACAGCCTATAAAGAACCTAATCTTCGTTCAGCTCTCCATAGCCACGACCATCCTCAATGACACGAATTCGACTTTGACAACCAAACACCTTTACTAGTTACAAATGTGGTTTGTTTAGAAATCTCTCTGAACTTTTTTCTTATGAGACTTTCGGTAGTTCTCTCATCTCAACACATTAGCTTAGGGGCTCCCAGCTTGCGTATCGGCTTTCTTTCCGCAGTCATCCTTGAAGCCATCCAGCCAGCGTGGGTAGGTGAAGGCAATACACATGCCAAGAAGCTGATCGTCGGTGAACGACTTGGGAGGTGCTTATAATTGCATATATTAACTCACTCAGTCACGGTTGATGAGAGATCGATCCACTTACAAAATTCCGTACGGAATGCCTTGACAGCGTCTGCGACAAAGTCTTTATTCTTCTTTGCCAGCTTCATTGTCAATCCAAAGGCTTCATAGACTGCTTCAATATCATCTGTAGGATATTCGCAATCACAATCATCAGTAGATGTGACTGTGGATCGAGACGGACTTCGGTTGTCAGACACGCTCTCAGCGAAAGTTTGGCGGTAGGAAGCACTGTCTCTTCAATCCAGGGAGTTAGTGCGTATAATGTACCAAACGGGTTGGACATAGTTACTCGGCGTCAAAGCACATCTCATGAACTATCCCTGTCATCTTCTGGATTCTGGCGGAAATCTATAGTGGTCTGTTAATAAACCAAGGGTGGACGAAGGCCAGACCTCTCTTACCATGTCCACCTGTCTGTGGATTTCTTCTTCATCAAAAGATAATCGCGACTTCTTGACGAGAGCACGATGTTTTTCGACCTTTTCTTTCATCTCTTGGATTTTGGAGGAAATCTACGATGTTCCGTTAAGAAAACCAAGAGCCGATAAGGATGAAACCTCTCCCTTACTGTGTCCAGATCTTTGTAGATTTCTGTTTCATTCGAGGTCATTGATGATGGTTCTTCCGTCAGAATAATCCACCGCGGGGACTTCGTGATCTCGAGGTCAGGGAGGGAAGATTCGTAGGTAGGAGTATGACAACCAGTTGCATGATCGCATACATCGTTATCGGTGCAAGTGAACATTTTGTTACTGTCAGGGCAGTCTTCCATAGTAGTATGCGTAAAGGTTGCAGTCTCGGGTATGGGATAAAACCTGACGTGAAAGGTTAAAAAGCAGATTAGCAGTCCACCCTGGGCAAATTTAATAAAAGGAGGGGGGTACCTAATTGTTTGCATTGCTGGCTGTCAAACATAATTCGTGGTCGTTTGATCATTATGTTTCCTTGACCTTGACTCACTATAGTATCAGATTCCGAAGGGATGATTGCTGCGGTGGAAACTAGCAGTGATTCATAGAGAACTAAGGAATTCATGAATATAATCAATATGATTCATATTTTTTGAGGCGAATGAGCGAAGAGCAATAAATGGCAAAATGAGAGTGAAGATGCCTCAAAGGCATAGTCACCGCCAGCGCTATGATGCAGCGTTCGCGGGACATAGCCACTATACTCGGCTTGTATTGTCTATTTCGTCCCCAGTATCAATCTCATAAAGATGGCGCAGCTACAGGGGATAATTTATATAGACTATAAGATGCGTAAATCAGTTTCGATACCGCATTTCGATCGTCATCCTTTGTTTATAGACAAAGCTTGTAGGTGTGTCCTCTCATCGACCTTTGCAAACCTGGGCCGGCTCAAATCCGAGTAGTCCGCTTTAATTCTGAGATGAAGTTTTTTAGGCAGTATCCCAAGCTACGGCCAATTTAAAGCCAATCGTTACAATGACATGGAGAGGGACTCCAGTCATTGGTAGTATAGCATTGTCGCCTCAAGTTAGGGTCTTAGCTACCCAAACACCAAATAAATAATTCTCAGCTTTGAATAAACTGGAAAAAAACGGCCATTTCAAATTTCTCAATACTCAGGTTCACATGAGAAGGCAATCAATATGATCGGACCTGTTATTACTTCAATCTGCCGGTCCCAACATGTAATTTCATGCAGCAAAATAATCCATATACCGAACCACAAAATATTCATAAGTATTATAACCCTTCGTATCGGTAAATGCAAAATTCCTCACCAATCAAAACTTGTTTCGACATGGCCATATCGAAAGCTAGACAGTCTTTCCCCAGAATTCTTTCACGAAATCCTCAATGTCTTTCCACAAAACGTCGGGTAGCTCGAGAGCTGCAAAATGACCGCCCTAAATGTAAAATCCCAGGTTAGTATCAAGATATAACAAAACAAACGGGTGCTGAGGGCTTACCTTGTCATGCTTGCGATACCAGTGAACCTTTCCTGTCTGGTCAATCCAGGACTTTGGTGGATTCGCGAGCTCCTTCTTGAACCAAGAGTACCCCATTGGCACATTCACGCCTTTCCAACCGGAAGTAAACGACCCGTATGGGTCCAAAGCGAAGCGATGGTGAAAGATGGAGGCGGGGTAGCAACCCGAAAACCAGTACATGGACAAATTCGTCAAAATCAGGTCCATCTCTGGTGTCTCGTCAGTCCAGGCGATCATCTTCTCGCCGATCCAAGCCAACAATGACACCGGGCTGCTTCCAACTATATAACCTGCCGTCGCAGGCTTAGTGGCATCAAGCATAATGAAGGCATTTCCCGTTTTCATGAACTGCTGGACATTCACAAGCGAGGCTACTTCGTCAGGAGTGTATTTTCCAGCCTTGATGTCAGCCTCCACGTCGACGCCTGGTGGAGGAGGAATACCCAGCATGTTGAGGTGGACGAGTTTGCAGGCTGGGTCAATGCCAGCGATGGCTGTGCTTGTGATTGATCCCAGGTCACCGCCTTGGACTACATAGCCTGACTGGGCGAATCCAAGAGCGTGCATCATCCTTGAGAGAAGACGTGCATTGCTGATATGGTCAAAATCCTCATCCATCGGAAGCGGATCGGAGAATCCGTATCCGACATGGTGAGGCACAATAACGTGGTAGGGCAAAGACTCCGGCCCTGTGGACTCGTACTGCGCACGCAGCTTCATGAGCATTGGCAGGAACTCAACAACGGAGCCTGGCCAGCCATGGAGGAGCAGGATTGGAATGGCGGACGGGTTCGAGGAGAACAAGCCGAAGAACTGAATGTCATATTGCCTGGAGTCGTCCGAAACAGTAATCTTGTACTGAGGGAAAGAGTTGAGGGTCGATTCCCATTTTCTCCTGCATAATTCGTATTAGTCTATGAGCCATCAAACAAAGCGCTTTGAGTGAAATGCTTACCAGTCATACTTATTCTCCCAGTACTTTGCCATTTCGATGAGCTGATCGCGCGGCATGCCATAGGCGCCATCTTTACGTGAGTTTGCCCAATTTGGCGGTGCAATGGGCGAGTGTTTCAAAAGCAATTTCAGCCTATCAATCTCAGCGTCTGGGACAGAGATGGTATAGGGTCTGATATTCGCCTCTTGGGCGACAGGGTGGGGAAGTGCGCTAAATGGAACCGAAGCCATCTTGATGAGCTATGCCAATATCGGCTTTGGGTATGGAGACAATCGGTGGCAATATCAAGGTATGAAGATGTGTATTTAAATCATCTCGAATAAACAGGCAACCAGTACCCCGCTGTCAGCCTCATCCCTCCCACCCTTTCTATTAGTTTCTTTTTCTTTTCTTTTACCTTCTATCGATTCTACTATGTTCCAGTTCATTCTTTTAATTCCCTTTTTATCCCACCCCTATCACCATACCTATTATTCGCTAGCCTTCAAATGGCACTGGTGCAAAAGCGATACTTGCTCAATTCCAGCACATACAAGCATTTCTTCCATCGACCCATGTTCTCAGTACTTGGAATTTCTTATAAACATTATCATTTTGCAAGTACTAGTACTGCATGCGAGTGTCCACAAAAGCACGCAGTGATACTCCTTTTGCGCCCGTCGTAGACAGTTGTTGGATGCCGATCCATGCACTTAAGCGAGGCTAATGTGAGACAACCGTCAGCCCTTGAATTCCGGCTAGAACGAGAAAGAAGACAAAAGAAGACGAGTCTGCATAACAGCAGGAATGTCTATGAATGGTAGTGATTCAAATCATGCGTAATGTGTATGCAGTTTAAGAACCATTATGAGTCGAAATGGCGTATCCATGAGACACAATGACTATACACACTATCTGCACGGCGGGGCGTGACAGCAATTTAGGCATGCTACGCGAGGTCAATTTGCATGGCGAAATTTGGTGCCACAGTTCAACATTCAATTAATGGTAGACATGGGAGTTGACCATTAAATGGATAGACATTTTGCGATAAATCATACGCCATTACGGCGAATTAAGTCCTATATACCGTAGCTATCATGCGGGATATCCTTCTATATGCCATGCAAATAAAAATCATACGTTTTACCTGGTCTCCTTACCCTTTCGTCCAGGTCGTGTCGAGTCTGCAAACGTAATGCCCCTCCTTGTTGGGGGCACTCTCTCATCTCCTTCGTCATCACTGTCATCGCCGCTTGCGCCATCCATACCGAGAGCGGCTTGCCGTCGCTTTCGCTCTGCGGGTGTTTCACCCGTGTCGGCCTCATCGGCCTGATCACCAAGAGCAGCAAGTCGTCGCTTGCGCTCAACTGCAGTCTCTGGTTGTTCCAATGAGGGCTGGTTCCTCAACTTTCCTGCTGGGACGCGTGAAGGAGAGATCGATTCCGAGCTTCGGGCTGCCGAAGGCGGGCGCTGTCTGCCGCGAGGAGGCTCATCCTCATCCACACGAGCCTTGGCCTTTAGGCTTTGAACAGGAGGATCTTGCGTGGCAATTCGTTTGACGGCTGGGGAAGCGTTGGATTGATCGACAACTTCCTTGCGCGTCCTTGAGTCCAACTTTTGCACTTCGCGAATAAAGTCTTCCTTCGTCATGCGCTGACCAACACCGCCAATTGTGAATCTGATGTGGCGATCGTCTGCAGCCTGCTCCTCAGCAACGGCAACACTAGTTCTGCGTCGGCCAGTCCAAGACCTGACTGGAGGCTTTGGTTCGCCTGATGCTTCGCCCTGTTCGGTAGTGGCCTCGGGTGATTTCGCAGCAGGACGAGTTAAGCTGCTCAGACCCATGTACTTGAGACTAGCGCCAATCAAGTCACTCGAGCCCTCTCCAGTCTCTCCCTTTCCAGTTGGTAGTTCGTAAGTCTTCACGACTTCACCATCTTCGTCTTCGACAATAATCTAGGGATGTTAGCTAAGCAGCGTAGGGAAGGTAAGGAGTAGACATACCGTGTTTCCGAATTGATAGGCTCGAGCCGGCTCATGCTTGCGGTCACCCTTGCCCTTCTCCTTACGTTTCTCGACTTCCACGTTGTAAACCTCGCTCATCTTCTTGCGGAATCCGCCCAGGCTCCAGAACTTGTCTCCATCAGGCTTGAGTCCAGCAATTACAGGTGCTGGGAGATGGCTATCCTCCTCGCGAGGAATTGGCTGAACATCAATAACTTCACCATCCTCGTTTTCAAATACCATGTTATCGCCTTCGTCATAAACTGTAACCTGTGGTGGAGTTGCTCGGCCGCTGCTCTCAGCAGGGCTCTCCGACTCAACCTTTTCGCGGTCTCTCTGCTCAGGTGCCAACGTCGAGTCGGTATTATCACGCGACGGTGAAACGTCCTTTTCGTCAATTTCACTTGGCTGCTCAGATGCAGTCTGACGCTGGGGGAAAATGGCAGACTGAGTAATGGGTCCTCCGGGTCCAAGTCCATCATCCCACTTCTTGCTCTTACGCTTTCTGCCCATGAGGGACGAAGCTCGGCTTCCGGCACCGTTGTCGTCATCCTTTTGTCGACGCAGGAAGCCAGGTGCCAATACACCACCGGGGAAAGCCGGGCTCTTGAGATCCTCAAATGAAGTCTCGGACATTCTAGCCTGTGAGCGAGACTGTGAAGAGATTCTAGGCAACCTGTTCATCCATGTAGGACCATCTTCGGGCGCAGCAGTGTATGACATGGTGAGCGTCAATGTGTTGATGCGCTTACCCAGAGTAAAGACAGCAACAGAGGAACCATGAACCAAGATAGACGAGACAACAAGGAACGACACAATAGGCCATACAAGATACATTAGGGTATAATGATCGGCATCGGGGCCCGGCATCTCTTCCAGTGGAACCGGCTCATGGTGCTGGAGTTCGGCCCGCGCAAGCATGGCGACGAAGATGGCACCGACACCAATAGGGCCAAAATGGCCGGCAAACAGTGCCTCTCGCCAGGTTTTTATGTCAGGTATCAGAGGTTTTAGTGCCATCATAACGGGAATGCGTCGGAAGAAAATGACAAAAACAGCAATAACAACCAAACGCCAGGCCTGGAGGCCCTCGACGCCATTGTTGAACTGCTCCCAGGGAATAATAGTGCCAAAGTAGACAAAGTACGCCAAATTCAGCAGCAAATCAATAACGTTGGAGACGTGCGACTCTTCGGTTCTTTCACTGAACCAACCGTCGTTGGAGAAGCCCACACCTGCGGCGAACCCCACCAGCAAGTCGTCCATGCCCAGGATACTTCCAGAGCCAGCGCAAAAGAGGGCAACGACGAAATAGAACACGAGGAAACTCTCACGATCAATCAAGTCATGCTTCTCGGCATACTTGATACCGTGACGCGCAATGTAGCCAATACAGAAGCCATAGACAGCACCAAAAATACACTCGTAGAGCACAACGTAGACAACAAAGTAGAAGCTGACATCGCCGGCATCGCGGTTGTACTGAATAAGGTACAGGGAGAGGTAAATGAAGGGGAAAGCCATGCCGTCGTTGCAGCCAGACTCGGCCGAAAGCAAATCTCGAAGATGCTTGGGGACTCGCTTGGCGAACTTACCCTTACCGACGACGGAGGACGCCAGGACAGGGTCGGTGGCAGTTACACAGGCGGCGACAACCAAGCTCTCGAGCCAGTTCAGGGACGGAATCATCCACCAGACAAATAGACTGACAATGAGCCAGCCAAATGTCATGACGGGCACGAGCAAGTATACGACGGAGCGCCAATGCTTTTCCATGTAAAATTTAGGCAATTCGACACCGACGGCGAAACATTGTACGACAAGAACAATTCGGGAGAATTCGACGGTGATGATGTCGGTGCTACCCCATTCCAGGGGGTTGATGAGGTTCGCGGCATGAGGACCGAAGATGACGCCGCACAGGGTCGCGACGGTAGCTTCACCAATGTACATGCGCTCCTTGATGACGGAGGAGCACAGCATGAACAGCGAGGTGAAGCCGCCGAGGATGATGTACACCAAGTGCGGCTTGGTGATGTCGAGGTGGTTCCAGGCCATGGTGGGCGATTATTGGGGCCACAGTTCCGCGATTCGGCTCTATTGTCGGTTTCGCATCCGTTTTCGCAGCTTTGCGCAGTCGGGAGCGGCTTTCGGCGAGGTCTCGGAGTCGGTACGGGCAGGACGGCGCAAAGGAGGATGGCCGCTCAATCGAGGTCGTACCGAGGAACACCGGGCCAGCCAGGAATCCCAGAATGAAGCAAGCGAGCGAGATCGCCAAGACGGAAATGAAGAAAAAAAAGAAAGAGAGCGCGCGATCCGACGGCCTCTTTTTTTTTCTGTCCCTTGTTGGCGAGAAAGAAGAGCTTAGTGCTAAAATGGCACCGGCTACAACTTATGACGACACAGGGCGCGCGCACCGCTTTGGGTCAAGACAGCAACCGCCACGCACGCGCCACAACGCTCAGGCTGATAAGCAAAGCAGAGCAAAGCCCGGCTGCAAACTCTCAAAAGTCCCCTCCTCGTGTGGCGGCAGGAATTGGCACGAAATAAACAAGTTTCGACCTTCTGGAGGCTGAAAAGAAAAAACACGGAAACATGGGATCGGCATCAAGGAAGGGGAAGGGCTGCGCTCCGGGGGTGATTCAATCTTTTAAACCAGAGCTCTCGCTGCTCTGAGAGGCCCGGCGCCCTCGCTATCGCCGCTCGCCAGGTTTTTTTATGGCGACCAGGGGCCCCGGCGGGCGCGGATGGTGCCAAGCAGACTAAGTGGAGAGTCGCGGGGCCACGGTTGCAGCGCTGCTTTTAGCGGTGGCTTGGCTGCGCTCCCAGCGGGTGCCGACACCTTTTGGAGCTGCGTCCCAGTGGGCGATGGCGCCCCAGAGCTCCAGCGAAAGCGACGACGACTGGAATAAGCCCCCCCCTCCCCCCAGCAAGCACCGCTGGGGTTGCGTATCTGCGTCGTCGGCACCTAGCATGGAGGGGCCCTGAAGCTGAGGTCTTGGAATCGGATCACGATGGAATATTCCCTGTATTTTTATGACTCTTGTTCCCCCCCAACGGACGCCAAGGCGATAAACTGGATAGACTTTCCGAGGTTGACGAATGTGTGTCCCAGACACACAAAAAAAAGAACGAAAAAAAGGAAGTGGGAAGAGAGAAAATCCAGGCGGACGGGAACGCCTCTCCGAGACAAGCGACACCGCCTATCAGACATGGCAAAGACAGACAAAAGACGCCTGCCGGGAACTATCTGCAGTCGCTCGCGTGTGTCTTGCGGGCTATTCCGGGGACTTCGAATCTGAGATTTCGCCAACTGAAGTCTCGGCGCCATGGTCAAACGGCCTAGGTCGTTGGACCGGACTTGGGGGTGATGAGTGTTGCTACAGGCTAGATTGGGGGCCGCAATGTAAATGGGATATGGGGCACCGGAGCTGCCAAGTATGCTTAGCAACGGCATAGGTACCAATCTACATGCCAGACAGACACAATGGTTTTTTTTTTTGTGTCACAGCACACGGGATTATGCTGCCCTGGCTGCCCTCTGATCGATCCTATCTCATCTCACATGTGCAACCCTCAACGAAAAATGATTATGAAAAATAAAAAGGGATATTATACACTGTTTCCCACACCCTGCTCGTGCATGCCGTCAAAAAGCAAAACAAGCATCACACGGTCCTCACGGTCCCAAGAATACGGCACCTGTGCCGACCGCAGCTTAAAGCAGCGCCACACCAACCCTCCACTCCCGGCACACGCTTTGTAAGTACGCAACCTCCCTCTCCCCCCAATGCCAATGGGTCCCATACGCGCAAACGCACGGCACCACACACTCCCACTTTCCCTTCCTCGTAAGTACACAAGTACAGACACACACACGCACACACGCACACACGCACGCACTTGGCGTTCAACTGGAGACCATCGCCTGTTGCTTGTCACCCTGGTCCTTCCGACCGCGCAGCGAGGGGATCCCCCCTCCCTCAGTTTTTCCCATCCTGTGATTGCAACGTGATGCGCCTCTGGCCAATCTGCTGGATGCTTGGCTGCTTGGCATTTCTGCGGCCACCCCGAAATTCTCCTTTGTTCCTCCTGCTTGTTTCCTCGCTTGTCGTCGTCGTCTCCCCATGCTCGCTCTCGCCTCGCGCCAGCCCTGATTGGGCGCCATGACAGGTCCCCCTCGCTCGCTCGCTCACAACAACTTTGTTCATGCATGGGCGGGACGTTATTTGATGGGGCCGCCTCGACGCTTTCCTGTCGTCGTCTCTCACTGGGAAGGGGGGAAAAGGGCCTGCATGCCGTCATATCACACAGACAGGCACGCACCCTGTCACCAAGACTCTCCGCTCCTCTCCGCTCCGCTGCCCTCAAAAGTCAAAGGATCAACCTCGCTCCACGCACAGCGACGTCAAGTCGCCGTCGTTGCGCTAATCCTTGCCCCCCTCTGCCCCACGCTCAGACTTGCACATCTCCAAAAAGTCTGCTCCAGCTGCTTTTTTTCATGTGCTCTGCTTTCGGCTCGGCAATCGCGCCGAGAGGCCCCGACTGGGGGAATCGCCTCAAGTCGCGGGGAAAAGGCTAAAAAAACAACGAAAGTCGTTGCAGTTTGGGGCAAAACCGACATCGTCAGCTGACCGACGATGCCTGTCCAGTTTGTACATGATCGACTCTGCTCGACACTTGTCCCCTGCAGGCTACAACGCCTCAAATTCAAGGTTAATTCGATTTTCCCGTCACCGCCCCAAATCTTAGATTCGTTCCTCCCGAGCATTCAACGACGCCGGGAGGCCCAACGACGCCATGTTGCCCCCCGGCGGCTCGCTTCCCCGTGCTGTCGGTCCCGTTGGCCTCCGCCGTCATCTCCCGTGGCCGCCACATGGCTTAAGCCAATTCTCGTTGGGCACTAACGAGGAAGCCAGCTGTCACAGAATGAAACCAAGAGCTCTCCGTTCAGTCGAATGAGATTTGATGACTGAAATTTGGGAGCTAGACGCGCATGCATGGCCTGAGCTCGGTATCGCTGCCGAATATCTAAGATTCTCACCTTGAGATCCCTGGACGTTTTGTAAATCTAGACCATGTAGTCATCTTTAGCCACCCAGGTCATGTGCGCCGTGCATATCTCGTCCGTCCTCTTAAAAGACCACAGCACATCAACAGCCTCCACCGACTTGCTTGCATGTCGTTGATATTGACACCTGCAGCCTGCTTATGTAACTGTAATAAAAAAAGTCTTGGAGATCTCTTGGAGATCTCTTGGTTCCTGATGGAATGTGACAGCCAAGGCGCCGAGCCTGCAACTTGTGCTTGTCATGTTCGTCATACCACTGCCAAGGGCTTGTCCCGTTGTCGCCAAGAACAAATCCTGCACCGGGTGGTGCAAATGTGCTCTGGCATGTCTCAATGACAATTCCAGCTGCAACTAAACGCAGCGATAACAAAAAAGAAGGCGGTAAGTGGTTGCAGCCGCCAACTCTGTTGTGCAATGACCATGCAGTCAATGGCGAGACATCCCAGATGGCCTCAAATCACAACGACGCTTTTTTTTTCCCAAACCTTTTTGTTGTCCCACTTAACACAGGCTGCCACGCGATAAAAAAAAAATAACTTCCCTGCTTGCATCAATCAATCTGTGACTCAATGGCTGCACAGGGACTTGCTGCGCAGCGCAAGTACGGTATTGCACGCCGACCTATCGCGCTGTGGTCCCCTTTTTTGCCTCCGGCAGCGCCACGAAAAGCTTCTCTGCGCCGTCTTCGGCCCAGAAATGCCGAAAGACGAAGATCATTTTCAGCCATTTTTATTAGCGCTTCAATGCTGCAGCTTTAAAGATTCATCATCCTTGCCGTGGATGATAGTTGGCTGAAATCATATTCATCAACTACCCTAGACCTTGTTGTTGATTCGGAACTTTAGATCGATATCACAAACTACGGAGAATTTTCACTTTCACCAACACGGATCGCTAAAAAAAAAATCCGTCTGACCCGAAGAGGCGCAGCTAGCTATTAGCCAAAAAAAAGTATACAATCTCTTGTTTACTCTGATCCAGAGCTTTTATATGACTCTGTTGTCGTGCGTTGTTTGGTGACGAAGACTCCAAAGACTGTATCACGATCAGGTATAAGTAACTTTTGACATGCTTTAAAGGATACTAGAGCTCAAGACGAAAAGGAAAATCTACGACAACCTTAACGTGCCAAGACCCGGGCGTTAAAAAGTGTCCGATGTTAGCGTCGAGATATCTTCCTAGTTGCTTGCCTAGATTACCCTGCAGATAGCACCAGATATTACGGACTTAGAGGAGGAAAAACAATGTTTTGCATCACGGAATTTTGAGGAGACAATATGTTGAAAGTGAAAAGGATAAAGTCCATGACCATTAATACAGTCTACTGACATCTAGATATTTTCATCCACCCATAAATGTTCACATTACCACCGCCATAACCATCACCGTCGATGCGATGAATGTACTAAATCCTAGACTAAGAGACGCCGCTCCAGAGTTTTGGGGAGTCGCAAAAGGATCTCCACCTCGACCGCTGCCATTGGACTTGGCAGTCTCGCTTGCCTGTGCTGATGATGTCGAGGATGATGGTAAAATTGATTCAATGGCGCCAGTGGACAGGTCACTGTCACCACTGCTTCCGCCGGCCAGGACAAGTGACGTTGTCTGGGCAGCCTCGGTCGTCGACGTCTCTTCGGCCGTTGTCGTGGTCTTGTGGCGAACCACAGATGTTGTCATGCTGGATTCCTTGGTTTTTGTGGATTTGTTGCTCTCGGTTGTGCTGTCGCTGTTGCCATCACGACCGGTGGTTATGCAGAGCGAGTCGACCAATTCGCCCTTCTGCCCTCGGGACAAAAGCGAGCTCGAGTCGATAGAGATACCACTGCATGACTTTTCGATCGTACTTTGCACATCCTCAATTGAGGACACGCACTTTGATGAACAAGCGTTATTGTTGGTGAAATCCTCTAGCTTGCAGTTGGTGAGAGGGGTATCGTAAGCATTGAGGCACGACTTTCGCGACACCTTGTCTGAGATATCCTCAAAGTTGGTAAGGGTAAAGGTTGCTGAAGCGCATCCGGCAAGGAAAACTAGGTGGGCCAATCGAAGCCATCGTCGGGAACTTGATTGCGACATGATGTGTGTGTAGATGTGGTGGGAGGTTTGTCGAATAGACTGCTGGTCTGTATATGGATCCTTCACTGGATATCGGAAGACCGCCAAGACCGGAAGCGCCGGTGTGAAGTTGATCGAAAATAAAAGGATCGAAAATTAATCTAAGCCGTTCTGCAATCACCGTGTGGTTGTTCCTGGGCTTGCTACTAATAGCGGGAACCGAAACGTGGATTGTCGGAGACTGATGGCACAGCCTCGATGTAGTTGGGACCGAGTGGCAATATAGACTCAAGTAGCAAGCCGGTGTTTGTGGGCTTGCGTGGTCGGATCGATGAAAAGAGTAAAAAAAAAAAATATGGCGTTGATTATTTGATTCGTTTAATTTGCTGATCGTTGTCGATGGTTTCGTTGACGATGTTGATGAGATGATCGTGAAGCGCGAAGACGATGTCGACCGTTTCGGGATTTGCAAATACAAAAGAGCAAACAAATCTCAAACAAGGAGAAGATGCGACAGAAAAAGCCTAACTTGAGTTCGCGAGATCGTTTATCTTGCGACAAGAGCAGACGAGACGGTCCAAAGATCAATGCACGCAAGCTGTGGTGGGTATCAAATGTGGGAAAGACCACTGTTGCAGAGAAATAAGAACAGAAAGAATAAAAGAAGGCTTGATGGATCTATGTAGCGAGAAGCACAGCTGTCTTGCTAGGTATGTTCCACAAAAAGAAGCGAATATGGAAGTGCGTGTTTGCCAGGCAGGGATCGATGAGGCCGAGCGGAGATGAAGGAGAGAAGAATATACGACAGATTGAGAGAGGGGAAGGCCGGCAATAGTACTAAATGAACGGCTAGCTGCGCGTCGATGCACTTGTCTGGATCGGACGGCGCAAAGATTGTAGAGTCCGAAAAGGGAGCGAGAGTGAGAGCCTAGGGGGGAGCGTGTGGCATATTGAAGTCTGAGCTGCGTCCAGGGCTGGGACTATGTACTAATATGTCTCGACAGGTGCACTAGCTACGGGGGACGACTAGATTTCTGAAACTCGCCCGCTGATGGTGGCAACCATGCTGTCGAGTCGTGGCCGCTTGGGAGATGCAGGGTGTGCCGCAAGCCTCCGTGGAGCGATCAGTTTTTGACGTCACACCACGCCCTGTGGCCCATCAGGCTTGTTCCTTTTGAACAGGGCGGGGGGGCCAAGAACGGGGCAGCTGAGATGGTATTGGGAGTTTGACGACAAACTTTGCTGTGATCAGCGAGATGTGCGCTGCCAATATCGGCCAGCCCCCTCGCGTCCCCTCGCGTCGCCCATAGTCCCTTCGTAGCCCCTTCGTAGTCCCTTTTTCGCTGCGGTGCCATTGCGAGAACGACCGAAGCCCGCCGGAGTGGTGCAAGACACCAACGAGCATCGTCAACAGCCACCAGGCTGCCCATTCCGCTTCCGGCGTCGGGAGCCATGGGGCCCGGAAGCTATGGCAGGTCGTGGTCTCATGGCCTGGAGGTGTTTGGATCGACGTTTCGGACTGTCGTTTCGGTTAGAGCCCTGAGTTTGGCATCAAAGCTCAAACGGGGGCCAAGACACGGACAGCCAATCAGTGCGGCGGATGCACGGGGGAAACGAAACACGGACCATTGTTTGACGTTAGAGAGGGGCACACTGCCATCACCAAGGTCCCTGAATGGGGAGAGGGGGGGCTGGTCTTACTGGTCCTGCTGGCCCAGCTGTGCCCTGGATGGCGCTACCTGAGATTTGGTCCGAGCGACGTCATTGGTCTGCGCTGCTTAGCTGCCCCAGCACCTTCCCCCTTTAGCCACCCTTCTGCTGTGGTGGGAAGGTGGAGCCCATGCGGGAAACGGGAGACGCAGGAGTGTGTGCGTCTTATTGCAGCTGCACCTGCGCAGGCACAGGCACCGCCGTTGCAGAGCATGCACAACGAGCTGTCGACTATGAGAAACACCATTTGTATCAGCGCCAGACATTGATTGCGACTGCTCTGGGTCTGCCATTGTCGGGCTAGACGCCAATTGATAAATATCGCCATCCACCACCTGCCCAACACGGTCCTGGGCGACCGGGGTCGATACATCCCATGACTCCCCTCTTGCTCTCTCTCGCAGCCCAGCCTCTGCACCACCAGATCTCGGACCTCACGCCAACCTTGCACCAAGCCGAAAAGGTTCATGCAAATTTGCATCTCATAATTCTCCATGTCGATCCTCCCCGAGCATAATTGGGCAAATGCCTCCTCACCGACTCCACGCACAACGGCAAATTCAGCCAAAAGGCAAATCCCCGGAATCGCGCCGTCCTCCTGACGATCCTTGTCCGCGACGATCTGCTCTCTTGAAGAAGCCTAGAGTTATGGCCCCGACGATGCTAGGAACCAAGATCGACACTGTCATTCGCCACCGGTAAATTGTTTCCAGAACCCAACTTCCAACAAGGGAAAAGAGCAACCCGTTTTTGGTGTCGGCGCGTTCGGAAATGTCAAAACGGCCCGTTGATGATATCATGCAAGATCGACCAGAGGGACCCTTTCTACATACAACATCCACGTGATCAAGTTCCTCCACGTTTTTCAGGGATCTCCGCCTTTCCTCTATTCATGTCGTGCATTCCAGAGGATGCTGTTGTTAATTGCCATTTAGATGTCTCATGACCCTTCGCAGACCTGTCACGCGAGAATCCACCTCCCCCCAAGGTCTTGGCTCCTTTGTTCTTGGGAACGTGTCAGTGCAGTCCCACGGGCGTGTCATGGCCAGTGCCATGGCGCATGAAGGCGCTGCTGCACTCGTGTTAAGTGGTGGTGACACTAAACTGTCCTCCCTGACCTATATTTAAACGAAGCTGCAGGTGCTGAACATTTTTGCCAAATCCTCCCGAGAGAGCCCACCTCGCCTTTCTCCCAAATGAAAGGACCGTGATAAATCCCTTTTTTCTTCTTTTCTTTTTCCTTTTCCCCACCTGATCCCGACCCGACTTTTTTTTTTCTTTGTGTGAATGGTGGTGGCAAGGTGGGTTGTACCGCAGCCTGTTTCCATCAGATCGACCCAAGGTCCACAAGGATTGCCCTTGAACCGGCTTCAGTTTTAATACGAGATTCGAGCAAAGCTGACTACGCTCAACTCATTTCGACTTAAAACATTTGTAATCTGTCGTCGCCGATAGTTATCGTGACTTAGCTAGCGTAGTTCAGACCTCGCCAAAAGCACTTGAGCCTCGAACCAGGCCTTTTTTGAGTGTAGCAAATGAATCTCACCTCAGCACCGTCTCCTCGTCTATGAATACGTACCAATGAGACAGCTCGAGAAGCTGCATCTCAAACACTAGCACCAAAATGATGCCCCATCCAGAAGCCCGGCTTGGCCCGATTGGCCCGTAGCGCAGCCACTTGTAGCCTAAGACCTCCGTTAGTGCACAGCAGAGCCACCTGAGCCCATAAGGCGGCTTGTTATTGCTTGTCTTTTAAGGCGCCTCTCAGCCGCCGCCTGAGACCTCGCCGGCATGCATGTGAAGGAATAGATGTGATTGCGGTCGCTGCCGTGATCCAACAACAGCTGTAGCAATGTCAGCAAACCCGACTCAGTTTGGAGCCGGACCTGTCTCAGCGACTGGTCACTATGTTCAGGGTGAGTCAACCCACCTGGACCCAGCGGGCCATAAACTCTACAATCCTTTGGACGACCAACTGACGTAGTTGCCCAGCGGCACAGGACGAGGATGAATTTGAGCATGGACGCACGGGACCCACAGTGAGTCCCGTGTCAGGCTACGGAAGCCAAGGCCATCGATACGACCCTATTGTGCAGACTCAAGATCTTGGGAACGATGTCGCACGCCCTGTGTCCCCTCTCAGCGCTGACGATGACGCCCGGCACGCCCCGTTCCCACAACCTTCAGAAGCTTCACCACCTGTTCCCACAAAGGAAATCGGCCACTGGGATGGCCATCCGTCCGATAAATCGTATCAAGGCCAAAACCCATCTGGCGCAGCATGGCCTGAGGGGGCAAAGAAGCACATGTGGACCCCGATATGGCTGACCAAGTCGGCGCTTCTGGTGTTTGGGATTGGCTTTGTGATGATGATGCTGGCTACAGGTTTATTGTACCATTTCTCCGTAGAGAACAATGGAATCAGTGTTCAGAAAGAGGCAAATCACTATGGTTGGAAGTATGGCCCGACGGCCTGTGAGTGTCCTTTCAGCCGAGGTCGAGATATGTGTGCTAACTACGTCAGTACTGATCGTCGTGGGCGCATTGTGGAACCAAGTTGATCATCATAACAAAATGCTCATGCCCTGGAAAGAGTTGCAGCAGGGTCCGGCTCCTGTTCACAAGAGCCTGCTGTTGGACTATGTCTCGCCTATTCTTCCCGCCGCTTTATGGGCTTCAATCACAAATTGCCATTGGCCTGTGGTCATGTCCATTGCTGGACACTTGCTCATTCTTGGTACAGTATGTTATAGTATATCCCTCCGAGACAACTTTGACTAAAGGATCTTTTTAGACTGTTTTCTCCACGGGTCTTCTCATCCTAGAGCCGACGGAAATTACTAAACAGAGTGCCGACTTTAGTGTCAAAGCGAGTTTCCACATTGATGATCCACAGAACAACTCTTGGATCAATGTTGGCCCTGCACCAGCTCAGCTCTACTATGGGATTAACTTTCAGGGTCTTGACTACCCCAGCGGGACCTCCGAGGACTCCCTGCTCCCCGAGTTCCAGGCTCCGGACACTGCCATCGAAAATCTGAACTATACTTTGACGTCAGAGGGAATGAAGGTTGACCTGGATTGTGAAATTCTGCCTATTAGCAATGGAACCACCGCCAGTATGCCTTGGTATAGCATTCTTGGCTCATTTTTTGTCGCCAATGTCAGCACTTCTGACTGCAAGATCGATGGCATCATGGTGGGGGCCGGACCGGACCACTATTACTACCATGATAAGAATGCGACCCAGAACTACCAGGGCATGTTTAACGTGTACCCTTGCAATGTTGACTTTGACTTTTCCAAAGAGTACATTCAGAGCCCGAACAGCAAGGCATACAGAGCTGTATACAACACGAGTGCTGACCAGCGTGTTGTGTTGTCAGTGGCTGATGTGCGGATCTCGAAATACAATGCCACAATGTCGGGGCCTCAATACCTCTATCTGCACGAGCTAAAAGTTGCTCTCTGTAAACCTTCGTACAACCTGCAGAGCTTCCAGGTTCAAAGCGCCAAGGTGCTCAACAGCACTTCTCAGGCTGTTTTGTCAACTGCGACAAAGGCGAACAAGAAGCTCATGCCGGGGCTCCCCACGGGAGAGATGGCACTGGGCGTTCTTCGGTCGGCCACCCAGTTTTACCTTGGCGGAGGTCAAGATTACAAATTGTCAATGCAAGTGCCAACCTTCTTCCAGCTCATGAGTATGAAGAATGGCAATTCTTCTGTTGGAGCCTTTCTTGACCCGGATCTGCTGATCCAAACTGGCCAAGACGTGTTTAAGGGCATAGCTACACAGACACTCAAACAACTTGCTCTCAAACCGGCGGATCACCAAGTGGCTGGCACCGTCACGTATACTGAAGATCGCTTACATGCCAAGGCCCTCTCAACTGGGTTTATGTGTGCTTTTCTCGCTGTTTTGGCGCTCCTGTCCTTTGGGATGATTCTGCTCCGCCCCCACTCCGTAGTCCCCCGGGAGCCTGGATCCATCACAGCAACAGCCACAACGCTGGCCGCCAGCCCCCCTCTGCAAAAAACCCTTGCGCGTATGGGAGCATTCCGGCTAAGCCAAATTCGCCAGAAACTGGAGGGGTTCAGTTTCCGAAGTGTCGTTAGTCCTGGCCAGACGCCGACCTTTTCGGTGGAGCCTGTCGCTTACAACAAGGATGCATCTATGGAGGAGCCCGAAACAGCAGACCAAGCAATTTCGTGGTGGCGCCCCATGTCTGGAGAGAGCTGGTTTTTGGGACTGTCAATTATTCTACCCTTGCTCTTAATTGCGTTCCTGGAAATTGTTCAGCACTTTTCTGACAAGAATTCCGGCTTCATTAACATTGGGCAAAAAAATGCGGTCGTGCTGGCCACCTACATTCCGGCTGCTGTATTCCTCGGAATTGCTAGCATGTACTCTGCGCTCGAATTTATGGCCGCTGTTTTTACGCCATTCGATGCTCTCAGGCGTGGGAAGGCCTCGGCTGACAGATCGATCCACTTGAACCTGGTCGGTAGGCTACTGCCGCATGCTGCGTTCCTGTCATTGAAGACGCGTCACTTTGCTGTTTTGATTGCTCTTGTTGCAAACTTTATTGGTGGCTTTTTAACCATTGTCGTTTCGGGTCTCTACAGCGTTGTCAACGTTCCATCTGTTCAAAATTTTACGATCCAGCAAGCTGACACGTTTGACTTTAACAATGTTGCATTGTCGCTTGAGGATAACCAGGCGGCCGCGGTCGACAGCCTCATTGAGTATCTGGACCTGAATTATCCCAAGTGGACCTATGAGGGGCTCGCCTTCAACCACTTCAGCGCTCCACATGTTTCGGCGGAAAATAGCAGCGCCCAAGCGCCCTTGACCATAGAGGTGCCTGCAACAAGGGCAAAGCTCAATTGCACATCGATTCCAAGTGACTCGCGGCAAGTCACCATTATTGAAGATGACCAAGACGCTGGCTCGATTTCGAGCTTGCCCTATTCTAGTGGCTTCACCTCGCCAGTCGCTGGATACGTTTACGCTGGGTTTAATACAACCCTAGAGTTTGACAAGTGGTGCGAAAAAGCGCCAACAAAGAACACCTCGCAAGCTAGTTGGATGCAGTACTTCCTTATGCGGAACGACTCGACAGAGGGATACGTCGGTAAAGCTACAGTACTCCAGTGGGATAGCGAGGGCGTCTTGGGCGATGGTGCCATCAATACAAACCCCTCCAGCGGCTCTGGCCTGGGCGCAAATGGCTTCGGCACTGGAGACTTCGGCTGCCCAACGTTTGCTGTGACTCTTGGAACCGCCAAGGTGCTAAGTAAAACGAAGGTTGGGAACCAAACGCACTGGTCTTTTGAGCATGATTTCGCCACGGCGTTATGCTACCAGAACGTTGAGCAGGTTTCTGCTAATGTATCGTGGACTATTCCAGATTTTGACATTTCAACCTCGTCGCCACCAAAGATCCAGAATTCTTCAAATCTGTTCAAGAATTCTCGTGGCAGTGAGAGATTTGAGTTTGCCGTGAACGCTTGGTTGCTGGGCCTCAGTGATTCTGTCTACAACCGGACCTTGCCTGGGCCGAACAACAGCTCTTATCTCAACAACGATGTGGATGAATTCATCAAGGCGCTTGTTAATGGTAAAAATGGGCAGGCGCTTGAGGATATTGTCGGCTCGAAAAATGTCGAGAACCTTACAGCGGGAGCACAGAGGCTTTATGAAGGATACATGGCGCAGGCCATCTCCCTTAATATGCGCCAGAATGATACCAAGGATGACAGCTTTCCGTCGTACACCGGAACTCTGACAAGAGACGGATTCCAGCGCCTGAAACAGAACCGAACCTCTAAGATTGCCTTGCAAGTCATGTTGGCCATCATGGTGGTTTGCGCTATTGGAATGACGCTATTGCTGCGAGTCCGAGAGGTGCTGCCGCATAACCCGTGCTCCATTGCAGGAACGGCTACGATGCTGGCAGGCGCAGAGATGGCGACGTCGCAGTTTGTTCCTCCGGGCTCGGAGTGGTATAATGATAAGGCATTGAAACAGATGGGAATGTTTGAGAATTACGGCTACACGCTTACTTGGTGGGCGGAATATGGTGGTGGCACTTCGGCTAAGCAGAGGTATGGCGTTGATCGAGATATCGGTTAAATATTTTGCATTTTGCATCATCATAGAAGTTTAGTTTGATACCCACTCACTGTGATTGTTTAGCGGCGGATGATCTAAGCTTATGAAATGAATTGATTTATGACTTAATTATGTGTAGTTCAATCAATTGCTCAAGAATATTATGATCTCTGGCAAGATATATAGTCTAGATCAAACTAGGAGACTTTGATTTGTGTTTTTCTGGTTCAGAGCCCTTGGGTTGAGTGTCAGAGATGTCCTTCGGACCAGGCTTCTTCGACTTGTCCTCTGACTGACGATCTTGTTTGTCGTAATTGAACAGGCCCAACCCATTGTCTCCCATCAACCACTTCTCTACGCTGGTGTAATACATCTCAAACCACGACGGCCCGCCCAGAAGTGGCAAGTTGCGATCAACTTGGTATCCTAAGAGCTCCTGGGCGGCTCCCAAGTACTGGTACCCCGCTGGATACCGCGCCAAGGCCTCGGGGTCAAACCTCGGGGCCGTCCTGCCGTCCGCGGGACACACCTTGTCCTTTTCATAAATTGCCTTGACAAAGTGAGCCTTCCACTCGCATGAGGACTCCTCGAAACGGCAGAAGAAGAGCATCCGACAGTCACAGTCTACGTCGTACACGATGGGCGGAGCCCCTGGAGCCTCGTCCGGCACCTGGAAGCGGTGCGTGATGGTCACCTTCATCTTTCCGACGGCGCGCATGGTAGAGAGCTTGAGCTCGACGAGAGTCCCGTTTTCACGGTGGTGGATGGAGACTCCCTTGTCCTTTTCGGCCTTGCACAGATCTACAAAGTTGGAAACAGACCTGCTGCCAGCCCAGCCTGTCGCGAGACGGTGTTAGTACTCGTTTAAAAAGCCGGAAAGGGGAAAATAATACTAGTTGATACGATGGCGCCAGATGAGAAAAGAGATTTGAAGTTTCCCCATTCGCAATTGTCTAGGTATATTGGCCATCCCTTGCAAATCTCTGACACAGCCAGGCGCGCAAGCAGCTCGGTCGAGGAGCCGTTGATGTGCGAGTGGCTATAATGAGTAGGGTCTGTGTTTGTAGCCATTATTTTGGTAAATTGTATAGATAGTCGAAGCAAGTCTTGTAGATGATTGTAATATTGTGGACTGCAGAAGCATCCTAGAGGGAGAAAGCGGCGACTATATCTTCCGCGATGTGTGTGATTCCTGGACGGGGGCAAGACACATGGAAGCGATTGGAACCAAGATCTATCGTCAATTTATGATGACAGCCAGAAAGAAAAACGAATCATCGTTAAAGTTCGCATCTCATGTTGGTGATTGAGATTTTCGGCTACAGTGGTCAAAGCCCCTCATTGTCCAGGGAACTGTGCAATGTAACACTCGCATTGCGATATTCTCTAGCACAGCCACCTGAGATTACGTTAGGCTATCTAATGGAATATATAAAATCAGAAAATGGATGCTCTAAAAGGAATGTATAAGTGAGGACATAGCATTGCACGTCAGTTGGTGTGTACTGATGAGAACTACCCCAAGGGTGATGAGATACTGACATTTCTTTCCTAATTTGAATGGCAGAAAACATAAATAAATAAGCAAATAAAATCAGTTATATTATTTAGTCTGTGGTAAATTTATTTTGTTTATTTATTTATTGACCACTTTCCAGTAGAGTTCCTCTACGATCGCATATGACATCTTTTTCCACCTCATGTGTTGACCCCGTCAAGAAGAATCATGGTGAAGGTTAAGAAAGAGCCAATGCTTTTTTTTCTCTAAATCGAAATGGAAACTTAGAAACTTAAACCAAGGTAACTTCTATTTTCGTGTTCAAGTCATTAGGACCAAACTGTTCGGGGCCTTGCAGAAACATTCCCACTCGTTTCATTGTCCCATCACTACTACCGGTGGGGGTGACAATGAGTGAATTGTAAGTAGGCTTGGCGGAAGAAATCTTCATGATTACCAAAGCATACAAATCCATGCCACGAACCCTTTCTGCGGAAACCTCAAAGTTCCTTGAAATAGTGTCGAACCCTGTCGGATATCCTTCGCCTTCGCCTTCTCGAGTCCGGAGGAAGATATTTCCGATGGGCCCCAAAGTGTCTGCGAGAACGAGGGGTACAAGAGGCGCTGAAAGTTTAATCCATGCATTCTTGACTCTTCCAAATGGATTCATGCCATCGACCTCCACGTGTGAATCGATGAATGTCGCAATAAGCTCCCGATCTTTGCGATATGGGGTCGCTGCTCGACCATCAATTGCAGCCCAAGACCATGATGGCGCACGGTAGCCGCCAGAAGGTTCATAGCACTCGAACGAATGCCAACAAAGATCGTCAAGTATAGTCTTTTTCCACATGCCGGCAAGGTATTCATCTTGAAGCAGTTCCTGGTAGATTTTTGCGACTCCCGAAATCGCTGGGAGCTTGTCATGAGGGTAGGTGAGCTTCCGGCGCCCATAGTCCCTGATGAGCTCATACCAATTTACTATGGCGCTTTCTGACAAACCTGGTGCATTTGGAGATAGCGCCTTTCTTCTTGCTTCATTGGACCCGAGAGTATTATGGAGGAAGCGATAACACAACCTGAGGCCATCCTCTGCAAAGGTTCCTTCGAGACACTCAAAGTAAATTTGATCTTGCGCAAAGTGGACAGTCCGACGGGAGAGAACGCGCTCTTGAAAGCTCCATGCTCTTTGCGTAAGTGGTTCGCTTCGCATATCGATGTGATAGTCCTTGATGAGTTCCTTGTCCACTGGAATAGCGCACATCGACAATGTTCCATTGACGCTGCCGGATTGGTGTGGGATTTGAACGCTCTTTCGCGTTGGGCGAGGGAAAAACAAGCCACCGTCATTGTTGTCGGCGCCCATAGCCGATATCGTGAGATACGCATTAGCATAGACCATGGTCATTTTCGCAGACTCTCGCTCCCACTCTTCTTGATGGCCTTGACATATGCAAAGACTATCAACCCAAAGATATCTCACACCCAGCATCCTTGTCAAGAGTATCGCATCTTGAAAAGTCTTGGGCAAAGATTTTAGGTCTATGCCTTGCATCCTCTCAGATAAAGTGGCCTCGGTTGTCGTGAAATGATCCGACTTGGAACCCCAGCAGTAGCTGAGAGCGATATATTTGTCTTCATCTTTGCTAGATGTCTCTACTAATTTGACATTGCCATTTGTATCATTAGTGCCTACGTCGATGACTCGAGTAGGCATAGTTCGGTCATTGTTGATGCATCGTTCATGCTTGTCACATGCAGCAATCCATGCATTGACGTATGATAAGCCTGAGTCCTTGGGAGATTCCCGAATGATTCGGCCGCCAAAGACTTTTGCGAGAGGATCCCCTGGAAAAACAATTGTCAGCAAGAGACCTGGGGTAGTGGTATATCTAAGAGAGCACAACCTTCATCTGCGCAAAATGCAAATGCAGCAAGCAGAAGGAATTTGCCCGGGTACTCTGTAGTGTTTGTGAGAACCCAAATCCCGTCTTCACCATCAGCTCGTTTGGAAATCCACAGGTCAAATCGCGGGAAGACCTGAGGCCTCCGAAATGGCTCGATCAACGGGTCCTTCCGGGCCGCCAGTTCAGCCAGCAATGCATCCGACTGGGCCTCGATAAGACAGCACAATTCGCAACCCTCCTTGGCGGCATTTCGAAGGCTTTGCAAATCTTTGTGGTGCTTAAAACCAAGTGCTTGAGTTTGATCACTGGACTTCTCGGTCTGTTCCACGCGGAGGACAGCCTGTAGGTGGCACCTCCCAGACAGAGTACGTCGGGACAAATCCTCTGGGCAATCCGGAAGTGCCTCAAAGGGGATGGACCGACACAATTCACATAGATGGGCCATTGTGCATATGCCAAGAACAAGTATTCTGGTGAGGGATTTAACTAGCGTATTCTTATTTATCGAAACCAAATCACTGATCTCACCAAGTCTTCGGCTGTTGCCTAGCTAGTGGCTTCGCAACCCCACTTCAGCTACGGCAAAACGGATCGTACTGATTGAGGGTCCGATTAAATGCACCATGTTCTATTCTGATAAATTGAAATTGTCAGATCTACGATATCAATTTCCTATATAGCCATGTACCGCTAAATTTTAGGAACTTGAGAGGTGTCCACTTTAAATGGCGATGGCCAATAAGTATAGACCCAATAGGGTTTTAAAGTCTACCAAGATTAAATGTCATGGATTCCCAAGGAATGAGGAGCTTTTTGTCTTGATTTGGTTAGAAATACAAGGACCTTATAGTCTTGCAACATGTTATTTCATAGTCTGATATCAAAGGCGCTTCCTCTTGGGCCTTAATCCCTAATGCAAAGTGAGGAGAACCAATCTAGACGATTAGTGAGCTGGACCGATCGTTTGCAATATTTTCCTTGAACAACCCAGCTAAGGTTTTAAACAGCGACAAGGTTTGAGCGAATTTTCATACCATAAAACTTAGCCAGGTTGTCATATTAATGACAGCCAAAGATGCGCAGTTCCAATACCTTGATGAGAAGCACGAAACTTTGTTGAGGTCATCTATAAAACAGCTCCCCCCCGTCCCCCGTCATGGCAATCATTTTTGCACCATAAGGGAATTCACTGGCATAATATATAAACCGGGTTTGCCAGAACTACTTTCTCAATGCCTTCAACAATCCAATCCCTGTCATCGAAACGTCGTGGATGGGAGCACCCAGAACCGGATGATGATGATCAGAAATTTGAGGCACCAAGTTTCAATTTGAAAATAGAGGAGAAGCTTTTCAAATGCAGGACTGAAATGGAAGCGCTTCACCGGATGATTATTCATCTTCATGCGGTCGAGATTCCATACAAGCCAGACGTCAAGTGCATACCTCGAATGAATATCGAAGGAATTTTCGATACATGCAACAAATCGGCCGCGGTATACATAACCCCTGGACGTGCATTGAATTTGATCGGGCAGGTGCTTCACAACTACATCTACCGCCGGTGGTTCAAGCCCTTCAAGAGTGAGATTGAGTACGGCCGCTTTATTTGTAAATTCGTCTATCCGACTGGTCTCCCTGACGATATTTCACCTTCACAAACAACAATCGACGCCATTATAAATATGAACAAAGCCATATGTGCCCAAGTTGATCTAGCCCATCGCGAACTGGATCAGCAGGATCACTCACGCCAGAAGCACGATGACTGGCCGAATAGTCATATTGACCGCAAACTACACATCCTACAGCCGCTATTTAAAGCTGTCTTGATCATTATCTCGCCTAAAGGATACAATTATGAGGACTCAAAGACTGTTGGCAAGATTCCCGTTACTCTTGTTCGCACGGGTATAAACGAGGGCCTGTCGGCACCGGTTACATTTGGTGGTTTTGGTTCTACAGGAAACACCATTGAGACAACTCTTGAGAAAGCTATTGACTTCATCAATGGCTTGGAAGTTTGTGAAACTGCAGCTTTTGGTCTTCAGCCTGACCCCGTTGCAACATGGAATGTTTCAAAAACGTTGGAGTGTTATCGCAGTTCTTTCATGGACAGTGAACAAATAAATGGTCCAAGCTCTCGATTTGTAGATCCGAATAAGCATCCAAATTGGGTGGGGAACGGTGCTCAGGTGGATGGTTGTGTGATGAACATACATGAGTCTATAAGATTCCGGCGCCAGGGTTCATGGTTGACTGGTGTGCGTGAATGGCCTCCTGAAGCTAATTCTAGGGACAATAGATTGTAGAGTTAACTTACTAATTACAAGAAAGATTTGGTTAATCATAGTGTCATCGGAATCTTGACGCAAGGTGTTACCCCGCAGAAAGAATGAATCCTTCCATTGCAAGCACAAGATCCCTATGTTTATTACGATGACCCAGGTACATGCAAAGCCGGGATCAATGCTACTTCGAATAGCCTGATCTTCTCAAATCGAAATTCCTATTGCTTTTAATGGTTTTCAACAACAATGCTTTCAATAGCTCCGAATTATATTGCCTTGACCACGCCATCTTGGGTACTAAACTGGACGTGTTTCTACCCTCTGAGACGGCACATATTTAGTTTACTTGGGACTATAAAGATGTGAAACCGCTCTCTAGTTACTGGCGAATATATATGTCGAAATACGCAAGAAGGGCGATGTATTCATTGCCACCCTAAATTTAATTAGAAGTGATATGAGGATATGGAAGGAATGCACTTGGGCGAACATGTCAGCGAGCAACAGAAGCGATTATGGATGGAAGATTCTGGGTTAATCTTGTTCTTAGTCACATACCTGCGGCGCATTCTTTTAAGTTGAGAAATCTGCGTCGCTTCTCGAATTATTGAATCTGATGACACACCGCCAGCCTGCAAATTCCATCGAAGTCCATCTTATGAAAAGAGAGATGGAAAAAGTAAGGTGGTCTAATCCAAAGTCCAGAGATCTGAGAAGCAATGCAAGTTTTATCAAACGGCTTCCTAGGCATTTGTCCCAGGTGTACCGTTCTCATCTCGCACAACCTGGTGGTTAGCCCAGTGGCCAATGGGGAGAGTGGCTTTTGACGTTTTTGTAGATTATTAGGATGACTATGGGACAAGTTCATATAAAAGCCGAAGTTTAACTCAATCTTCGGCGTGGATTGTGGATGGTAGGCAAATTGGAGAGCCATTAGCCAATGTGACGATTCCCCCTTTCACATAGAGCATGGCAATAACTGGTTATAAAGACTCTGCTCCCATGATCATTTAACCTCTGAGTCGATCACGATTTCACAGGAAATTTTATTCATTGTGACAACTCTTGTTATTTGCTTCTGCTTTGATACACAGAGAGTTTTTTTTTCATTAATTACATGCTGTCCAACCAATTATTAATACTTTTCAATGTACAAGTCAAACCGTATTGCGACTCTGTTCAGATGCATTGGTGGAGGAGGATTCAAATCGTCGATGTGGTCTTTTTTCCCTGTAAATGCGCTCCTCCTTTCTGGACAATGGGCGATCAGGGCGATCAGGGCGATCAGGGCGAGGAGGGCGAGGAGGGCGAGGAGGGGGTCTTATTTCAACCCTGGGGATCTCCTCCAAGAACCAGCAGGCATCATGAAACTCGGTGCCACGAGGGATGATACGAACAGCATTGATCGCCTTGCAGCCAAACATTTCAGGATATGCCGTAAGCATCCTCATTGGACCTGATCCATGCTCAGTCCCAAGCAGGGTAAAAAAGCGATCGTCCCCGACTCGCAGATCTATTTGTGGCATGCCTCGGTGGCGAATGTCATTGATGACCCGGTTCGTTTGTTAGAAAAATAAAGAAATAAGTAAATGGGCGAGGAATTCACGAAATAGTTGGAACTTACACTGTTCGAGACGAAAATTCGCCAGATAGTTTGCAGCCGTCGAGGGTCTCCTCCATAGGTTGCTGCCACACGAGCAAAGGTTGTGGCCACCAAGTCTGACTAGAACATTTGGCCGTCTTCTCCGCGAAGCAAATCTCGCTCCGCATAGTTGCTCAAGCAGAGGAGGGAAGCTCCGGACACATGTATGGAGTTCTGATATATACTTTGGGGCTCTCGAGAAACCGTGCCGAAGGTATTGAGTATATCTGTCCAAACATAGCTCTCCGCTGGCTGATTGGCGTTCCGCAATGCCGATTTTGAAGCCTCGTCAATGGGGACATTATACTGAAACTCCGCCTCATATCTGTAGTTTGGTTCCAGAATAGGCAGAGGTCGGGCCACATTTCCATTCTGCTGTATAGACTGGAGGAGTGCCGCGTGAGACCTGCGGCCGCGCTCGAGCATTTGCTCATCTGTGTTGACACGGAGCGGCTGGGCCATCTTGTTGACGGTAGCGTTGCAGCGAAGGGAGAGCGAGATGGGGAACCGAACGTTTCAGAACTAACAAAGGACCGCTTCTGTTGGCAAGCCAAACAAGAAAAGTGTCAGACTCATAAGAAACCCGACAATGGAAACCTTTGAGAGTCTTCCACGGCGGGGGGGAGGGGAGATGGAGAGGGAAAGGGAGAGCGGAAGGGGAAACCGACCGCTTCCGAACTAACGAGAGAACGCCTCTGCTGGCAAGCCAAGACAGAAAGTGTCGGACTCATAAGAGACCCGACAGACGATACCCTCGAGAGTCTTCCACGGTCGGGAGGCAGGGTAGGGAGAAGGCAGAGGCAGAGGCGGCGGCGGCGACGGCAGCGGTCGGCGGGCGCAAGAGAGAGCGGCGGCAACGACGGCAGAGAGTGGACGGTAGCGGCAGCGGCAGCGGCAGAGGCAGAGACAGCAGCAGAGACAGCAGCAGAGAAAATGGGGATGCCTGAGACAAGATTCGAAAAGGAAATCCGAGAAATTACTTCCAACCAAGGCAGCTGGTTGTCCCGACAGATCCTCAGGCAAACTCATGAAATCCACCAAAAAGGGAAGGAACGAGGGCGGTTCTCCGGTGGCTGGCGGTTGGCCATCAGTTCGGACAGTGTCTGGTAAGAACGTTTGAGAAAATCCACTGGATCACCATTTAAAAAATAATTTTAAAGGCTCGCAGTAGATTACAAGGTAAAAGTCTATGTGGCGCCCATATCGGCGTTAAAGCGCTGTTTTGAGTCGCCTTGTGTGGACTTCTGATGCAAGCTATTTCTCTCACAAAGTCAAGGGTTCTTAATCATCCCAGGACATCTGGTGTCGATGTGCACACGCGTTTTACTAAGGAAATTAAGACAACCATTGTCCATGCACGCCATTCTTCCCCCGTTTCCCGTTTCTGCTCAACTAAGCCAAGCGCGACTGGGGTACCAACACGTTCATACCCCCAAGAATGACCAGGACGCTTTCTTGACCATTTTGGGATAAAAACAACATATGGATATATTGCTTTAAATTCAAACCGCAATGGCTTTTGTTCTTTAAGGACTATAGCCCAAAGATTTGTTGATTTGGTGAACATCCCAGTAGAAGGAACGGATTTCGACAATAGTTCCTTTATCGAGGTCAACAGTGAATGTTTGGCTGAGAGGGAAGTACAAATCCTCGCCACTCTTTCTAGTTCTGAAGTGAACTCTAGAAAGAACCACGATGCGGTCTGAACCTTCTTTTTCAAATATTTCTGGATTTTGAACGTCCACGATATCGAAGCAATCGGCCATGCGGAGCGCCCAGTCTTCCATTCCCCGAAGTCCAAGATAGGTGCCTGCGTATGGCAAAGCTGACGTTTGTTCCATGAAGAAGCCGGCATCAATCACGGTGCCCATTCCTGCAAAATCCCTTTGTTCGGGGGGCGTGGACATGTACTTTCTCTCCTCGTCATAGAACTTGTCGAGGATAGAGCGTGCCGTGTGTTTGCTAGTCATGATGCGATATTTGTTTTGAGCAAAAGGAGATTTGAATGGCAAGTTAATAAGTGTATTTTCTGCTCTGTATGAAAAGTTCGGCGATGATGTTGTAATGAAGTTCAATGAAAGAATCCTGAAAATTGTTGACTGTGAAAGCATCGCTCTTATAGATTTCAAGCGCAACACTTATTGCTAACCGGTAAGCATTGCCAACATTTGTCAGACGGAGTTTTGGTAGATGTTCCTAAAAAGGAAACGCCCAAACCCGGGATTCTAGATCGTTAGCCTAAAACGGACATTACTTTGTCTCGGAGTTTTCGGAGTGTTCTCGATCGGGCGGGTATCAGATTCACTACGGAAATAAATGGGGCAGAAGATCCAATCGATGACCTTTGATCGTTCATTTGGAGCAATCAGTATTCTTATCCATCACGCAGATGAGAGCTCTTGAAACTAGAGTTATTGCAACTGGATTTTTCGATTACTTTTAAGCTATACTACTAGCCTGAGGCAAGCGAGATGCGAGTGCTGCTCTCGCCCATCTTCAAACTCCAGTTGCCTTGATACTGGTCCCTTGGAGTTAATTCCACCTGAAGGTCATTTTTGGGACCGAAAAGCGTAACCAACTCTGCTGTGTTGATGGCTGGGTTTTCCTCCCACTTGCTACCACCCACTGGCTTCATATCAATTCTCAGTGCCAGCATCGCTGCCAGGATTATCATCTCCGTGGTAGCAAACTGTCTGGCAGGGCAAAGGTGTGGGGGCGATCCCCAGGCGACAAAACTGCTGGGATCTCTTGCCCGCTGACCACTGTTTTCCTTTGGTAGAAACCGATAAGGATCAAATGACTCGACCGACTGGCCCCATGTCTTTGGATTGTTGTGAATGGGGTAACCGGGCATTTGAACAAAGTGGCCTGTCTTGAGCAGATATTTACCATCCAAAAGCGTGTCGGACATGACTTTTCGAATGTTGGCGTGGTTGTGTCTCACCCTCTGCGTTTCTTGGATTACAGAAAGAAGCAGAGGGCATTTGACCTTGAGTGCCGCAACATCGAGGATAAAGCCACCCGTCTCCGTTTTGTTCACAGAATGGCGCGAGACTTCGTCACGCACTGCTTCCAGGAGTTCAGATCGCGAAAAGAGCTCGTAAATGACCCAGTACATTGTGGGGGCGGTATTCGCAAAGGCGGCGATGCAAAAGGTGGCCTGTTGTTTGGCGACGTCGTCCTCGCACACGCCGCCCTCCGCTAAAATGCGTTTGCGCTCCTGCATGACAAGCGAGGCGTCTTCAGGCATAAACTTTGTGTACTTTCGAAATGCATCAAACACAATTTCCCGCGCCGCGTAGCCCTTACCAGTAATGTCGATTCCCATGACGTGGGTGGTGAGATGACTCTGCCATTCCCTACTCTCCATTAGCATACAATTGGTAGGTTAGGCGTGGAAGTCATCTTCGTACCAGAAAGCTTGCTCAACTTTTGGGTCGATAAGCGGGTGTTCCAGACCGAAAACGCCGCAGCTGCTTGCCTGCACCACGGCGCTTCTGACCCAATCCGGCAACGACATTCGTTTGGGTGTCGTCTTGCTGGCCGACTCAATCAAGGTGTCTACATCAATCAATGCGCGGTTGCCCATTCTTAAATTCTGAGCATCCAGCTTCGGTCCAGGAGCGAGGCTGTTTTTCATGGCATGCGCAAATTCGTCAACCATTTCAGTTCCAAACAAGTCGTAGGTTTCTGGTGACGAATCACCCATGACCTTTGCGCTAGTCTGCATGAACGGCCGAAATGAGAGCGTCTTGGCTGATTTTTGAATGATAGGCGTCAATCGCTGTGCGTTTGAGATATACATTTTTACCCAAAAGAGATCAATTGTATAAATTTCAGCATTCGATTGCTTGCTGGAAAATTGGTCAGCTCATCTCTTTCAGCTTGTTGACGCATTGCTTTTTTTTTTTTTGGCGATAGTACCCGGTTGTCTTGTAGTATGAACCCCCATATCTCACCAAGCCGATGATGTGCCCAATTAGGGGAATTGTGGGACGTAGTCGTGGTGGCTCGCGAGGGTCATGGAATAGACCGAGCGACCACTCGAGGGTGTATGCCACCACGACGATCCCAAACAAGCCGTACGCGATTTCACGAAGCATTTTCACTTGAAAATCTGAGGAATTGAAAACATGATGACCGTCAGGGGCAGTAACGGCCTTATGAACTAACTGGGTGGGATATTGGTGTTTCCACCGGACCCACGAGACCAACATGGTTAGTTTCCGGCTAATCAGTTTAGCGAGTGAATCCTGCTGACAATGTAAGCATTACCACTGGGTGGCCAATCGCTTTGAGCGACGATAACCCGAACACGAAAATTAGCATGGTTCAACTCTCACCATGCATACCGTCATCCACGAAGTGGCTAGGACGTCGGCTATCTCTCAATCGGGCAGAAAGGGCCATGCACCCGTATCTTAAGGAAGAGAAACTTGGAGCTTTACTTACGGGTATTACTTAAAATTACTGAATACTAAAACGAGTTATTTCCGGGTGGCGTCTTTTCTCTCTTCCCTTGGCGCATAATGGGCGGTAGGCGGTAGTGCAATTGAAAGGAAGTCCATGCCAATACATGAGAATAAGAAAGAAGGGTGCCATTTGGACTCAATATTTTTCTTGATACTAATCGGACCTACTCAGTTTTGTATACCTCGTCACTCCGAATAAATGGTCACACTGGAGTCTGTTCAACCCTGCTGACCTTGAGACTTTTAGAGTACAATTGACTCAACAAAGTTTGGATAACATGATCTGACTGCCGCGATAAGGTGTGATAACTACAGTTGTCCTCAGCTCAAGCATTGTGAGGGAAGAATAATTATAGGTCCACCATCAAATATTTCATTTCAAGCCGTATTTCAAACAACACTCATGTTTCATTTCACAAATATGGTGATGCACATTTCCTGGTTTTTACTGTGTGAATTATCGCTAAGTTCAAGGCTATACAATTTACAAATGCGCTCTTTAGGGTAGCCAGGTAGTCGAGGCTCACGTCATCTAACTTCGTAGGGCTATGCGACAATGCTAGCACCATTTGTGTACACAAATGGCTCCTTGGCAAGCACGTCATTAACCTCCTTGTATGCATCATAACCATAGAGCCAAGATTGAACCTCGGGGCATGTCCATCTGCTGGGAAATGGAGCCTGGACATCCTTTCCTAGCTGAGACAGGAACAGTTCGTCTCGAGCCTCCTGTTCGGGGCCATTAAGCATGTGAAATGAGGCTCGCTAGTTATCAAGAAATTAGTTCGGGACCTGAAAAGGTATTTTTGATTGATCCTTACTTGTTTAAATGTTTCCTTTACAATTGCTTCGCCTCGGGTCTTTCGAAGTCGCTCATAGAGCATCAAAGCTTGAGGCAATTGTGACTTGGTTTGGATGTGTCCCAGTAACAGACCCAAAACTGCGCCATCTTCTACTGCGGAGTTTGCTCCTTGAGCAAGGTATGGAAGCATAGGATGGCAAGCGTCTCCAACAAAAACGAAGTTTCGCTTCTCGTTTACCCAGGAAGGCAGCTCATTTCCTAGATGACATTAGTATGATACTGCATCGAATTTGTATTGGCAATCCTTACGGTGCATCAACTTCCACTTATCGACGCTCTCCACATAGTTCAGGAATCTAGTCAGAACGGGGTCCCACTCCTTGAAAAGCTCTCTGACTTCTTCGACTGATCCGGCTTGTCGGCTAACACCTTCAGGGAGATCATCCGGAACCAGCAAAACAATGTTGTACATGTCACCGTCGCGAAGTGAATATCCCACTGCATGGGCTCCGGGACCGATCCAGAAATGAACTGATGGATTCTTGACCCATTCTCGGAGATCATCATCTTTGATCTGATCCAAGGTGAGCACAATTCGATAAGCCAAATCTCCGGTTGGCTTAGGAAGGTCCTTTTCGCCCAAAAACCAATCGCGACATCGAGACCAGATGCCGTCAGCCGCAATAATTAAATCGCCCTGGGCTGTGATACCTGATTTCGTTTTTATCCGAGAAATGTCGAAATCGATAGACTCGACCTTCTGGCCAAACTCGAATTTGACGCCTAGGTCCTTTGCCCGGTCGAACATGCACAGCTGCATATCGACTCGGTGAATATCGATAAATGGTGCATCGTACTTGGCGCGCATCTTCTCGTTGAAATTCTCTTCCATGGCCAAGGTCTGGCCGGTGTAGCGATGGACTGCGAGGTAGGTGGGCTCTGCAGCCGTTTTCCATAGCTTCTCAGGGAGACCCCATTGCTGCAAAAGGCGTGACGAGTTTGGGGTAACCTGCAGCCCCGCGCCAACCTCCGAAAGTTCCTCTGCGGACTCAAAGACGGTGACACTGTGTCCGGATAGCGAACATGAGATGGCTGCTGCAAGGCCGCTGAGGCCAGCGCCGATGATGATGATGTCGAGTGACACGGGCGATTTCAAATGCTGTTCCATTTTGCAAGTTTCGGCTTGATCCAGTGCGTATCGAATCGTCGTCGACCATATAGGTAGGCGTAGTTATAAAGATGTGGTGTGTATGAAGAAAGTTGCTCTTTCAGCGCGGCGAGGCCCGGGAAATCCGACGTTAGCCAAATCCATAGGGAACGAGAGGAGGATCTGACGCGTATTGACAGTGTACTTGGCTTCATTTCCCGGCCTACGTATTACTCTGTCTGAGTTACCTGAACAGGGAACGCACGTTCGTTGGACCGATCCTCCGGAAAACCCGAAGTGGAGCAGGCTTCGGCCCGGATGTTCCACGGTGTGAAGCTTCATCCCGAGACGAGCTGGAAACCCCGCAACCTCAGCCTTTGCGAAAATATGGGTAAAAATGGAGATGATTGGGGTAAAGGCAATCTGTTTATGGTGTCATGGAGAATTCGGCCTCATCATATCGCCGGATATGCGGAATTGGTATAGAAACATCCTTGGCTAGCAGTCCCACCAAAGCCGGGGAATGAGGGGTAACTGGGGAAGTGCATGCCCAGACTGCATGTGTTCGTTTAATGCGACCATACATGAGTAGGCAGCCAGCAATGTGACATGTGGAGAATTGTTTCTGTTTTCATTTTCACCGAGTCTGTCGCAATGACTAATCGGTCAAAAATGGGTTGAGGAGCGATTATGGCCGGATTTATCAGCGGCTTGTAGTAAAACCCGGCAGCATTTGAATCTGGAGTGGGCATCTATTTTACTTTTTCTGCACGAGAAAGAGTTTCTTGGCTATGTTCGATAATTTTACAAGCACTCGCAACTGAAATTTGCTGCGTTCGTGAAGTAATCGGTATACATATTGGCCGCTGACATAACAAGATTTTATCGTCAAGCGGCCAAAACTTAATGTTGAGCACTCGTTCGTTCCCATGTCAGATACACGGGTTCGATCTCGGCATTTCGGCGACACTGCCTCACCATGTTCTCCGCTCAGCCCATTCTCGATACATCCGCCGAACGGGATAAAATATTGAACAAAATTACACATGCTTATCTATGCCACATCAGCTTGTAATTACCCTTGGTGTGAATTAGGGCAGACAGAAGATTCAACTAGCTGTTGACGACGACGGTGGATTTGTATTTTCGTTTATTAAATTACACGTAGTCATATGTCACACTTTAAGCGAAGCAACTTTTTTTGAGTGTGTTAAATGATGCACGCCGGTATAGCCAGATTATGCAGACTTTTGTCAGACTTTTCTACTTTCTACTATGTAAACGACAGGTATGGAACGATATCAGCTAATATTATCCGCTGGCAAGGACATCGCATGTTGTGGGCCAGTAAATTTGTTCTTCAACCCACCGAACCACACTGAAGCTGTCACAACCAGGCCGATCGCCGCAACCACAATTAAATAATTCATAGAATAAGGAGTAACAGGCAGGAATACCGGGAAACAGGATGACACAGAAAAGAAAATGACGAAAATCGTAGATAAGGCGTTAATGGCATATCCGTACCTTCCCAGTGAAAAGGATCGTTCTGGGAGGCAGCTTCGTCCTCGAACCAGTAACATAGCCTGTGGGAGCCCAACTGTAATATTGAGTTGAAAGAGTGTGAGATTGATAAAGCTGCTATATGCACTCACTGAAGCGATATAGAGAATGCCGAGAATAGATTGCAATAGTAACGTCAATGCTGTGGCTCGGACAGGACTCGCCCTGTTGAGATGAGAGAAGTATTTTGAATAGGGCAATCCATGATCTCGAGAGAAGGACCAAATTGTCCTACCCGAGAACATGAATAGATTGAGCACAATATGATAGAGCATTGTTATATAATAAATACCCCATATTGTCAATGCCACTTTAGAACTTAAAACTTGATTGTATACCTCCAAAATGGGCACCGACGAGGTAATGATGGCATCCAAGTCTTCAACAACAAACATGAGAGTAATATTCCATGCGACAACCGTAATTGCCCCAAGACCCATAGAGAGGGAAATTGCAAAAGGAACAGTTCGACTTGGGTTCGGAACTTCCTCAGAAACATGAGTTGCAGCATCGACGCCGCTGTATGCCCAAAGACAGCTGGTGATACCGATAACCATTGCCCAACCATCCGGCCAGCCACTGACGTTGTAATCATGCTTGAAAACGGAAGCAGCTGGCTCCTTACTCTTGCTGACTACCAACAGTGTGATAATCGATGCTACGAACCCGGAGATTGAGAACCAGAAAATGGTAATACCAATACGGCCGATAGCAGTCGGGAATCGCGAGGTAGATATAAATGCAATAACACATAGCAAAATATGCACTAAATAGGTATGCCATCTCTGGTTTTCGTATCCTTCCACCCATAGGGCGGCTAAATCGCAGATAGAGCTGGCGACGAAAAAGTTGCAGGAGGCGATACCAGCCATAAGATATATGATGGTAGCCCAACCTGTAAAGAACGAAGCAATGCGTCGCGATGTACTAGGGAAAGCCATATATACTATGTGATATTGCCCTCCAGCAGATGGGAATGCGGATGCCAGCTCGGCAAACCCGGCATTGATGATGCACATGACAATGGCCCCAGCAATGAGGCCGTAGATGATCCCAGGACCTCCACCGCAGGCCAGAGGCACTGCGATACCAGTGCTGAATGCTATCCAAGAGTTTGTGGTTGTGAATGCGAAAGCAATTACTGAAAGAGGAGAGAAACGATTCTGCAGATGCTCTTCATCGAGTCGCGTCGGAACAGAGTTGCCCGCTGCGTGAGAAGGTGCCAGAGAAATATTATCTGAAGCATCGAGTTTTTCGGCCATTTTTTTGGTCTTGCGTAATGGCGGAGCTCGAGAGTGAGGCGGTGACTCGGTATTCATTCCAGAAATTGTTATTTACTAGCAAAATGCTGTTTTGGCAGGAAGCACTAGCAGGATTGACAGATCCGGAACGAGAATGATAGTGAATTATCTTCAATTTACAATAGAAAATAAATATAGTTCCAGTGAGGAGAGATAACTGAATATTTAAAGTATGGGATGGGACAACACGGCATTAGAGGAAAGGACCGCTCTTTTAATGGAGGGATTCTGAGATTGTATGGCTTGTTATCTCATAGCTGCTGTTATCATCATGCATCTAACCAAGGTCTTATCATCATCCGTATCAATTCGCGGGGTAATTTTAGATTGACGGCGGCGTGAAATGGAACTGGAACAGAACATGGTGGGCTCGGTTATACGACATTCCAGCAAGTAGCCGAACAGGCGGAGGGTAAGGGCAAGTGGTACTTTGGCTAGTACTTCCCCATCCAGATAACTTGGGCTACGTTGTGGCTTTTAATCGGCCCATCTAATAAGGGAACAAGGAAAGAGCATGTGAATGCGTGCCCCTCGTGACCTTTTGTCAGGGGACTCAAAGGCAAAATCCCAAGGCCCTCGGATTGTGAATCACTGGTTTGTGCTATTCTTCCCTTGTTCATTATGTATATTATTAACTATTTTAAATGTTTTCTTAAAAGAAATCCACACAGAAATTCGTCTGAGTCGGATCAATGTGCATTCAACCCTTGTTCGTTGAAAGATCGGCTCTTTTGCCTGAGAGTAAATGAGATCGTAAATATTGAACGATACGGACTCTTTCAAGATTCAATGCAGTCATTACTTTCCTCCAATTATGATGATATCACCTCCTATGAGTAGAGGGTTTCAGGTCGATATGCCAGGTACCAATTGATACAGCCTCCTTCGCCATATACAAACTGATTCTTAATCTCTGCGTACAACAATAATCCTAAATCATCAACGGGGATAGGCCATATTAACTCGCTTCCCGAAAACTTTCCACCGTCTTGAAAATTGAGAAATTGCCCATCTTGTTCGTCAGATTGGAGGCATTTTGTGGTGACTGAGACGTATTTAGTATTAGGCTTCGCTAAGTTAGAGATATCTCTGGTTCCGGCCCCATGATTTCGGTGCGCAGTTGTTGGCTGGCCGAGATACTGAAAGAAGAGCTGGAGGATCCAGCTCTTAACTTCCCATGTTTTGTGCAATTCCCGAAGGCCTATTAGGCAAATATTGGCTCGATACTCGGCTACATATCGCCGGCTTCCCCCCAAAGCCCTCAACCACAGGGTATTAATACATAAAGCATTAAAAATATTCGTGATTACGTGAATTGGGGCATGATGTAAGTGTCCTCTGAACATCATAGTTTCTACTATCGATGAAGTACGAGCAGAAGCTTGAATAGCAACCTGCTCTTCCTCAGCATCAAGCAGTATTCCCAAGTTACCACACTTAGACCTATAGAGGAGTATGAGTAAGTTATGATAGGCCAGGTGAAGCAAACCAGTAAGAAATTTTATTTCATGATTCAGTCCATCTGCATCCATTTGCATGCAGGAAGGCAAATGTTTTTTCCATGTCAGAAGTGCTCCTTTGATCTCATGTCTTTCGGAATCAGTCAGGCGCTTGGAAGGGAGAAGATCCCGGCAGATGATACATCCAAGCATCCGAGACAATTCCACCATGCCTAACACGTAAGAGATACTTTCGGTACTCTTTTTGGGCGACATAGAAGCGCAAAATGCATATTGAAAATCGTCTCTATCCAACATGTCGACATCACAATCTTCATCTCGTACCCGGCTCGGGAGCCCTACAGCAGCAGCGCATTCTTGCTCCCTCGCGTAAATGAACCACCATAATCGCTTGCAAAGCTTATGCATCTGGCTACTCGGATCGCGTGATGTCGGCGAGCGATGGAGGGCATTTGTTTGCGCCAGACTAATAGCAGTACCAAGCCAATGACGAGTGTCTTTCTGTGAAGGAGAACTGGCCATACAAAAGCTCATAAGAAAAAGAGCCTGGATCACGGCTATGGAGTCAACTTCGGCCTCTGTATGGAATATATTCTTTGCTCGGTTGTAAAAAACTGATTTAGCTCGATAGCGGGAGCCGAGGCCGAGAGGTGAGAGATCATCTTCTTCACAATGGATGACTCCGATAAAAAGGACGGCTTGAAGTAAGAGTGGTGACAAGCTGCTTAGATGGTATTCACGCCAAGTTGTTGGCTCGTCGAGAATGGGGAAACATGGGTGAAACCATCGAAAGTATGCCGTTAGCAACCTTTCCATGGATGATGAGGACGGAAATGACAGTGCCTCTTCTGCACTTAGCCGTCTTAATTGAGACTGACTTTGCTCCATCTCACATTCCGACGCAAGGTTATCACCCCCCACAGCTTCCGGAACAGGCGAATATTGCCTATTTCTTGGAGATGAAATGACAGGCGTTGGATTCACCTCATACGGATATGTGATGCAAGGAGAATCTCCTAAATAATCGGCTTTTTCGTTCGATAACCTTTCCATGGGAGCAGAGCCCATGGAATTATTTAGCGATGCCGTGTTATATGTCAAAGGTGACATGATATTCGCCGTGGTATTGAAAATCTTATTCCCTGAGGACTGACTGAGCCATATTGGTTCTGTGTACTCATTTTGAGGGATAGATAGGGCCGTTAATGTTTCTAGGCGCTCATCCAAGGCTTTCTGAGAATGACCAGAAGATGCACCGCAATGAATGGATATGGGAGAGACCGCATTTGAGGTGTTTATTGTATCTGCGAGAGGAGACTCCCCTGACGAGGATGGGCATGAGGTTGATCGTGGTGGGATCGGCTTTGTGAGATTTGGTGCTTCAACGGGTGGATCATTCTGCGATGTGTCCGCCGACACATACTCATTATCTATTGGTGTTTGTTTGTCCCTTGGGTGCTTTGGAGATGGTTGATTCACTGGTACTTTGGGCTTTCGTGTGTGTTTGCCTCGCTTGGACTCACGTACAATGCAAGGTATTTTAGCAGTTGAACAGTTTTTGCACGGGTTCTGTTCAACCACATTGCATCTAACGCGACGAGCATTACAAGACAAACAAGCCTGCCGAGCACGTGTCTTGCGTTCTGGTTTCATCGTGTAACAAGAACGGAGCAAAGGATATGATAGTTGACCTTGAGCATTGGGTCCACGCTCTGATAGAACCACAATCAAACCGAGCGGCTCGGCTATCGCAGATGCTCAGGAACGATTCGGTAATACAAGCAAAGAGTCGGTTCTCCAGAACGTGTCAAGACCCTGCGGTCACGGCATTACGGCATCGGTCGGCTATAAATTTCACAGTGGTTGAGGAACAAGATCATTGCGGTTATTTGGCCATATTCGGTATAGCTAGCTCCCGTTTAAATGCGGCCCGCTCATTCCTCGGCAGCCTCTGCGGGTGAAGAAACGATAGCACATCGCCATCACAGTAAATTAACTAAAAAATACTTGCATCGGGTTAATTAATATTGCACCAGATTGGTTTCATCTAGCTGTGAATTTATTTGTTGATTTTATCCTGGTTTTTCTTGCATATTAGCAAAGCAAGAAATTTGTCTCGTTCATAATGCAACGTAGTGTCACTGCCCTAGCGAAATTGGATGAAATGGGATCGAGCTGGTTGAAGGGTTGATGATACGAATAACCAAAAAGCTCGTTATTTGCAGATAAATATCATGCGCGGAAAGTAAGAAAGTCAAAATTAGAATTTTTAGCCGTGTGGTGGCCATTGGCGATTTCATGCCAACACCGGGCGGTTAACAGCTTTCATTGTGCAATGAGAGGGGCTCAGTTTGGTCACGGGAATGAGAGGTAGTGCTGCCAGTGCTCTCGTGCGATTCACTTAGAAAATATACCATCTAAAACCCCCCTGCCCATTGTTCATCCAGTTCGATTTCTCCGTAGAGAGGTAGTTGTTCCAGGGCCTCCTTCAAAATTCTGAACGCCTTGAAAAGATCCTCGTCACTCATAGTCATTGATGCACCCATACGAACTCTGCCACCTGGAGCTGGGTAAACAAGCAACCCTTTGCTTGCACAAAGCAACATGAATCGACGGGGTGTGATCTTCTCTTCCCGATCAGCATAGCTTTCATCTAGAAATAGATTCATATCAGCCCCAAACGCCGTCGCGTATTTGAGATATGGGAAGCACCAAGTGGACATCTCCTTTTCCCATTTGGAATGAATATCTAGAGCTCTTTGTGGGATATTTTCTTGCTCCCAGATATCCAGAGATGCATTAACGACGGCACATGCCATCGGAGTCATCGAAAAAGTGCTCAGTGAATGGTACGGCTTGACGTTTTTCATGACCTCGTCGGGGCCAAGAACAAACGATGCGGGATAAGCGCCACTGGATATTGACTTGCCCATTGCAATCATATCAGGTTTATTCTCTAGGCCCATCCAGTCAGAGCTGAGAACTTTCCCAGTCTTGCATGACCCCATTCGGACCTCATCCGCAATGAATAGGATATTGTACTTTTTGCATAGTTGGCGAACCTGAACACAAAAATTGATTTCATCTTTCATAGATCTGCCAAGATGCTCATTAATAAAAGTGGAAAATATTTAGAAACCAAAAAAGCCTACTTTGAAGTGCCGTGAAGTGGCTCCATGATGACACCGGCAATACGTTGGTGCATTCGCTCAAAGATGTTAGCGTAATCTTCGGCATGAAGATACCTGAGCACCTTTCCTGATTCTGGGTCGACATTTGTTACGTTGCGGTTAAAGGTTCCGTACTCTATATTTGAGACGTTAGAGTGCTCACGATGGCCATGGTAAAGATACTTACGCTCCCAGCCTGCCTCTTGCTCCATAATAGGCCAAATACCGGATGTGGTGCCATGATAATTGTCTGAAGTCCCCAAAATGAGAACATCCGAAGGCTTGATCCCCTTCGTACTAATACCCCAGCCACGGGCCAGTTTACAAGCCGTGTCAGCAGCTTCGGCGCCAGATGTCATGGCCGTGACTTTTTCATAGCCAAATTTCTCACAAAGGCGTTTAGCCAAGGGCGGCCACGATGCTGACATACCAGCGATATTGGCCAGAGTAACTATATAGTGTAAGAACTTGATTGGGTTTCCAAGGCCATCGCAACTTACTCTGTTGGGCAGAATTGACTTGGGCTTCGACGATGCGGGGATGACATTGTCCCAAGTTGCTGGCACTGAAGCCGCAAATAAAGTCAATCAACTCATTATTTGCTGAGTCCTTGATTGATATGTGAGTTACCACTCAGGCCGAATCCTTGACCATATTTTTTTACTTACAGTCAGCCGAGACCGATTGCCAGATACAAAATACAGTGGCACTAAGTTAATTCCGCCAACACTATATTGTTGCATCAGTTCATACAACTCCCGAGCTGAATCGTTCACTCGTAGAGTGAGCTTAGATGTGGTTGCGTCAGAGCTGGGCATGATGGTAATATTGGAATGGGACTGTGTGAATTTTGAGAGAATGGAAATTTTGAATTTGACAAAAGCATTTTTTGTATCATTGAAACATTCGTCTCTTATAACAATGATTGTGAGATCCAATGAGCCTGTGAAGCACTCGGTATTCGGCAATGCTTTCCCCAGGTATCCGGCAGGCCAGATTACCGAAACTCTTACAAAACATATCGTTTGATGACTCGTCTAGCTAAAGCGTATAACCGAAGAATTTGGGACCTAACCGCGACCGACCCCCACTGCGGAAGACCATTTACCATCATGGGCCACTATTGACCCGAAGCCGGTTTGGGTAAAATACCCGCAAAGAAAGGAGAGCAGAAAATCAAAAACTATTGGATTGGTTCTTTTGTCGATATTTCTTTTTTTCGTGCTTGGACATCGACAATCATCTCCAATATGCATTCGTCAAACCCCCCAGGTATGAAGGTTTTCTTTTTCTAGTCGCCGTTTGATACAACATGTCTGACAATTCAATAGCCAGTCTCTCTCATAATGGTGTTGGCCCTGCGAGGTCAGAAGCAACCGAGAGAACTGCTCTGCTGCCCCGAGATGAAGACTCTTTTCCCAGTAAACGGTCTGCTCTGACGGTCGAAGCGAGACGGTTTATCGTCGAGTGCTGGATTTTACTTCAACTATCCTTTCCAATAATTACTTCATACATTCTTCAAAATTCTCTCCAAACAATATCTATCATCATCATTGGAAGGTCCAGACCCAATGATCTATCCGTTGCAGCATTTGCATACATGTTCGCCACTTGCTCTGGCTGGCTGATCGGTCAAGGAGGGTCGACAGCTTTCGACACACTTGCATCAGCAGCCTTCACGGGTAGCTCCAGCAAAACTCACACGGGAATTCTACTACAACGATCTTTCGTGGTTCTGACTTTATTATACCTCCCTGTTTGCATTGTCTGGATTTATTCGGAATCTGTTTTCAAGTCTCTTGGTCAGGACGTGGATCTCGCGCATAAATCTGCAAAGTTTCTCACAGCCCTCATACCCGGCGGCATTGGATACATCTACTTCGAGATCATGAAAAAGTATCTTCAGGTGCAAGAGATTACAAAGCCCGTAACATACGTGATGCTTGTCATATCTCCCATCAGTGCCCTCCTAAACCACCTTTTCATCAATACCTTCAGAATGGGTTTGATGGGGGCCCCGTTTGCTACCGGAATATGCTATTGGCTGTCATTTGCCCTGTTGGTTTTATATTCCAAGTTTTTCCGTGGTCATGAGTGTTGGGGTGGCTGGACTTGGGCTTGCGTTCAAAACCTGGGGATGTTTGCTCGGATGGCAAGCCTTGGTGTTATTCAACTAGGCACTGAGTATTGGGCATTTGAAATTATTGCTTTAATTGCAGGGCGACTGGGCAATCTTCCCTTAGCTGGTCAAAGCGTGCTTATGACCGCTGACCAAGTATTAGTGACCATTCCTTTTGGAATCGGCGTTGCCACTAGTGTTCGTGTTGGTCACGCGCTTGGGTCAAGAGACAAGGCGAGTGCTAGGAGACATTCGCATACGTCTATCGCTCTCAGTACAGTGGCCGCGTTGACAACCTTGACAATTCTGATGGTATCTCGCAACCACTTTGCCAAGCTTTTTACTACCGACCCAGAGACAATACACTATGTCTCTCGTGTTCTGCCATGGGTCGCACTATTTCAAATTGCAGACGGCATCAATGGAAGTAGTGGAGGTGTTCTCCGAGGTATGGGAAAGCAGCATATCGGAGCTGCTGCGAACATCACAAGCTACTATATTATTGCACTCCCGCTCGGGGCATGGATGGCTTTTAAAGGGCTGGAGTTATCAGGACTGTGGTTGGGACAGTGTGTCGGAATGGGGCTAGTGGCCTCCTTGGAGTTGCTGTTTGTTATAAACACTAACTGGGAGAAAGAGGTTGAGCGAGCTACGTGGAGGATTCAGGAGGGAGAGCCATAAAAGTGTGCGGAGATATAGCTCATTGTGTAAACCCTTTGGCTTCATATTTCACGGGTACATGTAATCAACATAGAAATCCACTCTTACATATAAATATAACACTTAGTTTTAATACGGTTACCGAACATCAATTGATGGCTGCGATTCCAGATGCATAGAGAAGCTCTTGCGGTGTTAATTGAAGGGTCTAATTAGGTTACTTCTAGCTGTTCCGGTAGTCGGAGCCACTTTGCCCGTCGATCCTGTCGACCCCATCGACCGGGTTAATCTGACTGTCACTGTGCTCGTCAGGCTGGGCTATTGAGGATATCTACAGGATGTGACGCCAGACAATGAATGGCAATTTGATGTAAAAGTTTGTTGTTCATACTTTTACCGTATTTTCTCCATATCACTGTAACCATTATTTCATGTTCTTAAACGTGCACATGTAACAGATACTAACCATGATTGACATCGTGGTGGATAGACAACTTTACTCAGATAAAATTTGTAGAACTAATGTACACCTTACTCTAGTTTTAAAACACCCCCAAAACTAAGTATCATAGTGACACTGTCGAACTGTTTTCTGGATTGTTCGATGATTTACAATGTCATCGCACCTTTCCTGACAAAAATACTCATGACCTCGTAGATCAAGTCCGCAGCCGCAAGTGCAGTGACTTCAGCATTGGTATCATATGCAGGGGCTAATTCGACGATATCAGCACCAATCAAATTTAGCTTGGACAATCCCCGAACGATACTGCGCATCTCTCGAGTAGTCCATCCTCCTGTCTCTGGGGTACCAGTTGCTGGAGCAAATGCTGGATCAAGAGTGTCAATATCCATCGAGAGATACACAGGTTGTTCTGTTCCGACTCTTTCGATTATCTTGTCGATGACACCCTGGACACCAATAGTGTCAATGTCTCGGGCTTCAATGCGAGCAAATCCACATGTGTCATCTTCATCGTAATCGGAAAGACTGCCAAGTGTGGTTCGAAGTCCGGCGTGGACGTTGCTGTTGTTTGAGATCAACCCTTCCTGGCTTGCGAGCCAAAAGAAGCTACCGTGCGTGACGATTGCCTCATCTGATGGTGCACCTAAAGATGGGTTCCAGGAATCAAGATGAGAATCGAAATGGATGACAGAAATAGGGCCATAAATCTTATTGAGACTTCGCAAAATAGGCAATAGGATGGTATGGTCTCCACCAAGTGTGAGCATGCGTGGAACCGTTTGTTTGTCGGATACAGGATATTGGTCTGCGTTCGTGTAAGGCTTTCGATCGAGAAGTTTGTCGTATGCATCTTCTATTTGTTGCATCGCAATGTGTTTATCGTAACTGTGATAATTCGAGTTAACAAAACCAATTGGGTTACCACAGAATATTCATGCATTCTAATACTTACGGAATAATAGGAACATCACCACAGTCAAGAGCTCTACCCCAAAATTTGAAAGGGTTGACCCTCTGGGGACTAAATATTAACTAAGACAGAAGAATCAAGGGGAAGTAGAGGGCTCTCTTACACATTGTATCCACCGCTATGGCTTTGTTAGCTTTTCGCTCTCATCTATGTCCAAAAACACTTCCTTGGGACCTGTAACTTACGCGAGAGTCAAATGGCGCGAAGCTTGTCGGATAGCACTTGGGCCAAAACGAGCCCCTGGTCGATAACTAACGCCTACATCAAATGGCATTCCTATCCATAGTTTTAATAATTATTCAATTTCAGGACCTCAACCTCGACTTACCAATAATGCCAATGTCATATTCGACGTTTTCCTGGTCAAGACAAGGCTCATGCGGCAGCAGACCATATGTTGCTATGCCACTGAAGGATGGGTGGCCCTTGCAAATATGTTAGTGAGCATACGAAATATAGATCTGGGATAAATAAATACACATACCAGATTCATTCCTTGGCCATGAACGTTTTGATGATTCTGGAGGGGTTTCTGAGGTGCGTTGGCAGTCATGGCTGCGGCACCGACAGCCACAACAAATAACTTTGCGACGTTGAGCATCGTGCAAGTAATTTTCTCTAAGCTTGCTAAAAACTTAGATTCAGATTCAGTAGGTTGTTTTGTGAAGTTGGAGTATTACGGGGAGAGAATGATAAACCGATGATGCTGATACAGTCAAGAACTCGTGCTTGTTCGAATGACTGCAGATTATTATAAGCGCGCCCTGTTCACAGGAACCCATGGCCACCCCACCGCGGCTATCAACATCTCAAATACCCGACATAACCGTAATGGAATTAGCGGGTTACGTAATTACTAGCTGTCTCTCACAACGCAAGCCTGGACTATAGATAGAAAGGCAAGCGTTTTCCAAAGCTTCATATGAAGACGATCCTTGCTGGCTAATTGCTGGTGTACCGAGGGCAATTAGGGCGAATTCGGCATAGCGGTAGCGGTCCTGATTAACCACTTTTGGTATAGATTCTGTTTATCCTTGGCAGATGCGCATAAGACGCCGGAAGAGGACTAGGGTCACTGTGTCTCTATACCAAATTGGGGTAAATAACCGCAATCTGTCCACAGGATGATACTACAATGGTAATGGGAACAAATTCTTACAAAGTAAACGGTCTATTCTCATTGGTATCAAATTGCAAATCCAAGTTAATGCAACTCACCTAAAGATTATCTAACGATACTTATCTGTGCACGAGTGGCCTTGACTACGGGATAAATTAATACACAGATTTTGATGAGCAAAGAGTAGCGACAGAGCCCAAACTGGGAACAACGGCTAGTATATGTAGATGAAAAGTCCCTAAACTATACACACACAGAGAGTAGACCAGAAAATTTGGAAGACACAAGCCCAAATACTTAAAATATGAATTTGGACAAGGTGCTCAGGGCACTTGTTGGCTGATGGGTATTCCATATTTTCTTGAGATCATCGCACAAACTCTCCGTGTCTGTTAGGCCAATATTTTTGAGATTTTGGAGTCTGTTGAGTACAAACTCGCGGTAAACCTTTTTAGTTGTGCCCATGCCTCCAACGACTAAAGGAAATAACATGAGCCCTGCGCTTACGCTTTGGGTGGGAACTTCCGCACAAGCATCAAGAATCTTTTCTGTGGAATCAATTGTGTCGGGATCTTTGGGCGATTCAGAGTCTTTGAGCTCAGTCCAGAAAACAGTCCAAGCACTCCAGAATACTGCCTTGTTGAAAGCGTTCAAACAGTGTGTCAATGACACGCCGCCATCCGACTGTTCGGTAGGACTAGAGTCTGTTGATTGTTGATCGCCGCGTCGGCAGATGAGTACTAGGTGCCGTCTCAGACGTAGTTCTAATCCGTTGATGTCAGACTCGAGAGCTTTGGCGTATTCTGCATGGTGCCTATATGCGTCATCTAGGCCTGCCTTCTTTCGCTTAACGAGAGTTCCTAGAGCGTACAAGATGCCTGCCATAGAGGCTGAGAGCCCCGAAAACATATCCAAGTCGCGGAAGTGGTCTTGGCTACCCGAGTATCCATCAATTTCGTGGAGGGCATGGCTATGTTGATCATGAAACTCCAAAGCGGCGCTGAGATAGTCCGGTGGATTGAGTCTGTGGGCGTGAGTGGTGAACAACAAGCTATTTTGCATGAAACCCAATAGTTTCACCAGATAAAGGAAGTTTTCGTCTCCTGCAAGTTGTTTGAATAAATCCTGGCAGAGTTTGGTAGCGTATTCAAGATGGGATACAAGCTTAGCGGCATCCGAGATGGCAAAAAAGGCCATGCAAAAGACCAGCACCGTTGAAAACTTCAAAAGTGTTTGCTTTGTCGGTTCATCGGAATCTATCTTAGTAGTGGCTGGTATGGGCGCAAGATCATGAACTAGCCGCTGTTGTGCAAGATTTGCTCGTTCTTCTAAGAACAAGCATTCTGGAGGAAGCGAGTCTCTTCGGGCTCTCCGAGTTATAATCTGGGCCAAGTATAGAACGGAAATCAAAAGATTTGTATTTTCTTCGGCGCGTGGTACCAAATACTTGAGAAATGGATTATCGTGGCGGTTTCCGAACGGGGTTATGTATGGTACGATTTGCTCAACAAAGGATCCCCACAGGAAATAAAAGTACTGTTCATAATGTGATAGATCAGACTGAGTCTGGTCCGCACAACTGAGTATTTCCTTGATAGTGGCATCTAAAGTCTCAGAGATTTGTATATTGACATCACGATAGGGTTTGTTGGAAAGTTGCTTGTTTATCAATGTCTCACCTGATTGCTGAGAACCATGCGTAGTTTGGCCGGAAGTGTTTTCACCATCTAATTCAAGTCCTGTGTGGGAAAGACCGTGGTGTGCTGGGCTAAAGCATGACCCATTATGGAGGGGTGAAGAAAAGGGCAGTGTTGGCAGGCCCTCCATGCCGAACCCAGACCACGGAAACGCCGTAAAACATTGGGCCGGGCTAAGGATCCAGTCGTCAAAGTTGTACAGTTGGGCATTTTCTACGGGATTCCCGTCGTCTGCCAAAGAAGGGCTTGTCCCAATGTTGGCCAACGTATTTTGATTGATTTCTTGCTGTATCGGATCTGGCATCGAACTACTTTCACCAATAGTGCCAGTTTCTTCATTTTGCGCCATATCTTGATGAATTGGGACAGGGGAGTCAAATAAAACGGCGAATTGGCTCGAAGGCACTTGGTTACTCGTGTTTTCGAGCGTTCTAACCCTCCATCTAGCCTGAGAGGAAGGCTCGCAGAGAAGGTTCAAGTGCTGACAACGCGAGCACTTTGGTTTTGCCTTATCACACTGTAGTATATTAAATAAGTAATTATTTAGTGAATATTGTCGTAGGATGGATGACTCATTACCTTTCGCTTCGATCCTTGGCAAGGCTTGCAAGGGCAGCGATTCCGAGAATACGCACCTTGTTTCGGCATGGTGATCTATGGCAGCAGTTTTCCAGCACCGGTCGAATCAGGGTAGGATTGAGTGCTGAGTATCAGCAGATATAAAAAAGCACCGTACGGCCTATCATAAAAACCGGAGATATTCTCGCTTTCAGTAGAGGGCCATGCACAAGAGTGTTTTCGCCCTGAAAGGGAAATGCTTCGGCAGATAAGGAGGACAATGCGGACCGGTGCAACTGTTAATCCGCTCGGTTCGGCAGACGCATTACACCAACCCCGCTTTCAGAACAGCGCTTCCTTGAGTTACCAACCCCCACTAGAAAGAGTTCTGGGGCTCACCAGAAGGTCCAAAACGCCACTAAAGTAGTCTGGACAGCTGCACTCAAACACCCGGAAAATCGGACACCACGAAAGATGATGGCAAAATTATGAATGAAATATGCACAAAATCTTTTATTGCATTATTATTCCGTCATGTCATATCATCAATATTATTCATTACAAGGCCTCAACCAAACCCTCTGCGATGTTATCCACGTTGGTTCCCCAGTTGTCAGGAGTGGTCTATGAAAAGAGTTAGCCATTGTCATGGAAAGACGCTGCTTTTTGCAAACATACCTGAAGGTACAAGATACCATCCTCAACAACAGCCTCGTTGTAAGACTTCGTGGTCTTGTCGACGATGCGGAAGTGGATGGCATTGTTCTCAAGAGCCTCCTGCAGTCCCTCCTGGAGCATATCGTCCTGGTCAAACTTCTGGCACTTGAGATACCAGTTGAGGCCTTCAAGGTACTTGAGAGTGAAGGAACCGAGGTTGGTGTGCCAGTCGTCTCGGACAGTTTTGGAAGCAGAGAGCTTCTCATAGACAGCCTCGAAGTTGGGCTCGAAAGGAATCTCCTTACCCAAGTACTTGGCGAGCTCGGCCTTGGCTGCCTCAATCTTGGGCTCATAGTCCTCCTTGATACCTTTGCGGGTGGTGTGGTTCATAGGCTGGGAGCTAGGAGCAGAATCGAGGGCCTTCTTGAGGTTGGCCTCCTCAAAAGCATTGCTGGTGTTGGTTCCCAGGTAGTTCTCGCCAAAGAGAATAACGAGCTGACCCTCGGAGTTGACCTTGGCACCGCAGTAGCTGAAGAGCTTCTCCTCGTCAAAGTCCATGGTGATGACATGAGCGTGGGCAATGCTGTTGAGGTCGTCCTTGAGGACTTCACCTGCGGCCTTCCCAATTTGATAGTTGAGCTGATAGAGTGCGCCATCGACGTAGCTAAGAACTTTGTCAGTGTATGCTGGGGCATGGCGAAAGCAAGTGCAATGCTTACGAGTAGATGCAGGCTCCTAGAGAGTCACGGCCGTAGGAGTTCTCCTCAGCATAGGGGAAAATGGAGTTTTCGTTGATCTCAACCTTCCACTCAGTACCGAGGAGCTCTGAGAGCTTCTTCTCCAAGGATCCCTTCTTATCATCGGCAGCCCACTCATCGCGGACTGGATTTTGGCGTTAGCAATTGGCTTGGCAAGGAAGTGATGCCAACTTACCGTTCTTACGAACAGCGAGGGGGAGCTTCTCGGCGGGAGGGAGACGAGGCATGATTGTGTTATGTGTTTGTGAGGGTTATGAAGTGTATGAAAGGTAGTTGTGATGGATGATGGAATGTAGAATCCGTGAGCAAAGAGCAAGAGGCCAGGAGCCTTTTATCTACGATTTGAACCCCTGAATACAAGACTCTACTTGGCAACCACAGTGAGAATAGCGTCGTCCAGCTACTGCCTAGTGACGAGCGAACAATCGTAAACATTAGCGTGAATCCTGGCTCGAGGCTGAAGTCTTCCCCCACCCTGAGGAACCCCGCCGTCTGGCGATGGTTCGAGCTTGGCGGAATACACCCGCCTCAGAGAATTAAGCTAAGCGAGTAACGCTGTTGGGGAAAGTAGTCACTGAACGCACGAAGCACGTTCCCGTGCCCACATGCGGCTGGGAGACGCTAAACGGACCCCGCTTCCCAGGGTCCACGAGCAGTAAAGTTACCGCGATGGTTATTATAGGGTTAGTTGGTGTTGGTTATGAGTCTTTGCCGTGTTGCATCGCATTGCAAGGGGAGCAGGCCTTGGCCGTTCTAGGGCCTTGGTAACGCGGAACTGCGGCGAGGGGTCCTGAGATTAGACGACCACGAGTCTGCCTCGTGCCTGGCGGTTGCCGCTTGTCGGACGCCACAAAACTCAGCTGAAAGAGTAGCGCCATTTGGCGTCAATTGCCATGGTCTCGAAGCACTCGTGGGCGTTAAGAATTGTGGCCTTTTCCTCCATTGGCCTGAGCTTTTCTGTTGAGTTTTCAGGAGATTCGCATTCTTTAGATCCTCTTTGGTGGCTTACACGCTAGCCTCGTGAAGCTACCACGAAGCTATCCGACTCAATTGCTCAAAGGGGGGACTCCGTCACCACGCAATATTTTGCAACCAACAATTCGTTCAGGATGCAAATTCATTATTGAACACCCCCCCCCCCCCCCCTTTCAACTTTCAATCCTGGCATTGATCCCCGTCATTTTATTTTCCAAAAAGCTCGCCAGTTGCCTCGAACAATGTCTCTGTAAGGCACACTTTGCCCCGCCAAACTTACAGGGAGCGTAGCTAACCGCAGCCCCACCACGAATCAGCCCACTCAAGGTCAAGGTAACCGTGCGGGATCATTGGGACAAGCCAGATGCTCCCATCCAGGCTGCCATCAAACAGGTCAAGGACCTCCTGGGTCTTGATGTCTACTGCGAGCCACAATGGCCAATCATCATTGCAGACCTGGACAAGATCTACGATGACAAAGGTCAGCTTGTCCGCTCCGTAATTGGTGTCCTGCACACGTGGCTGGTAACGCTTGCGGAGCTCATGGATGACTCGAGCCATGATGAATGGTCCGAAAAAGTAGTCGAAAAGGTCAGAGAGTTCACCACAAGACTCAATATCAATCTTGATGTAAGACCGCCAATCCGTTCGAAATATGCTACATACTTTCAGAGATTGACATGATGCGCAGGTGACTGAGGGTGAAAGAGCATCGACCGAATGGTCTGATGGCCGGAAAGGGTTTGTCGTTTCAGTGCCCAAGGTCCACGTATACCAACCTGCTCAATTTGCGCAAGTCTTCAAAGAGCAATTGCTCGAATGCTTCCAGAGCAAGAAGCAGCCACCTAAATCGCTCCCCATCCACTCCACAACTGGGGATGAATGGGCCGATGTTAGTGAGGAGGTCGTAGAGAGGCCATCGAAGACTGCATCAGGCAAATCTTCGGTGCCCCAGATTGAGTTCCTTCCTGATGCTAGTGCACTACCTAAGCCTGGGACATTGTTCGCTAAGCCGCCGTATCATCTTATCATGAACTCTTACAGCAATACCAAGCTGCAAATTCAGTGTTCGCATAGTCCAACATTGGAAGTGCTATCAGAGTATTTGAAGAGGTGGTGCAAGATCAATCCGAATCTCACCAACAAGGTCAGTAATACTTTCAAATATTGGGTGTAGCTGATAAAAGTTCAACTGCATTTACCCTAAATCACTTGAAAGCAATTGCGACGGTGTTGCTAATAATTTGCAGCCTCCTGCCGTTGAAATCGAGTTGAATCAGGGCACTTGTGGCTTCGGTCTCACTTACGACACGCTGACACTCTTCTGCGACAACCGATATTCCGGTCAATTCACCGTTTCTCCGACACTCATCCTTCATCTACTTGAAGGAGTGTTTGGATATGAAAGAGTGTTCAGTGATGCTTCTTCATGGCATTACCGCCGTGATGCTCCGTATAAATGATAGGAGCGTGCGCTAAAACAAGACGGCCAAATTAGGACATTATTAGAACATGGCATAAAAACTATTGTTAGCAAAGTAGCTGGAAACGCGTGTTTGAATGTGCATAGCTATTGTCACTATTTTTGGAATGAGACACCTGTACCTGGCACGTTTCCAATGAACATGCAACGTGAAAAGATGACACAATTGTCTCAGAATTCATCCGACCACCCATGAATCTACACTCTCATGCTTGATTTTAAAAGGTATTCAATTGGACAAAAAGAAATACAAAAGGACAGAAACAGGAATTAAGCACGTGATTCGGAGATCCACATTATCTACATCAGCACAAAAGGATTGATCAATGCAAACTCGCATTAATTAATGATCGATACTATATCATTATTCATAACCGAACTTGAATTTTCTTGGGTAAGTTATTGCAAAATAATTATTTGTCTTGATTCATAATTCCAATATTCGGCTTAGGATTTGGACCTTGGAGGCGGCCGCGCTGGGTTGTGGCCTCCACCATGAAACTGCCACAGAAATGTCGCATAATTAAGTTATGACGTCTTTTTTGTGCCTACGGTACCCGTCTTTGGCTTCATACAGATCAAATATTAACGAAGCAGTTGATCAAGGACATGCAATTTCATGGTTGATCTTCATGGGTCAAGCCCACATTGGCTACACTAGCAATCCTGTTTTGTTCCTTTTTTTCTTTTGCAAGTTTTTATGCCTATGGCAGGGATCGGGAATAACAGGATAAATTATCCAATAGCACAAAAGGACAGCAGAATCCTTTGAACGTTATGAAATATCGCAAAATATCAGTCAATTGCAAAGTGGATATCTGCTCAAGTCCCACAACGTACGACATCGACATATCCCTCTGCCTGCCCACAGCTGAGAAGCTGCGTACTAAGCAGGGATCGGACCAACCAAACAACAGTAAGATGTCCTTGAACGGTAGCAATGTGGAGCCTAGTACATAACTGTAGGCTGTGGGTAGCAAAAGTGATAACCAAACAAAATCGGCCTGGCTGAGGCGCGGTTCCAGGGTATTGGGGTACTGGGATGCAGGGGGCATTGACGTGGTAGTGATATCTTCTAGAGTGCATCGATGTGCACATTTTAAGTTTCTACTCAGCCCACAGAACTTGCCGGAAGTCCGAATCAACCGCTTGGCATGTTATGGCCATAGCCTAATTGGTCGGGTTGCGTTATCAATGTCAGATCAGTGGAGGTATTATGGGACGAATACCTGAACTAGGCGGTTAGTGGGCGGGTCATACCGAGACGAGCATCCACAAGGAGGCCGGTTTGATACGTCATCACAGTTGTGCAATCAAGGAAATTTATCTTGAAGAAAAAAATGTCTATAAAGAAAATCTAGGATTCGTGATGAGATAACCAGAGGCAAAAATCGCCTTCCCAATCCTTCAAATGGCCAATCTTGCTCATATCTATGATGCTCTATCTATATTGCAAGTAATGTTTGACGTGATCGTAACTTTTTTCCCATGTATGTCCGTGTAAGTCTATGTGTAAATGAATCGCTCGCATTTAAACAACAGCCGCGTCAGCAGGTGCACCGTGAAGCACCGGGTTAATCTTTTCGTCAAAGTAAGTCTTGAAATCGTCTCCGAGCTCCTGTCGGAGAGCGGTCTTGACTGCTTCCAAGACGTTGGGGAAGACACCAAAGTTGGCAGGGTTCTCTTCGTCGTTCTCGCCGCCCTGGAAGACACCTGTGCGGACCAAGCAGGTGTTCCACCCGTACATGTTGCCGCCAATGATGTCAGAAGCTGGGTTGTCGCCAATCATGTAAATGTTCTTGGGGAGCTTCTCCTCTCCGTGCAGCTCACCCATCCATGATGTCAGAACCTCGTCGGCGTACTTGTATGTTGCCAGTTCAGGCTTGCCGTAAACGACACGCTCCAGATCGGCCCCGGTCAGGGCCTTGTACATGGCCTCGAGGCCAATGCGGAAAGCACCCTGGGACATGCGAGGGGTAGGGTGCTCAGTGGGGCATAGCAGATCTCCCTGGGAGAAGTAGATAGGTACACGCTCGGCGACAGGGTCCTCTGCAACAGTGCCTAGACGACCATTCTTGCTGCGCAGGACGTCCATAATAATTTGCATATCAGTGGCGTAGTCTCGCGAATCAGAGAAGACCATGATGGCCTCGATGCAGATCTTGGTGAAGTCGCGGGGACGAGAGGTAGCTCGCTCCTCGTCAGTGAAAACGCGGTAAGGCGCAATGGTGGGGTCCCATGCGACAATGTCGTTAGGAACGACGATGTTGCGGAAGCCGTATTGCTCGGCGACCTCACGGCAGCGGTAGCCTTCACCACCGACGACGAGGACGGTGCTGTAGTACTCAGCGAGAGCGCTCATGGGAGTGTGAGACTGGATGAATTGGTCGGTGGAGACGGGGTTGTGGAGAATGTTGGAGAGCTGCTCGCAGCGAGCTGTCTCAATCTTGCCGGACCCGTTGGTCAGGAAGATGTGGGGGATCTTGATTCCGAGTTCGTTGTCTCCGTTCAAGATCTCAAGGGCCCTGCGACCCTCAGGGATAAGACGGTCGCCGTGAACGAGGACACCGTCAATGTCGAAGGCAAAGGCCATGTTCTTGGCCTTCTCAACCAGTTCTGAGTTCACAGACTGGACCTGTGAAACGAGCAAGTCTCGTGTAGGCTGGATCGGGGGCATGCCAGGACGGACGAGTCCATCCTGGGGGTTTACGGCAGAGAGACGAGATGGTCTCTTAGATCGGGGAATAGGAAGGGAGGCTCCAAAGGAGTTGCGGGATGATCTCCTCTCCTTCATGGAAGGGGGAACGCTGAGGTTGTGCATGTATTTGGATGCCTCAGACATGGCAGATCTGGTGGCAGGAACTTCGATGGCGCCCTCAGCGGAACCGCCTTGGGGAGCCTCGTCAAATGAAGGTGCCATGTTGAAATATTGATTGAATAAGAAGATGAATGAAGTTGTTGATTTTTCGGGCTCCAAGTGCCTGTGATGAGGAGTAAGACAGAACAAGTCAGGCAGTCGAGAGTATCCGAGTAAGCTGATGGAGAAAGCTCCAAGGTGGCGCCTCAGTGATATTTATCAACAGCTCGTGTCGACAGCTCCTTTCCATGCTTATCTCTGGTAGCAGAGCTTCGGTCAGATCCCGCGTAGACGACGGTATCTAGGCATTCAATGGAGCCCCATCTACGGTGGGGAGCTGATTGCGCGGAAGAACCAATACCCTTCCCTAGCGTCGCCACGCCATGACGTTTTGACAGAAACTGACTCCGTTATACCCGCCGTATGCCACGGTGACGTGAGGCGCGGCTGGTGGGAGCCCTAAGGCCAAGGAGGATGGCTAAGCTAAGGGGATGCTTAGGGGATCCGCAGCCCCTCTTGTCACAGAAGTTCAGGGATGGATGGCGACTACATGAACGCGACGGGGCTGAAGGGCTCGGAGCAGATGGATTCAAGGGGCTAAAGTCCCGAGGAGAGGCCGGAAAAACACAGTAGCGGGGATTGCGATGGACCTCGCATGGAGCCGCATGGAGCCCGCTAAAGCGCACCGTTGGAGATGGATTGAGCCGCATCACTGTCGCCAACGGAGACGTTGACATCACGGTGCGCCCAAATGCCGCCCGGCCCCACCGATTGGTGGGGCCTGCAGACAGGTCTCTCCACCGGTTCCACAGAACTTGTCGTCAGTGATAAATACGGTGTTGAGAACCGCCTGAAGCGCTGACGGTTATCGCTTTTTCAAACCGAGTCAATTTTCGAAAAGTTTTCGCCTTCGTGAAACGGCAAAGCGGGTACCGTATGGCGCCGATGATGTAATGATCCACATCGCTGTGCTGTCCCTGAACGCCGACGCATCAACCTCCGTCGCGCACGGTGTGCAAATCAACATGCGATGATCGCTGGAAATTCACTCAATTGTACCTTGTAGATGATAAAAACTCTGCTGTTTCTGCTCTGTAAAAAATCCACTTTGTATTTTATTTTTTCGTGTTCACACTCTGCGATTTCTCCTAATTTTTCCGCACGCAATACAACCACACAGTTCACAATGGCTACCCCATTCAACCAGACCACTTTTACCTTGAACAATGGCGTCAAGATTCCTGCCCTAGGCTTTGGAACTTTTGCCAACGAGGGCGCCAAGGGCGAAACCTACAAGGCTGTTACCTGCGCTCTCAAGGTCGGCTACCGACACCTCGACTGCGCCTGGTTCTACCTCAACGAGGCTGAGGTTGGCGAGGCTGTGAGGGACTTCCTCAAGGAGACCCCATCCGTCAAGCGAGAGGACCTCTTCATCACCACCAAGGTGTGGAACCACCTTCACGAGCCCGAGGAGGTCAAGTGGTCTCTGGAAAACTCCCTTCAGAACTTCGGCCTCGACTACGTGGATCTCTTCCTCATTCACTGGCCCATCGCCGCTGAGAAGGAGAGCAGCAACCAGCCCAAGATTGGCCCTGACGGAAAATACGTCATCAAGAAGGAACTTACCGAGAACCCTGAACCTACATGGCGGGCCATGGAGGAGCTCCTCGAGCAGGGCAAGACCCGTGCTATCGGTGTCTCTAACTGGACTATCCCCGGCCTGAAGCAGCTGCTTGGATTTGCCAAGGTTAAGCCTCAAGTAAACCAGATCGAGGTCCACCCATTCCTGCCCAACTACGAGTTGGTCAAGTTCTGCCAGGACAACGACATCCTGCCCGAGGCATACTCTCCCCTGGGTTCGCAAGACCAGGTCCCCACAACTGGCGAGAAGGTCAGAACAAACAAGACTCTCAACGAGGTGGCAGACCGCAGCGGACACACCCTTGCTCAGGTTCTCCTTAGCTGGGGTCTGAAGCGTGGCTACGTGGTGCTGCCCAAGAGCTCTACACCATCCCGCATCGAGAGCAACTTCCAGGTGCCTGATATCTCCAAGGAGGACTTCGAGGCAGTTGAGAGGGTTGCCGAAGGACGTCACGTTCGATTCGTCAACATGAAGGACACCTTTGGCTACAACGTTTGGCCCGAGGAAGCTTAAAAAAAATATTGTGTTTTTTGAATTCTTGTTTTAGAGCGAGCGAGGGCTTCAAATGCCGCGCAATGGGATTACTATGGGATAAAAAGGGTTTACGAATATACAGAGCTTTAGAATTAGGCGCTGCATAGATTTGAAATGATAGAATAGACAAACTTCTGGGTCCAAATATTTTGGATCGTCATAACCATATTCGCGAACTTAATCTCCCTTCAATTCTTGATCCTTGTCTTAAGATCGGCGCGCATTGAGAATTTCAAAAAATTCTACAGCGATCAACAGAATAGATAGTAAGGCGTTTCTAAAAAAGGCGCAAGCTAGTCGTCGACAGCCTCACCTTGCCATTGCGGCACAGAGACCCACCAGTAAACCAAACCCGATAACATCCATCGCTAATACGAAGACCATGATATAATGCCATGAGAAATAAACCGGGAAGACAAGTCAAACAACCGAGGCACAGCAATTTCCGGCCATGCCCGTAAGTTTCCCAACGCCATACACCATTGTTCCGGATGTCCAGCCAACGTTTTGCTTCAAACTTGGCTAGCAATCCCATTCCGGGATGCACTCATATTACTCCCAGACATTGTTGATTTTTTTCGATCCCATTCGACAAAGCTTGCTCTAACCGCCTCTTGTTGCTGTTTGACGGTGCGGCGAAATCGATCATCCATGTCACGCAACTCCTGCACGATAAGTTCAAACTCAACATCTGCATTCCTATAACATGTAAGTCAAATACCCAGCCTTTAGATCAAGTTACACCATACGCTTCATTGAGTGTGCAAGCAGTGTTTATCGCTGACATACCAACTTCAACGGCTTGACACCGTTCTTGGCTATCGACAAAAGAAATTTTGATTTTAAAGATCCAAAGGGCAGACAACGGTATTTTGGCATGGCGATTTGGAAAGTGAATCAATTATATACAAAGTTCCTTTAATTTACAATTGGCTTCCCGCGGTGTTGCAGCTGGTTCAGTGCAAAGGTCTGGACCGTGTTCTAGACCGGAAAAATGAGCTCATTTAGACAGCCACAGTGCTAACTAAGATTCTAACTTCCGCTCAACCCCATTTGCCCGCTCTTGTCACGTGCATAATAAGATGAATCCATCATCATAAACTCTGACTCGCGCCACTGCAGATCTTTAACCAGGACCAGGGGATATTTTCCCTATCACACAACGTAATTGGAGTTCTTGATTAATCGCCGGTATGCTATTAATCTGAAACATCACATTCATTTTCTTTTCAATTTCTTGTGATAGATTCAAGTTGGTCAAATGCATAAAACCAGTGCGGCTATGATGTATTAGACTAAACCGGAGCAAACGCACCGTTGGTTACGTGCCGAGGAACCTTAAGGTCTGAACTATGACGTGCAATCCATCACAAATTCGGTCATGAGAGTTTCTCCAGTTGCCAAATTTGGTATCAGAGCCAGAGTCAGAGGCCTGTGGCGCGTTTCAGGTAGCTTCAAACAGGTTAGAGGGCACACGAGGCAGTGCTTGGCGTCCCTTCTGAGCCTACCACCAACGGAACCGGCACCAGGTGCATGTGTTGTGACTTGATTATTAATCTACTCTTCATTAACCCTTTTGTCGGCATGGCCTTTGGCTGTTTGTGGGAGAACGGTATATAAAGCTGAAGCGAGATAGACTCGAAGGCGAAGCAATAAGGGAAACACTTGATAAGTTTCCTGTGGCCCAGTCCGAATCAGATAATATCTGATGCAGCTACTAAAGGAATGGATGTGAAATTTGATTAAATATACCAGTGTTCTGTTTATCAATTATGCATGTTATAATCCTCTTCGAAATTAGTTCATCTGCATGATTTTTTGGTTAACTGATTGGTCAACTTACTTTTATCCAACGCGACAACATGATAAATATAGGTCGAAATTTTGATAGATTGCTCCAAATCGTTGTATATTCGAGCAAGATACACCTAACCGATAATGATCATGTTTCATAGACGCTTTTGTTGATGCATTCCACTTACTCCTCGAACCTTGACGCAGTATACGGTAGCAACCCTGCTGCATTAGCAATTGCTTGTCTATTTTCTCCCGTCGAATATATCAGATATTGATGGTTATTTGGCAAAGTCTTTCTATGCTGTTCCCCTATCAAGTCTAACTGAAGGGCAACCGTTTTATTACATGTCTTTCGTGATTAATGCCGATCAAAATAAAAGTTGAGAAATTTTCCAATTGTCTAAGACAGTCAAATTACGAGCACGGTCTCTAGTATAGGGTGGGAAGAATTGTGGTGGTCAAAGCGAAAAGCGGCATTGACCAACCCTTTGGTTGCACTGTTGTGGTTATGAGAGAAATTTTCTCTTTTCGCAAGGATAACAGTTTGTTGAACATTGGGCGCTGACTGGATGCATGGAATTTTAGGGAAAACCCATATTGGTACCCAAAGATGGAGTGATTTGGCTTATCGATAATTTTCATCAATGATGTGAATTGAACATAGAGCCAGCAGCGACCAATCTGAAGCAATCTTGAAATATCTGAAAACGTTCCGTGCTTAGATTGGTGATGTCATATAGGTGCAACTGTTATCTTTCACTTGACACGTCTAAGCTACATGAGGCGCGATAACCAATGTGGTTTGGCACGATTCTCAACCTTGCTCTGCGCGGGAATTTTTTTTTTTCGGTGAGAGTGTGCAGAATATCCATATGCTGACTGGTCTGGCCAACGATGTTGGTTTGAAGGGCGCTACTCCACATTGCCACGATATGATGGTGGTGAGCTGTGAAGAGGGGACACTGGATTTCCAACACTGCGGTTGGCTGCAGGTGGGGGGTTTTGTGGAAGTCGTGCAAAGTTATGCATAAGGGTGTTTCAATCCATGTACAATTTTCGGATGGAAATGTTCCGATTCATTCTGGATCACCACCTCACTGAATGTTTGATTAGCCATCCTTGGGTAGCAGAGGGAACGGTGAAGCTCAGCTTGGCCGGAACCACCGGCCTGGACCGGGGCTGGGGGGCGAAAAGACGGTGTTGCAATGTGCTAAACCAAGACCGCCAGCCCCCTGAAAAGCCTGGCGCCTTGTGAGGGGGCGCCCTGTGCTTAGTAATTGGGCTGGTTGGCTTAGGGCCTGGCGATCAGGGGCTCCCCGCGATTGAACGTTTGAATGGGGTGATGGCCGACGGCGCAGAGATATATATGATAGATGCGCAGACACATTCGGCGCCTATAGGCCTCGCGCTGCTGCTTGAGGCCTTCCGAAGGTCATATGCCCTCACCGTAACAAATGGGCTTCAGCAGGCGTAACGAACGTGGACCGTCGTCCGCCTCACCGAACCAGTACGCCCCGCAGGGAGTCACAAAGGGAGTGGCGGTGAGCGGGTCGGTTTTTGACAGCGCCCATTTATGCGACAACACATTTACTGCGGCTTTCAATTGGCCTCCATTGGCCCCCAGGTGGCCACGTGACGTGCTCAATCGCCAGACCGTTCACAAGCCCAATCTCTACCTGACGCGCTCCCCCGCGAATCAAGGCAGATCGAGTGAATGTCAAAGACCGTCTGAGCCGTCCCAGTCCTGGAACCAGCGTTTCCCTCCCTTCCCCTGCAGTTACTGAACGGAGAGCGGCCCAACACGCCTGGCTGTTTTGGGCTCGGGGACCATCTTCCCCTCCATACGTGCCCGCTTTGCTCATACTTGAGCTCGCCACCCTCGCTTTAAACAAAAACAACAAACAAAAAATCCTCCGCGTCAAATCGGCATCATGGAGGTGTTTACTCGCATTCTCAACAACGACAAGCTCAAGGAAAAAGTTGCCCAGGTGGCCGCCGAGCGCGGCGTGCAGTCACTGCCGATCGTGCGGACCATCCAGGCCGTCCAGACCATATTCGAAGTGGGCACCAACGTGAGCAAGCTTATCACAAAAGCCACCGATGCAGCAGACACAACACAAAGGCTCATCCCGGAGGTCCAAAGATTCATTCCAGAAATCCAGGTCCTGGCTCAGTCACTCTGCGACAATGCCAAGGTCATTGGAGTGTTCAGCACCAGCGCCACCACCATCGGCATCGGCGTTAACATGGTGCAGACCTACCAGGGAATCCAGGCTCTTCAGCTTATAGCCGCCAAGCTCGAGGGCATCCAAAACCAGCTTGCTGCTCAGACCGCCTTGATGGCCCAAAAGGAATTCCCCCAGTATGTGTACGACATGGTCGGAGAGCGACTCAACCAGACCCTCGACGACCCGAACTGCGACCACTGGTTCTTCCTCTACCACCCAGATAACGACTGGTACCCCAAATTTTACCATCTTTTGGAGAAGAGACCTCTCGGCAAGAGATTCTGCGGCTACAGCAACCAGATCGACACCATTTTCCTATTCATGCTTGCGGCAAGAAAACTGATCGACAAGCAAAACCTTCGAGCCCAGGAGAAGGGACGAAAATGGCGTCACGTCAGACTGCACCTACTCATCCCGGCCTACCAGCCCATTTTGATCGCCGAAGCACTCAAGGTTCCTGAAGAAATTGGTGACTTTGTCATGGAAGGCCGAATCAACAGCAACAAGCCTTTTGTCTGGCTCAACTTGCCAGAGTACCAGAGGAACTATGTCATGGACATTGGCGAGTGGATCCCGCCTAGCCCTTCGTGGTGGGACTGGGCCATGTCGAGGCTCGGGGTGGGTGAGGAGCAACTCTCGCTAAAGGAGCCTAGGCTCATCGGCACGAGGCAGAATTTCGGAGATGGCCCTCACGACAGTGAAGAAGAGGAAAACATGGAGCAGGAAGCTGTTGAGACGATTATGGCTAAAGAAGAAACTGGAGGAATCCAGGAAAAAGCCTTGAGTCGTTTGGGGATTAACGACGAGCCTGATGCCGAGACTGAAAAGGATCGACGCAACATGGCCACACCGATCCAGCACCGCCGGCGTATTAAGAAGTCGAAGCCCAAGGAGAAATCCAGCGGCAACGAGTCGAGCTCTTCCTCGCACCGTGATCGAAAATCGAAAAAATCAAGCCGGCTCTTTTGATAAGTCTGGCATAACAACAACAACAGCACGCAACGTACAGTTTTTCCACGGCCCACATGTTTTGGTGGGGTCCGCATTAAAGAATGAAACGATACCTCTTTATTATTTTGCATTTTAAACAACATATCAAGCGTTCGATTTTTCATGAATAGATATTTCCTCTCAATTTACGTTACGACATAAAGAATAAAAAGATTTCCTTTATCATTCTCTGAGCTTCCTGGGTGACGCACATAAACGCGAGATTAATCTTCCGTTGCAAATGGCAAATGGGCGTTCATAGCCTCTGTGCTCAAAAATCTCGCAATATGGGTACGCATCTTTGCTGATTATCATTAAACAAGCCGAAAAGTCTCGAGTTTTACACCTCGCTCGCTAAGGGCCTCGGGCAACCTTCTTGGATCAGAGTTCAAAGCTTCACCCGTGATTTTATGGCGAAAATTGGCAAACCATCGTGGGTCATCCGATGACCGGTCTTTATCCAATTTCTCCCACTCGGGGGGCAACGGAGGGAGATGTGGGCCTTCGGTCGTCAAGTCATTTGTCACCGCGTTGTAAAAATGAAGCATCGAATGTCCCGTGGTATCGCGGTGAAATTCAAATCTCCACGGCTTGGAAAGGTCTCCCAAGAAAGCTTCTCCATTCTTTGCACCATGAATGAGGCAGGGCCTGAGGACCTGGAACCCATCATTCAACGGTAAATGGCGCAGAACCACGGGCAGGCGGCACCCAAGAAAGAAGCATATTATGTCACCTATGGAGTCACTTTTAGTCAGAATGCGGTATGGATCAAGATTGATCCAGCCAATTAGCTTACCTAGTTTTGTTTGTGTCGGGGCTAGTCCGAGGTGTGCGTCACTCGTAATGATGAAAGACAAGTTACGAAGGGATCCTATACGGACTTCTGGAAACTGCTTTAGGGAAATGGTTCCCCTCTTCAATTCTCGTAGATGTTTGTCCCGGAATTCTCAAAGATTAGGGTATGATAAATTTGTAGCATTTGGATTGAACTTCTAGGTCTCACTTCTATGATTCAGACGAAGCCGTGGTAAGACCACAAGTGCATGTACATTCACTTTTGGGCATTTCGGTTTCGTGGTTCCAAGCCTCACACTATTAGGCGTGCTTAGGTAAAATCTCTTCAATTGTTTACTTATTTCCAGAGGCTAGGGTACTTTAACCTTGTGGTCTACCTGCATTAATAAAAAATAGATCATCAATCCATCACCTTGATCTCGTGTTCATCGTTGATAATTTATTCTTATCTCCTTATCATCTTTCCTGGATAATTCCGTATGGTTCTAGCTGGCGGATATGAACGTAGCTATAGTAGCTTCTCTCAATTCCACATAATATAGGCCTCGTCTTTGAAGATAGAAAAGATAAAATTATGTGACTGTGGGCACGACTACCCTCATGAGATACGCTGCCAGGTGGGGTGGCGCTCGGGTCAGACCGGACCTCAACCCAGCGGGTACAATCACTTCTTTTGGTAAGTAACAATTACAGAAGCGGATATCTAGCCGCTTGGCCGCTCCGAGACACTAAATTGCTTTGAGCTTGGCATAATATCCAGCTAGCAGCTTAATTGCCACCGTCTCCTTGTGTGAAGACTTTAAATAGCACAAATTGCGCAAATGAAAAGAAAAAACTACATTGTGAGTCCGTAATAGCTTCGATGCAGAGCTTTATCATGCACACAATGCCGCTTCCTGATAGTTTGATCTGGGAAACTGGGTTAATTATCATCGGCACATCGATCGTTTTTCGATTGATCTTGTATCCGTTATTCTTTTCTCCGTTGAGCACTATCCCGGGCCCCAAGCTCGCCGCGTTGACCTCGTTGTACATGAATCGTCGTTATTGGGACGAAACCGCCATCCAATTCACCAAGTCTCTCCACGATAGGTATGGTCCGATAGTTCGAGTTGGGCCAAATGAGGTGGTCGTCAGCGATCCAAAGCAATTGGCCCCAATTTACGGCGCACGATCAACATTTCCGAAGCCTAGTACCGCCGTTTTATTCAACAATTATGGTTACCCAAACACATTCTCTTCTGTCGGCCGCGAAGATCATAAACATCGGAGGAAGCAGGTTTCAAAGGTCTACACTATGAGCGCGCTTCTGAACAACGCTTTGCTCATAGATTTCCTCTCCAAGGCGCTGGAGAAATGTTCAAAGATAATTGACAGCAACGGTGACAAGCCCACCGACATCTATCACCTTTCTGCCTTATTCGCCTTAGATAACATCTCTTTTCTCGTTTATGGGAAGAGTTACGACTCGCTTGATGGACAGAATCTGCATGTGACAGAAGACATTAGGAGTCAGGCCATAGCCTCCACTCCATTCGTTCGATTCTACCCACTGGTGGCTTGTGCCCTCGCCATTTGTCCCAGCCTCTTACTACCTAAGTTCATGCGGAAAGCCGTGTTAGGTGGTGAATCTCTTGCAGAAACCAACCAGAAACATATCAACCGTATCAACGCTTCCGGCACACCAGCCTCCAAGGATACGGTCTTAGGATGCTTGCAATCTCAAGTAGAATATGGGAAGACTTCAACAGCCGGTCATGTACAAAGCGAATGTTTTGATCATATCCTCGCAGGTGAACATAGCGTCCTTAATATATCTCGTTCTATCCAAACTGACAATTGATCAAGGCGCTGACTCAACAGCTGCTGCTATCACATATGCTTTCCACACTCTTGCCGACACCAAATATATCAAGTATCAGCAAGCGCTTCGCCACGAAATCTCTCAAATAGAAATGCCATTAGATTTCAAATCCATTTGCAATCTGCCAAGCCTGGACTTTTTCGTACTCGAGGTACTTCGACTGCACGGTCCAGCACCGGGTAGCTTGCAGCAGCGCATGACTCCAACTCATGAACAAACGCGCCTCCGTATTCAAGGTAGAACTTGGACATTGCCTCCAAATACGATGATTGGCGCGCAGGCTTATTCTGTACATCACGATAAGTCGGTTTTCGGACCCGATCCTGAGGTATTTCGACCGGAACGATGGCAAACCTCGGACAAGGAACAATTGCAAGTGATGAAAGAGGCATGGATACCATTTGGCTCTGGTGCTAGGACTTGCGTCGGAATGAAGTAAGTAAAATTCCCCTCCATGCTACGTAGACGTCATGAGGTCTTGAAATTGCTTTCTAACGCTACATTAACAACTCCAGCATCGCTCTTATTGAGATCAAGGTTGCAATAGCCACAATCTTGTCTCAATTCGAGGTTCAATTAGACCCAAAATCGGATCCCACGGACATGGAGCCAATTTTCGGTGCCGTCATACGCCCCAAAGCTGAACGCTGCTTGCTAAAGTTCTCGAAACTCCCTACTGAATCTATATGACTGATTAGCTCCGTCCCCGGCCCGAGAGGAAATCAGTGTACAATAAACATGGTACTGCCAGAGAGTTAAATAGATAGAAGAAGCTAGGTCATGGAACCTAAATAACTTGCCAAGGGGTGGAATTTTAAATTGTATGCTGTTATCACTTTCGGCTATTTTCCGTTTGTGACTTCGATAATGTATGATAATCGCTTGATAAAAACAAACCATGAAAACCTCTCTCAGATTTACATTCACATCAAAATTTCCTCGATGTTCACGCCATAAATATTCCTGGCTTGTCTTGGATTGCCCCTGCTCATCGCTCGGCGGGATGAGTGATGTGACCTCGGTAGATGGCGCGCCGCGCACCCCAAAATCAGACTTTTCTCACATTCTTTTAGTGTATCATTCGTAATCCCAAAATCTCAATCAAGTTGTGTACAACATATAGAAGCTGCGACATTAATAAGTTGTTCGTTTGGCTATATGTGGCTACTTGTGAAGAATATCCCGTTTCTGTCAACCACCCGATGAGCCACATCTCAGGCCCAAGCCAAACTTGATGCGATTGCGGGGGAATAGAATAGCACAAGTGACAAAGAAGGTACGGGACAAATCTTCTCAGAATCTTAAGGCGATTTGATTGGCCTGGACATGGTGGAGGTGCGCTTATTTACCCTGATATAGCCTAGCTTCATCGACTGAGATACCCGCAACCGGGTCGCTCATCGCCGGGGACCAGGTTTGAATCAATATCTACCGCTCGGTAATAGGCGGCAAGGATATCACAGATAACCAAGATTGGCACTATTTTCGATCTACGGTATCAGTCAAAACCATTCAGATGTTGTATAATTATCCATGCTCCCTTTAAACATAGTACAGCCAGTCACTCTGGACCTTTTAGCACTCATCGATCTTGTGTGAATGCATTGCATAATTTGTAACGTCTAAGGAATAGAATAGGGGCGTCTCCTTCGGCTGGTTCTTTTCCATATTGTCTACTAACACGGCATCGTCACAGTCTACTCACAATGTCGACCTCTAAAACGGCCGCTGGTTTGGGTATGTCCGCGGACATAGAGAAACAAGACACTGAGCTGGTTCGTAGCGTCTCCGTTGCGCAGGCTGCCTCGGAAACGCAACGTCTAGATTCGTATGGCCTCGCCCTTCTCCCTCCCCCTACCAATGACCCGCTCGATCCGTTAAACTGGACTCGGTTCCAACGAGGCATGATCCTAGTCATTGCGTGTTCCGCTGCTTTTTTGGCAGTATATTGCACTACCACAACAGTTCCGTCGTTCTTCCTTCTTCAGGAACAGTTCGGTGCCACCTACACAGAGGTCAACTGGACCTTTGCAATCCCCTCGCTGGGCGCAGCAATTAGCCCGCTGATTTTTACATCACTCGGCGACACTTTTGGCCGGCGCATTGTGTTGGTCGCGAGTAGCGCCCTAGCTCTCTTGGCGACAGGGTGTACTACTATTCCAGGTATTAGCTTCGGTGGCTACATGGCTTGCCGCTTCCTGCAAGGCTTTTTCGCTGCTCCGGCCTGTGGCGTGTCCTTTGGAGTTGTTCGTGACATCTCATGGGAACATGAACGTGGTCTATATACGGGGGTTTGGGTTCTTAGTTTCGACTTTGGTTTTGTTTTTGGTGGCATCAGTGAGAAACCCTCCACTCTTTCAAATAGTCAATCTCCGACCCCACGTCCCAAATGGGCTGGCTGACTTCATACCTAGTTGGAGGCTTCACTGCTGCAACCAATGCAGTTTGGGCTCAGTTCCATGTTGCTATTGCTTTCGCTGTTTTGATGCTGGTCGAGGTATTCTTTCTGCCAGAAACGCTCTATCCGCGGGACACGGTTCTCCGTATGATTGAACAAAACCAGAGCCTAGACTCTTTGCCGCGCACTAAGCAACTAAGCATTTGGGTGAGATCTCAAGCCTGGAAGCAATCGTTATGGGCAGAATTGCTCAACTCGTTATAGAAAACCTTACATGTTCCCGGTATTGACCCTCCCAGCCATCTGAAAGCAGTCCTCAGTTTCTATAAGCTCTGGACGTATCCCAAAATCGTCCTTACTATCGTGCCATTCGTTTTCCTACAGTATTCATGGTGAGTGATTCCCAGAAGTTCGTTACAAACCACAAAGGGTTGACGGCTCCAGGACTGTTTCCGTCATTACCATGGTTCCAGCTGCATACGCTCAATATACCACGCAAATTCAAGGTCTTTTCTTCCTCGGTATCATTATCGGGAACCTGGCGGCAGAGATAATCTGTTCAGGTCGGGTGAGCGATTGGTTGTGCGCTCGCCTTGCTGTTAGCAGCAACGGTATACGCACGCCGGAAATGAGATTATGGCTTTGTTACATTGGTATTGTATTAGGGAGTATTGGCCCAATGATCTGGGGCCTCTCTATCGATCATGAGTGGCACTGGATGATTGGACAAGTCGGCTTTTTCTTGCGTAAGTGCACCCTGACTTGAACACTAATATGACCCGCACTAAGCATCATTTTAGTGGCTGCTGGTCTTCAGATCAGCAGTGCCGCCATCGTTACGTATCTTTTTGAGAGCTATCCTGACAATGTCTTGGATGTCTTCAAATTTTATCTTTGCTTGGGTAATGTATGCTGCCAAGTCATCCAAAGGAGTTGAGTACAAATTGACTAGTCCTTAGTTGGCGGCATTCGCCAACCCTTTTTACATCAATGACTGGGTTGTTCGAGTTGGTAAGTAATTTAATCTCCCCTCTAATTTCTCTTCACCTACCCATAGTAGATGTGCTTACAGAATATTAGGCTACGCCTATAGCTTCATTACCCAAGGCCTATTGACTTTTGCTTTTGTCCTCTGCCCCATTATTCTACAGCGGCTAGGACCACAATGGAAAAAGGAAATGGTTCTTGTCAATAGGTCAGATTCGACACACAATGGCTAAATATTATCGGTTTTTATTTCAGAAGATTGTCGGAAGGCAAAGTCTCTGTGATATTACCCGCATGATCTGTAATTAGCCGATAGAAGCTATGTAGCAGCCATAATACATAACTAGAAGCTCAGCTTAAGAATTGTATCAGTATATATTCCTGCGAGTAAAACTCATGTAGGCCAGCGATAGTTCGTTTTGAAGTGTAGACTATGATTGCCTTTAATCCCCTTCTAAACTAAACTAATTCCTAAGACCTTCGACCGCCATCGGCTTTCCTCTGTGATCGAGAACTAACGTAACGCAAGATCTTAGCATTTAAGGTTCTGTATGAAAGGGTAAACCCATGCTCATGAGAGAGACAACCTATGCTGTTCAAAGTTTACATGAGCTCACTTAAAGCTCGCCCTTCTCCAATACCTCCCACAAATATCCTTCATGCTCAACCTTAGCGTGAATGTTCAACGTGTCAAAATGCTCGATAGCGATCGAACATACAGACGTCAGCGTCCCGACCTTTTTTTCGAGCATCCATCTTGAAGTTTCTTCAATCCAGTGCCATCGCTCGCAGGTGACGTCTTGGGATGCTGTTCCGTGGCGCACGATTCCGAGGCAATACTGGCCAAGCATCACAATTCTCCCTCGTCGAAATTTGCCATTATTGAACTGCAGGCACAAAAATCGGGGTCGAGCACCAGCCTCAGCGCTAGCAGCTCGGATAGACAAAGAGGTCCACACTTCCTCGTATTGGCAAGAGTGGCCCGTCTTGGGGTCTTTGGTTGTTCCAGCCTCGAGGATGGATCCGTCCGGCTGAGGGATAAAGACACCCTCATCACTGACAAGCTCCGCATCCACTGTGGTGCTGTCAATCCACAGAGTAAATTTTCCATGCTCAATAGTAACATCTGAGGAGTCGACAGATCGCGTAGTGGTTGTTTGGCCCGCGGTAAACCAATCCTCATGAGGAAGGGGTTGTCCACCAACTGCGAGGAAACGCGATGAGTTACGCCGAAATGGTAGAGTCTCAGATTTGAGTAAGATGAAGTGGATGTGCTTACCAAGTGCCCCATTGTCTTTCCATTCTGGCAGTGTGAAACGTAAATCAACAAATGCGGCGTTAGGGGTGATCGCAACGATTATGTCTGCAAATTCCCTTGCATCGTGTGGTATAATACGAAAAGACTTGCGGGCAAAGAGCGTTGCCATTTTGTTACTGGTCAAATATGAAAGCAGGCTGAAAAACCTGTTTTTGGGCGTTAATTGGCTCGTTTCTTTGTTTATTCTCCTTAGAAGAGAATGTAAGCGGGTTCTTGTGAGCTCTTAGCTCTACGTCATACACAATATATGCATGCGATTTACCCTAAAGGGCTAATTTAGCCGCTGTCGCCATGGTTTTTTAAAGCAGTAAAATAGCCGCTCACCAATCCATTATTGCTAATGATAGATTGACCCTAGGCCAGGTGGGTAAAGGTACTAACCCCTTGCCCTGCCCGGATAGATAGTTGTTCCGCAAGATTTTATAATTCGGGAGAAAACACCTTATCCAAGCAAGGGGTCAACAGTTAGCTTTATTAGCATAGCCTACCTAGAGAGAGCTGAATTCACATTCTTTTCTTATTTTTGAGGGAATATCTTCCCCCTGTTCTTCTGAATAACCGATTCTGCACAGTCTACTTTCCCCATACAAACACCCCTCATTTGCAGCGCCTCAGGAGCTACCAAGTGATAAATTGAATTGAAATGGACTACCACTACACCAACACTTTGTATTTGCGTAGTGTTGTTGAATTTAATTTTCCTCTAGCTAGAGAATATATAGTATATTAGAATCCAGTTATTGTTCATGCAATGAAGGAGGGAACGGATGGAAAAATAAAATATGGCGGTGGTCCTTTAATGTAACGCGACATTTCAATTGCGACGAGACTTTTTGGTAAGTTTGCACTTCTGCCTATGATCACATGACATACTGCACATTCGCTTCCCTGAATCGAGAGTTGAACCGAATTGCATGAAAAGGGCGTTGGTTAATTGGGCTGTATTGAGCCTATGAGGTAAGTCGATGTGGTTAGCCGTTCAATAGAAATCCACAGCAAGGCCACGCCTGGTATCTGACTTGTTAAGCACTTGACTGCCAAAATTCAAGGAGGAGATAGAAATATCCCCGCAATGACGGAATTAAATGCGGGATCCGGGCACCGTCCCCAAACCGAGGATAAGTGTCAGCGCAATGCTGACATATTTTCAAGGGGAATGCACCGCCCAGTATAGCGGGACCTTGATGAGAGAGCTAAGCGATGGTAGATGCAGATATCCTAAATTAATGTTGGAAAATAATTTACGCTTGCTTACATGCCCCATACTAGAGATCCAGTCCAGAAGGTACAGATCCTGAAGGGGCCATCGGAAAATCATTCATTGAAGTCGGCGATCACTGGTCGGACATTTGGATTCACCGACGACTCAAAAGATGAGAAGCAGGAAGTCTAATGATGCATCGCCAAGAATTTTCAAATCTCCTTATCTGCAAACCTGCGCCTACGCACCAACAGTCGCTCTCGGCTATCTTGTCTAGGGATAGCCGGGCTGTGGGGATAGCTTCAAACACAGGTGGAGATACGAATACGAGCCGAAAATCCGAACACGCACCCGCTCGGATTTGGTAAACGAGGAGGCCGGTTGCGAAACAGCCACTCACGTGTGGCTGATCTTGATGCGTAATCGGACATTGAGAGCTGTTATTGGCCATTTAAGAGCAGAGGAGCTGGACGGTATGCGCGCGGTCCGCTTTGGCCGTGAAACATGGCAGAGATTGGAGAGCATACGTAGAACGGCTTGGCGTGAAGGAACCAACAATTAGGGAAGCTGGAAGTTGACTTTGGTTGCCTACCGCTTGTTAAAGCGACTGAAATTCGTTTAAATTCTGCGTTCGCCTCCGTGCTACCTCTCCTTTTGTTTCTCCCAGTATCCAGCGACATCCAACAATCGGGAGCCAGCTCGAGAAGAAGCCACGATGACTTTTATTTTGTACACTTACGCCTATGCGACCGGATCCTTCCTTGTATTAATTATTTTGAACATTATTTGGCAAAAGTTCCTGCGCAAGCCAACCGAGGCTCCAATTGTGTTCCATTGGCTCCCATTTATCGGAAATGCTGTGTCCTACGGTCTAGACCCTTACTCCTTTTTCTTACGGTGTCAAGAACAGGTATCGTCTTCAAAACCCCTCAAAGTTCTGCCAATTATGCTGACCCGTGTTAATCCTAGTATGGCGACGTCTTCACATTCATCCTCTTCGGTCGAAAGGTTACCTGCTGCCTGGGCGTACAAGGAAACGCCTTTGTTCTGAACAGCCGACACCAAGATGCCAACGCCGAAGAAATATATGGCCCATTGACAACTCCAGTCTTTGGCAGCGATGTCGTATACGATTGCCCCAACTCGAAGCTGATGGAGCAAAAGAAGTTTGTCAAGTTTGGTCTGACACAAAATGCATTGGAATCCCATGTGCAAAAGATTGAAGGAGAAGTCCTTGACTACATCAATTCTGCGTCCTGTCTCGACGGCCACTCTGGTGTCGTTGATATTTCCACCGCCATGGCCCAGATTACCATCTTTACGGCTGCCCGAGCTTTGCAAGGCGATGAAGTGAGGAGCAAACTCACGGCAGAGTTTGCGTCCCTTTACCATGATCTGGACTTGGGCTTCACTCCACTCAACTTTCTGTTTCCCTGGGCTCCTTTGCCTAACAACCGTCGTCGGGATGTTGCGCATGCCAAAATGCGAGGTATTTACATGGACATTATCAACAAACGCCGCGAAAATGGTGCCGACTTGGAGGATGGATCTGACATGATCTGGAACTTGATGCGATGCAAATACAAGAATGGTCAACCCGTCCCTGACAAGGAGGTGGCCCACATGATGATTACTCTTCTCATGGCGGGACAACACACTTCATCATCGGCCAGTACCTGGATTATGCTTCATCTTGCATCGCGCCCAGACATCGCTGAGGAACTCTACCAAGAACAGCGGGAAAAGCTGAGCGTTAACGGAACCCTACCACCTCTTCAGTACAGCGACATGGACAAACTCCCATTACTTCGAAATGTCGTCAAAGAGACTTTGCGCGTGCACTCCTCCATCCATTCAATCATGCGCAAGGTCAAAAACCCGATGAAGATCCCTGGAACCGAATACACCGCTGCCCCAGGCACCGCTCTTCTGGCTGCTCCCATTTACACTGCGCTCAGCGATGAGTATTTTGTCAACGCAAAGACTTGGGAACCTCACCGATGGGATGAAAAGGACTACGAAGAAGAAGTTGGCGGTGAGACGATTGACTATGGATATGGTGTCGTATCAAAGGGTACCAAGAGCCCGTATCTCCCATTTGGCGCTGGCCGACATCGTTGCATTGGAGAAAAGTTTGCCTATGTCAACCTCGAGACTATCATCGCTACAATGGTTCGCAACTTCAAGGTTAGGACAATGGATGGAAAGCCCGGAGTTCCCGCTACTGACTATACTTCTCTCTTCTCTCGGCCATCTCAACCGTCTTTTATTCGATGGGAACGACGGAATGCGCCTGAAGTTGATGGAACTACTGTCAACAAGGCCAAAGTTTGAGCGAAGGTAGCAACATGGATTTTGTGAATGCAGCGTTGCATTAAGATATACTTGCATTGGGGAAATTGTCCAGAGTCACTTGAATAAGAGGCCTGGCAGCTTCCTGTTCTAAATACAGCATTAATTATCAACTTCTCCATAACCATCAAGCATTAGTGTCCAATGGATGCGCCTTTCGTAATTTTTGTAAATTCTAGGCATAATCCTTGCCAAACTGCCATTGATTGCCCCGTGAGAGTCATTGCATTCTCTTCAACTTTACTAAACGCTATTGTACAATTTTGTAGAGGGGCAGCGGTCACCACACTAGTGATGGTTTTAGGCTCTGCAAGCTTCCCGTTTTCTAGAGTCAAAAGAGCGAAGTCTAGCGCGTCAAGTCGAGTTTTTAGCGGTAAAGTTAATCGTCAAACAGCTCATCGGCCAGCGAAGGCCCCACAGCTGCCGGGCAAGATTCGCTGTGCAAACAGCCGCATCGAGGTTTCCTCATTAACGTAGGTGATGACAGAGCTTCTGGCGTCTTCAAAAGATAAGATAAAGGCCACTCCAATGAGCATTGGCTATTGCCAACGTCATGGGGTCGGTGAGTGCCCGGCCGGTAACACCGAAGACCGAGCACCCGCGGTACGTGGCAATCATGATGACACTAACACTCGCTCGGCGGGCTGTCCCACTTGTACATCCCACTTTTTCGATTGCGATTTCGTTCTGTTCTTAGAGCCGCACATCGCGCCCACGTAGAAGCTTGGTAACTTGCTCTATGGAATGTCGATGACAGCATGCCGTCAACTATGCTGTAGAGCTTTCTGTTACTATTGAGGTTATAAACGCCCCGTGGCAAATTTGCCTTACATTCTTCATCCGATAGCTGTAGTCGAGGCTGCTGATAACGAGTGGCCAAAAAAGCAAGTGCCAATCCGATGATCGGGCGCCCTACAGAAGAGCGGATTCTGCGAATCAAACAGCGGGTCCAGAGTGTTCTGGATAAATGAATGCATCGCACCATTCAATAATCATCGCCATAAACCCCTGTGATGTCCTCGAATCGTGCTCCATTCTGGAAACTCTCTCTTTTGGGTTTCTTGGCGCCCACCCTATTATATCAGCTTAACGGACCGCGTCGGGTTCATTGCATAAGGAAGCCAGCGCGCAAGAACGCAGATAAACAGTATGAAGCACACGCACCGCAAAGTACGGAGCGGCTGCACCGTCTGCCGGCGGCGGCGCATCAAGTGCGATGAGTTAAGACCGGAATGGTACGTTCCTTGGCACCCGGATTAGTCGCTTCGGGAATTTATCTCATGTTGGACGCAGTACACAATGCCTTCGCCTGCGCGCTAGTCGTGGGGATTCCATTAAGTGCCATTACGAATCACCGAGAGCCGTGGTTCAGCCCAGTACGTCCCTCCCGTGGGACCCGATCGCCGTTACGCAGTATGGGTGGATGGGGCCGGCAACCAGAATGGAAAGGCAGCTGCTGCATCATCTTTGCACGATCCGGAGAGACTTTGACATTGTACAAAGAGAAGGATTAGCGGCTGGCGTGAGCCAGTTTTCTAGGTATGTGCGACGTTTTGTCTCGACTTCTAGATCAGCCATTTAATCTGGACAGGTACTTTGCCATGGCCGAAAATGTTGGCTATCTTCGCCATGTCTTCTATGCTTTTGGAGCTGGCCATTTACGCACCTTGACGCAATCCACTGAGATGGCAGCTGTGGAGTATCATTATCGTGGTCTTGCCATTCAAGGAATGATCATCACATTAAGCGGAAATAGAACGAGTAGTGAAATGAAAGCACTTTTGGGAGCCACAACTATAATGGCATGGTACGCCCGTGAACCGTACGTATGACCTAACCTCTAGACTAGAGGGGCCGCTAATGATATGGAATCAGTCGAGAATATGGGGCATTTCTGAAAGGCATCTCTGCTGTAAGCTACAATGTCCTATACCCCTCAGTGACACTCATTAACGGTGTGGCTAGTTGCTTCCATATGAGGACCGTAATCACCAAGCGCTATCTACAACGCCCGAAGAAAGCGTCCTGATTCCACCACCAGTAGAAAATAGGACTGAAGTTTTGCGCTTAGTCATTGAAGCCGTTCAGGCCTTCTCTAAGTGCAAGCTGGACCGAGATCTCAGAAACGCAGCTCAGGAGATTCTCAACTTCGTCTATAACATACAGAAATTCCCCTGGTCGGGTACCGCTCTCGACGAACAATTTTCGACCATGTTTCCTCTTCGAAACTGGGTGCGCTGGGTCCCGAATGCCCCTGAACGTATGGCTTCACATGATTTCTTGCTGCTTCTGCTGGTAGCCAATTATGAGACTGTGCTATTGGGGATGGGGCTGCTACTGCCTGCAATTAATACTCCGCTTGCACTTTATGAGCGATACCAGTGCAATACAAGATTTCGCCAATCTATCGCTGGTCAGTATGGGTCTAACAGTGAATCCATCGGTCGAGCGGTTGCAAAATGGCAGGCCGCTTCAGATGCCTGCGCGCAGCTCTATGCCGAAACATGGTCAGTTCCGCAAACTCCAAGCGCAACTTTTGATGCTGGAATTTTCACTTCGCAATTAGCATTGAAGAATGAAGCGGATTAATATACCCAGAAGTTCTTTCACTTTGAACCGCCGTTCAATACCTGTAATGGATGCCTGATTCTCAGACGTGGTTTTGTTGCTTGTGAGGCTATTCGGTTAGAAACGTGGGTGAGGTTATTTTGTCAGCGGGCTTTTGAAGAGGCGCGTGCCTTTTGAACCCGTCTTCCTGCCGACCTCGCCGAAATAAATCCGCCTCGTCGATGACATTACGAAGCCGGTGGTCGGCATTTTTCTGCAAATCCCGTGCTATATGACGTCGACGCGGGCGGCGCCGAGGCCGGACGGCACCTGCAAGTGGAGACCATCTCGTTCATGCAACCTTGTGGAGACCGTAAAACTGGGCCCTGGCCCGGTCCGCATGAGAGCTCCGTCACGTTGGAATTCTACTTAAAAGGGACAGAAGGTGACAATGATTCTGGGTTCTGGGTTCAATATCCACAATCAGCCACTTCAAATATGTCTTCATCAAACAACAAATCACTTATCGTTCTCGATACAGGCCTTGGTCGGCCTGTCGCCGGCAAGGCCATCCAAGATATCTACGCTGAGGGACAAATCCTGCAAGTCCCCTTGGACCAGAGCCCACCAACCGTTATTTCTGGAGACCAGCAATATGTCAGTCTTCCAGATGGTGTAGCCTACAGTGCCAAGCACCAGCGACTCTATTTCACAAACATGGGAAGCTTCCATGAAAACGACGGAAGCGTGTACTCGATGGCCCTTGATGGTTCCGACCCAAAGGTTCTCGTGCCAAAAGGCCAAGTTCACACCCCAAAGCAGCTGGTAATTGATTCGGTGAATGAAAAATTATATTTCTGCGATCGCGAAGGCATGCGCGTGCTACGCTGCAACCTGGACGGTTCGGACTTCGAGGTTTTAATCCAGACCGGACATCATACGGATCCCAGCCAGTGTGACATTTCCAGATGGTGTGTCGGCATCACGGTTGCCCCTAAGAAGGGTGTGTTTTATTGGACGCAGAAAGGGCCAGCTAAGGGTGGCCAGGGAAAGATCTTCTGTGCTCCTATGGAATCCAGCGGCCCTCGAAAGCCCATTTGCATCTTGGACCGCTTGCCAGAACCCATCGATCTCTGCATTCATCAAGAATCCAACACGCTGTACTGGACTGACCGTGGAGAAGTTCCTTACGGAAACAGCCTCAACAGGGTACAGCTAGATAGTTCAGGTACACAACCAGCTGTGCTAACGCCCAATGCAATCACTGGCCTGCGTCACGAAATCGTGACAAAAGGATTTGACGAGGCCATTGGCCTCGAATATGACGAGGTGGAATCTGTATGGTACGTGGCGGATCTTGGAGGCACTGTTTGGAAGGTCGATGCAAAGGATTGGAGCAGATCACAAGTATACCAAGACAAGGACGCGGCGTTTACTGGAATTGCGATAATACAGTGATGGAAAAATAGAATGTTAGAACGATAGAAATATAGACAGATAGAATGTAATAATTAGCTTCAACTTCATCCATGTTACATTTATGGGTATCCATATGCTAGGCACACGAACAAAAAAAGAGGTCAAACACAAAGCCTGGATTGTTTCGAGTTATGGTATGTTCATCACGCATCCTTCAATAATGTTACAGGATGAATATTGGTTTGAACTCTTTTTTGGTCATGATTTAAGTATGATATTGTTATGTGATCTGCTGTTGCAAGTAAAAGACAACCACAAAAGCAAAAATTGGAAGCGAAAATTGTGATGTGTAATGGTCTCATAATATCCTATAATCTATACTCTATCTAACCACTTCTATAATAATAATACAATTTTTTAATTTTGGCCCACTATTTTTTACTTATTAGTTGCTTGATACCCAAGTGGCTTCGGCCTTGTCACAGTAGGGGACAGGGCCACGAGTCCAGTAGGGGTTCGCCACCGCGTTCTCGTACTTTACGATAGGGGACAGAATAGTGTGGCTCTTGCCAAATCCACCGTCCTTGAAGCTGACCTTGTATTGATCCCTTGTCAAGATGTCTGACTTGTTCTTCCATCCTTCCAATAGCACGAAGAGGAGGTCAATGACGTGTAGGTCGGGAGTCATCTTGCCAAACTGGAATTTGTCCTGGATTTTCTTAACAGTCTCTGTTGGGTAAAGTCCAAATTCCTCCTCGAGCTGGATAGCATCTACAGCGGTGAGGGCAACGTTTGCATGGTAGGAGCCACCGTACTTGGCACGGTCGCGCAATGCGAGCATGACAGAAATGGCACCAACAGCACCCGACAACATGTCTGCGATTGGTAGAGAAGGCAGGACACTGACACCCTCGTCGTATCCTAGTGACTTTCCAATAACGTAGGAGCATCCTGAAGCTGCATCGGCAATCTGCTGGAAGCCAGGTCGCTCAGCGTAGTATCCGTCAGGTCCATAGCAGTTCAGGTCAATGTAAACGATGCCCTTGCCGCGCTTGTTGGCCTTGGCCAGAACATCGCTGAGGCCGAAGCCCTTTCGCTCCAAAGCACCCAGGCGGAATCCCTGGATGACAACATCGGCATCCTCGATCAGCTTGCTGAGTCTCTCTCTGTCGGCCTCAACGGTAAGGTCAATGGCAACAGACTGCTGGTCGGTGGTCATGGACACGCTAAGCATCTTTCACGGAGTTAGTTTTAATGAACATAAAAGCAAGGATGAGAACTAACCTGAAGGTTGGGAAGCTTGGGGCTCTGGACACTGATGACCTCGGCTCCCATAGCTGCAAGAGCCGCACCCATGGCGGGTCCGGCAATGACTCGAGTAAGCTCGACGACCTTGATTCCTGCCAGGGGTCGTTTATCCTCAAGGGTGGGGAAAGGAACTGGAGGCAGATCTGGGGTATCCTTTCGAGCCTTGTAGTTGATCAAGGGGTGAGCACGAAGGGACTTGCCCATGGTGGTCTCGCGCCACTTGGCTGGTGTGAAGCAAGTCTGACCGCAAAATCCGTTCTCGAGGTTCTTCTGGTCCAGCTCAGCTGCTGAGTACTTGACCATCTCAGACTTGATAATCTCGTAGGCTTCTTCTCTGGAAGAAGTGGGAGTCTCTGAGTCGAGGCCGTAGGTCTTCAGGAATTTTGGAGGGTCCAAGTTTGAAAGGACCTGGTAATAGACATGCTCATCCTTGGTGGGGTAGATTGCCCACGATCTGAAGTACATGTCATTCTTGCTGATAACACCTCGATCAACATCGACCCCAGCCTTGGATGCGATGCCCTCTTTTTGGATCTCAGCCAAGCCCTTGCCATCAATGTCGATCAACGCGCAGGTAGCTGGGTAAAGACCGGACTGGTCAACGTCAACGGTGACCTTGCCTGTCTCTACTCCCTTGAGAGCGTTGATCTCCTTTCCAACGATTCCCATCATGGCATGGCAGACAGCAGACTAGATAAAATGAGCATTTTGACTTAGGAGGTCACTAGTGGGGCACTTACAAGGGCCTGAGCCTTGATCGGGCCAGGGATGATTGGGAGATCATCACCATGGAAGACTACCTCATCGAGGACAGCGGGGTCTGTTGTGAAGCCTGGTGTTGTCTGGGCGAGAAACTTGAGTAGTCGGTGGCATTCAACTGGGAGAGGAGTAAACTCTGTGTCGGCAAATGTGCCTGGGCCGTAGACGTCGGGGACAGTGGTGTGGTTATCCATGGCTGGGTTGGTGAGACGGAATATTAAATGATGATGAGATAGTAGTCAAGATAGTATTTAAGAAAGTAGTTGAGATGATGGGTAATATGGTATATAGAATTTATTTCTAGAGTGCCGGCTTTTGAATATTTATATACACTTGAACTTCGCCCAAACCTCAGATTTCGGCGTTACCGTCGGAGGTTTACAAAGCGAGCCCACCGGCACACGTCAGGCAGATGGATGCCGAAATGCCGAAAAGCAGGCATCGCAATATGCATAGATGAACGTGCGGCTCTAGTTCAATCCGAAATCGCATCGAAAAAAGCCCCCTTTGCGGTCTTTTCGCTGGATCGCCATCATATTGTAATCGCGGTGGTCAGGCGGTGACGTCGAGGTGCATGAACGAGAGCGCACCCACTGAAGGCCCACTGTAGCCAATTATTCCACAGTGGAGGCGCGCCAATGCCGAAAGTGGGTCGCCTCGGCTCCGCGCGCCACACACATTGCCAGAGGTATTAAAGCTCCAAACACCAGGCTTGGTGTAAGCCTGCATTCAGACATCATCCTTACTGTTTACACATCGAAAGAAGAAAAAAATGGTATCCAATAACATCAAGACCGTGGGCATCGTCGGTACAGGAATCATCGGAGCCTCGTGGACGGCCCTGTTCCTGGCGCATGGCCTGAAAGTAATTGTCGCCGATCCAGCCCCCGATGCAGAGCAGAAGCTGGCTGATTACTTGAAATCGGCCTGGCCAGCTGTCGAGAAGCTCGGAACCAAGCCAGAGGCATCAATGAACAATTATCGTTTCGTGGGAGCCAGTCTCAAGGGTCACTACGATGAAGTTGACTTTATTCAAGAGGTACGCGTCATCACCTTCACAACCGAAGATGCAATCCTAATTGTCATTTAGAATGCGCCGGAGAGGCTTGGCCTCAAGACTGATCTAATTGCGGAGCTCGATGCCGAGACACGGCCAGAAGTAATCATTGCCTCGTCTTCCTCAGGACTCCCAAGTTCTCAGTTTATTGGAAAGTGCACAAAGGATACCGGGCGTATTCTGATTTGCCATCCGTTCAACCCACCTCATCTTCTCCCGCTCGTTGAGGTTGTGCCTCATCCCAACACCAGCACCGCAACCGTTGATGCCGCCATGGCATTTTACAAGTCTCTCGGGAAAAACACAGTCCTCCTTCACAAGGAAGCTCCGGGATTCGTCGCCAATCGGCTGCAGGCGGCATTGTTCATTGAGGCTTATAGTTTAGTTAGCCGTGGCATTGTATCAGCCGAAGACTTGGGTTCGTTTCTATGCTTTAAATTTCTGCTCTTTACGCTAACTGCCATCTTAGACACCTGCGTCACCAGCAGTCTCGGTCCTCGGTGGGCGGGCAACGGCCCATTGGCGTCTAATGCGATGGGAGCCGGCGGTGGCAGTGCTGGTTTCAGACGATTCGTCGACCATCTCGGCCCTGCCGTCCAAGAATGGATTAAGGACATGAGGGCTCATCCCTTTGAATGGAGTTCCGAAGAGAAAGACGCACTCGCTGCAAGCGTAGATGAGGAACTAGGAAAGGAGGATTCGGATGCGATGGAGAGAAAACGTGACGAGTTTCTCGTTGACGTTGTCAACTTGCAGAAGGAGTACAAATAATGATGTGGAGGCGAAAACTATTGAACAGAGGACCAAGGCATGCGGATTTCAGGCGCGATACTGTACTATTATAGATGTATAATGAGAAATGATACCTTCTTTTTTTCTTTTTACCAGAAACGAACCAGAGCAAGAAAATAGATTATTACCCAGATGTCAAGCGTGGAACTAATGGTGACCGGATACGGATTTCATTTACCCACTACGGCCGAGTGCACGGCCGAGATGAACTGGGTGGGTTGGGTATACTATGAAGGGCACTGGTCTGTTCTCTATATCTCCCAGCATAGACTTCTGTTACTCAAAGGGACAAATGCACACCCGTACTAGAAAATGTAAACTTTATTAGAATCAGTTCAAACAACATATCAAGTTATTTTTAAAATACCAACAATCTCATATTCACACTTCGGGTTATAAAGCGATTGCCACGAATACACTGTCACATACGACCATAGCTCTTAGAAAATACGGGATCCCGTCCGCTCTCCCATAGTCAAGCTGAGAAGCGGTGAATTAGTACTCGGGTCGGTGACGACCGGGGAATCCTCGCTGTTGTATGTTCTTTTTGGCTTGTGGAGAATTTTTTTGAGTCAAGCGCAGATCGCTTGGTCTTAATAGGTCCTGGGGTGGAGCATATGAATGCGGCCTGGTTCAATCGGACAACTAATCCTCTGTTCATCCCTTGAAGCATTTCAGGGCATTTAAAGAAAGAAAAAAGTAGAAAATCAAGATCTCGGCTCATTAACCATATCTACGCATATATACAAAAAACAAACTCACTTTCGTCGATTGCGAATCCAAATCTTGGCGTTTGGATCTGGGAAACACATGGTGTCAACCTCTTGGAGCAGTGGCCTCTCATAGCCATCGTCATCTGAACCTTGCCCGTCTGGCCCCAAACTGATATCATAGTTTTGCAGCAGCTCAATGAGAATAATTTTGATCTCCGCGCCTGCAAAAAACCTCCCTGGGCATACATGCCGACCGCCACCAAAAACAATCTCATCGTCATCCGCAGTTACAAATTGATGTCTGGTCTCATGACCATCGATAGTCCGGATATTGCTGTAGCGCCAAGGATAAAATACGTTCAAAGGCGGCTGATCATCCTGAACGACGATTGAATCGGACTTCAAGGCCGATGTGGTGTAAAATGGACTGGCAAAGCCAATAAAACTACCATACGGAATTTTGTGACCTGTGGAGAGAGTGATTCCATCCTTTGCCATAACCTTGCGGGGCAAGTTGACTGTAACTCTTGTTAATTGTCCGAACAACGCGTAGTTGACTGGTTGAAGATGACTTACTCATGCCAATAGGGTTCATCCGCTGGCTCTCCTTCATAAAACTGTCCAGCTTTTTCAGTTTTGGAAGACTAGTCTTCTGTAATACTCGGCTATTTTTGTGGTTGTTGTCCTCTAATAAGACTTGGTCTATTTCTGCTCGCAGTTCCGCAATATACTCTGGGTTTGCCGCCATATCAAAAAGAATATGGGTCAGGGTCGTGCTTGTGGTGTGGACTGCCGCAAAGGCAGCGCCGATCTCAATGAGGCCGATTTCTCCCGAAGTCACCTTTTCGGGGTTTTTGAAGTTTCTTATTGCCCAGTGAACAAGATTATGGTTATTGTCTGTGACATCTTCATGCTCGATGGTCTCCCCGCCAAGCTTAGCCCAACCTTTACCGTTATCTCGGTTCTTGGCGTAAGCCTTGACGATTGCCTCCACTTGGGGCTTAATCTTGCGAGTAAAATAAAAGTTGAGGGAGATGAGCTTATGAAACTCGCGAAGAAACGGAATCTTGAATGGTCGTGCCCAAGGACTCATACAAGTGATTTTGTTAACAGTCTCAACAACACTAGGCGTAATATTGGAGGTAATATCAATCCATTCATCATCGCGACACAGGGGCATTCCCACAAACACCCGAGCACTTACTCGAGCAACTAGCGAAAGCATTGCTGAGTATACTAGCAATTGCTTTGGTGTGCTGCATTCACCGATTTCCCTTTCAAAGGAAAATCTACATTCATCTTGAAGGTCAGATAAACATTTAGCAATGTTCATTGTGAGATCATTTCTGATGGCCGATATCCCTTCATGGTGATCAAACCTGCCAATGCCCGTGTATCGCCCATGCATTCTGTCATAGACATGGCTCATGAACGATACTTCTTCATTTGGCATCTTTTTGATTTCATGAACGAGTTTGTGTGGAAGAATGATCCAGTTATGCTCCGCAGGGAGCACGAATGGAGTATCATGGTACTGATGTATCATGTTAGAACTTTATCCCACAGGAACATCTGGTATCTCTCCTTGCGGAATATGATTTGGCTTGATATAATTGATTACTAACTTTTTGGATAGCTTTCATTAATGAGTTGTGTAAGCTTCTTCCATCAAATTCGACTCTCGGGAAGATCGAAAGTGAAGTGGATGATGCAACCCTGGTATATATCCAATGATATAGTACAGCCGCAAACACAGTGACAGTCATAAAATATACCACCAGTGGGTTGTCACGTAAAGGTTGTAGAAGCATGTTGAATAAGATGATTTAGGGAAAACAATATGTAGATAAATATGTATTGCTGCAATGCTGAAATTTGTGGATTTGTTCGAGTGTATATATTATTTGTTTGCACGATGCTGCTAGCAATTTCCTTAAATCACAATGATAACAAGTTGGTATTTATAACCATTTGAAACTATTAATACGAAAATACCATGGTGCACTTTTGGGGTTGTTTCGTAACAAAGATCTTGTGGCTGCGCTGCGGCTGCTTACGCCAAGATAAGGGATCCGAGCTGTGAGCCGCCTGAGCCTATCAGACCGCACAGTTTGGAATAGTGAGCCTTACTCTTGCCGCGCCCTGTGGGTTGGAAGTAACTGGTTCAACGGAGACGGGGAACCGTGATGTGCGCACTTTTGCCAATATTCGGCGGCACATCTTCCTCATTGGAGACTAGCCTCCGGGTGCCAGGGCATGTCTTGTTGGTTCTGATAGGATTTCAATCTGATGTCAGCTATAGGTTTATCTCGATTTTATTTGCGCATTATCAACACGGGCCGCGTGGGTGGCGCATCTCGCCTAAGTACCAGAACCAACATGTGTCATTACGAACTGCATGTCCTGTGGTTGCAAAGGTCATTCCATATGTAGAACCAACCATTTTTCTAGCATTGGGGGCCATCGTTGTTCTTCGAAATCAGAAAAGGGTAATGAACTAAATTCGCTTACAGGATAAGTACTAGCTGAATGCACCTTTGCCGGAAATTCGGCTTTAGCTGTGGCTTGGCTTGCCCTTGCGCCGGCGCTGCAACCAACTGTAGGAAGTTATAGCCGGGCCAACTAATCCCGCACCAGCTGAATGTCCTAGGATTTCTAGCCCGGTGATGACCGGCATAATTCAGTTGACAAAACCAACCGTTGCTGCCTTGGCTGTGGCTTTTGCAGCCGTCCTAGCCTACTTCCGCCAATCTCATCACTGGGACCATAGTTCACGCCGATACACTCGCCGAGGATACCCACTGGCCGTGGCATCTATTGGAAGTACAACTCGTATTATTCGCCGTGGTTGCCTGCAGATGACCCAAGTATCTTACTTTTTCGTGCATGCAAAATATTTGTGGTCTAAAATTAGGTCCAAAGTATACCTTTCCCCAAGAAACTTGTCATATCTACTGTTGGAGGAAGCTCGCATCCGGATTCCTTCGTGTGTCCTTTTGAAGTCATCCCAAAATTCACAGCCTATGAATCATGTTATTATCGAAACCCCTGCTAGGCCTCCGATTTGTTTCTTAAGTGGCAACAATGTATCTAGCTCATTTGCTTCTCCATGTGTGTGTGATTGGAGATGGTTTTTTGGGTCTTCTTTTCTAGTTTCAAAGCGCTAAGAAGCTTTCCATGAGGTTATTGTGCGTGTAATGCAAGATTCGAGGGGATGATTATCGCTCTTGGAAAACCCACCCTCGGCATTGCAGTGGACCTTCCAGGCCTTCTTGAAAAAGCACATGAGCTATACTCTCAAGAATGGCATCTAGCTTTATTGAATATTCATCGCCATCTTCCATCAAATTCCAAAAGAATTCCATCGGAATGCCGCTGCATATCGTGCAAAGTGTGTTAGCCCCCAATAGCGGGAATCTTGATAACCACGTCGCGATCCTGGGGAGTAATAAAGAGGCATAAGCTGGGAACCTTTTAACTGAATACTGATAATCTAGACATGGCCATTTCACAACAGCACTCTCGATCCGAGTGCGGGGAAGTAGTTAGGTATGCACATGTCAGCTAATCAGGCACGAGGATCGCCATGGCTCCGTGATTGGCTGCCGGGTGTTCTTTTCTAAATCTTGCATCCTGCGGCTGAGCTAGGTCATTCCTGAGGTCCAATCAAAGGCGTTTGGCTTGCCGCCTGAGATAATTTATATTGAATCAACTCTATATTTGAGGGGGTTGGTAGAAGCCAACAGCCAAACAATTGTTAGGGTTACTGAGTGTGTACTCTTCTTCTCGCAGAAGCCCTCGGCACCTATCGTAAAAGCACTCTTTATAGCCTCGATGCCAACTAGAAATCCACATTCTAGCTCCTGGACGCTTTTGGCGTTGTCAAGAACTTCAAAGGCTTCGTCAACCTCGTTTATGACAAACAATCCCCCGAAGCTACTGGTGGATGACGCCTCCATTTTTCTGCGATTGTCTAACGTCGAACCTGAGATACTGAGCCCATTGGCTGATATACGCACCAAGATCACGACTTCTCGCAAGAGAAAGCTTGAAGAACTCTTTACCGCCACGTCGAAGAAGAATGGGTGCTTTGAACGACTAGGTAGCCAATACTTTGGAATCAGTCAATAAAGGGGCCTTTAGCTTAATCTTCTACAGCATGGACTACTATCAATCGTACGAGCGTACTCAGGCAACATATTTGGCAAACTCTGCCACAGTGGGCTTCTTTCCCTCATCTGCGATATTTTCTCTGAGTCTTTGCAATCTCCTGACAGGTGAAAAAGGTCCGCTTTCATGCTATCAAAAGTCTTTCTTGGCACCTACCAGAATGCAACAGATCTAGGCCTAACTGGCGTGGGATCTAGTAATTTCCATTGACCTCAAGTCGCTCATGATGTGAAGCTTTTTCTGTTGATCTGATTAAAAAAGCTTAAATGCATGCTTAATTGAAGCGTCCTCGCAGCTTTCCCCACTTAACTGAGGGACTCTGTCACGTCGGTAACAAAAGAAAATACGGCATGCCATCGCAGTACCATATCAAAAGGTCTCATAATAGGTGAAATGAAATAATAAATTGATAAAACCTTTAATATATGATGAAATTTCCCGCAATTGCATCCCATTTGCGTGTTCTATCGCCAGGGATCTGCATTAACTAAACGTGGGGTAAATCAAGCCAGCTCCGTTTCCTCCTTTGGTAAGTAATTCTAACCAAATTGATCTCAAACCTGTAATATTTACGGGGAGGTAAAAATAATAATTGAATTTTCTTCATACTAACGAAATTTCTCACTCCCAGGAGCAATTTCCTAAGTTGATGCATCTAAAGTCATTAGAATGCGCGAATACTCAATATTTCGGCAAACCCCCTCTAACCGAGGCCCATGCATCAGTCCATCCTCCGCTCGCTGCAACATCGCCCGAAACCAAAACGAGATTCCACTCATAACTGACAGATCTTTTCTCCTCAATCCCCGCAACCCCATTTCTATAACTTTAACCGTGAAAGTCGGATGATCATTGCTCGACTTGGTGAACCAATCTATGTAGACAAACATGGTCGCCAAGATTTGTTTAGCCTAAACGTCTCACTAGTGGAACCTTGTTCTCCATTGGAGGGTCAATTATAATGCCGGGTTATAATTCGTGGTTAAATGCACTGGCCGAACACTTTAATTTCAGCGATATCCCAAGACGTAGTCTGCGTACGGATCATCGCCAGTCCTCATCTCTGCTCTGCAAAGAAAAGAAAATCACCATGCTGTTCTTTTTTGTTTGGCTGCTCTCCTTTGGGAGAGTCATTGCTGAAACTGGAATCGAAGGGTGGCTTCGATACGCCCCGCTGTCTGACGAAATCGAGTTAGATGTCAATTCACTTCCCAAGAAGATTCTACTCGTCAACGCAACCGATAATGGGCCATTGGAAACTGCAGCATCCGAGCTCCAAAAAGGATTTGAAAGCATTTTTGGAGTTGATTTAGCAATCGAAACGGGCAAAGACTGTGGGTCTTCAAAGTCAATTGTCATCGCCACTGCGGACTCTTTTCAATCAGTCTGCAAAAAGGCGCCCTCAAAACTCGATCTCGAAGAAGATGGGTTCTGGCTGAAGACTTCAGAAAGCTCAGTTCAAATTCTTGGTCAAAATGAGCGGGGTGCGCTGTATGGTGCTTTCGAGTACCTCTCCATGCTTGGACAAGGCAACTTTTCACGGGTCGCTTACACCACAAACCCGAGTGCGCCAATCAGATGGTCAAACCAATGGGATAACCTCAATGCAAGCGGTACGCATGGCAGCATTGAGCGAGGCTATGGTGGCCCTTCCATCTTTTTTGATGGATTTGGGCATGTCAAAGACGACCTTTCGCGGGTACCATTGTTTGGTCGTCTGCTAGCCTCTATTCGCGTAAATGGCATTGTAATCAACAATGTCAATGCGGACCCATTGCTATTTACAGACGATAACATGAAGGGATTGACCAAAATCGCTGACCTCCTACGGCCTTGGGGAGTGCGTGTGGGTATTTCCCTCAACTTTGCCAGCCCACAGCTACTGGGGGATCTCGATACCTTTGATCCTCTTGAGGAATCCGTCATCTCTTGGTGGACAGATTTGTCGAACAAAATTTACAAGCTCATACCCGATTTTGCTGGATATCTGATCAAAGCGAACTCGGAAGGCCAGCCCGGTCCACTCACTTATAACCGTACTCTCTCCGAGGGAGCCAACATGTTTGCTAAGACGATTAAGTCATATGGCGGCGTCGTCATGTTCCGGGCATTTGTCTACGATAAACTAGACTGGACCGATTGGCATGCAGATCGTGCCAATGCCGCGGTCGAGTTCATCAAACACCTGGATGGTACATTTGATGACAACGTCATTGTCCAAATTAAGTACGGCCCCATCGATTTTCAAGTCAGAGAGCCTGCATCTCCTCTCTTTGCGAACCTCCGCGAAACACCCATGGCCATTGAGCTGCAAATTACCCAAGAGTATCTCGGGCAACAGTGTCATTTGGTTTACTTGCCCCCACTGTGGCGTACAATCCTCGATTTTGACATGCGTGTGGATGGCAAAGAGTCTCGCGTACGCGACATTGTCTCTGGAAAAGTGTTCGGAAAGAAGCTCGGTGGTTACGCTGGTGTTACCAATGTAGGCACGAACACGACTTGGCTTGGAAGCCATCTTTCCATGTCCAATTTATATGCTTATGGCCGACTGGCTTGGGATCCAACTCAGGATCCACAGGCAATCTTGGAAGACTGGACTAGATTGACATTTGGTTTGAACACTGACGTCCGAAAAGCCATCACGTCCATGTCGATGAAGTCTTGGCCAGCCTACGAAAGCTACACTGGAAATCTCGGAATACAGACCTTGACCGACATTCTTTACACTCACTATGGGCCAAACCCAGCCAGTCAGGATGACAATGGTTGGGGTCAATGGACCAGAGCCGACCGCAATGGAATTGGCATGGATAGAACTGTGTGGAACGGCACAAAAAATGCTGGTCAATATCCTAAGGAGATCGCTGCCAAGTATGAGAAGACTGAATCGACTCCTGATGATTTGCTGCTTTGGTTCCACCATGTCCCCTACACATTCAAGCTTCACTCAGGCAAGACGGTAATTCAGCATTTCTACGATGCGCACTACGATGGCGCCAAGACGGCGCAAACATTTGCTCCTACGTGGGAATCTATTCGTGGAAAGATTGATGATGAACGGCTGGAGCATGATCTTTTCAGGTTGAAATATCAGGCGGGTCATTCAATCATCTGGCGCGATGCCATTAACGAATTTTACCGCAATCTCTCGGGCATTGCGGACAAAGGAAACAGAGTCCGCAAGCATCCTTATCGTATTGAGGCCGAAGATATGAAATTGGACGGATACAGCATCGTCGATGTAACTCCTAAAATTGCAGCCTCCAAATACAAGGCGATCCAAACAAATACCACCGGCACTGCTAAGACAACGCTGGAATTTTCCAGTGGAAAATACAATCTTGCAGTCAATTACTATGATGTCATCGGTGGAAAGGCTAGCTGGAAGGTATACTTGAACAAGAAGTTGGTGGGCAGTTGGAAAGGAGATGGCGAGGACAAGCTTGGACACTGGCCAAGTGACTACCTCGATGGGCACTCAGCAACCCGTATTACATTTGAAGGCGTCAAGATTTCAAAAGGGGATGAATTATTGATTGAGGGATCCGCAGATGGCATTGAAACCGCCGCAGTGGACTACATTTCGATTCTACCTCAGGGAATTGTAGATTAGACGTGGCCAAAACATGATGGCATCGGTGCTAGCTGCCTATGTCATCAACTGGCCACGCTTATTCAGTACATAACTATAGGGAAAAAAGAGTATTTCTATTCGTACACATACGATTTCCTCTCTGTGGCCGCGGACCCGCATGACCTCACCACTACTACAAACATCACAACAATGTCTGGTCTCCCCACAAAAGCGTTAGCGCACGAGAAGCGCAAGGGCGAATCTGCAAGTGTGACCTCGTACTATACACCGCACTCAAACTAACTGTGCTATACTTACAGGCACTGAGCGACTTTGCCGAGTATATAGAGCAGTAGTAGAACCTCTGCTACTTAACATTGAGAGCTGCCGCGAGTGATGACCCTACCTAGAAGACTTTAGTGTGACGGATAAACGCCAAATATATGAAAAGGGTCTATTTCTAAAAAATGAATAATATTTTTTTAATTATTGTAAAATAAATGATTTGCTACAAATAATTTATTTTATATATATAATAAAATTATATATTTGATATGTACAAATAGTAAAGTTGACGTGTATGAATAGGATTACTATTCTTTATTACACTCTATTGGGCAATTGAAGCGGGTTAGGCTACTAGAGTTGGAAATCAACAAAGGATGTGTTTCCTCGCAAGCAGCACATGGCCGCTGTAGGCTAAAATTACAGTACTGTTAGCGTCATGTGGCAATTATAGCTAATTTGATTGGAGACAACGCTAATGTCTAAAACCGATAGACTGTTATAAGCCATTTCATTGTAAAATCTGAAAAAAAAAATCTTGAATGAATGGGGACTTGCAGGTGAACAAACGAGAATAATGGTGAAAGGTAGAATTGCCCTGTTGGATAACTGTATTTCAAGTGACCTAATAACCAACAATGGGTGTGACAATGACTTCAAAGGAGATTTTCGAGCTGCCTCGAATATGACGTTGATTCAGAAAAAATGAACCACTTGTCGTCTGGCTGCCAGCTGCACAGCGCGCTGGCTTCCGGCTGGCATCAGCCCACCAATTTCCTTTCGCTAGAAAAATTGCATTTGTTACTTCTCTCATCAATCATTCCCAGGGCTTGTTTCTTTCTTTTGCGTTCACAGCCGATGCAAGCCCCCGGGCCCCGTTGAAATGTCTACATTTCCGAGAACCGAAGCGGAATGGCACCAACGAGCCAGAGCCCTCGGTGTGGAGTACTCGACTCTCCATTCGCCTGGCAGTACGCTTAGTTCGGCTTCGAAAATTGAGCTGCGACAGTTCTTGCTTTTACGAACCATATGGCCCGAAAATCGTTCCAGGGAGCAGTTCGATGAAGATTACAAAGCTGAAAGGTGGATTCCAGAAGGAACTGTTAACAACGCAACAAGGTTTCTGAACGGGTTGCCATCCTATCGTTCATATTTGAACTCGTTTATGCCAAGTGAGATGGAATCAATCAGAGAGCGAAAGAACGAAGGAACTTTCACCATTCCGCGATACTACCAGTATCTTTCGACCGAAAGAGCAGGTGATGCCGATAATTTTTCTTCTGCAAAGATTTATTTTGAGCGACAAAGAACTAGATTCCATCCCAATCCGAATGAGACGCCATCACGACGGCCGAAAAGAGTGAGAAGTTCTGATGAAGAGGATGTCATATTCGGTGCCTATTCAACGCCCACTCACGGCTTCAGTGAAGACGACGACGACGATCTCGTTTTCAATACACCACTGACTGACTTCGCCACACGGCGCTCCAAACTACAGCCAGAGAAGCTTATGAAATGCATTGAAGATGAACAAGTTGTCAACATGGCTTTGATTTCGTTCCTGAACGCTCTCACTATGCACCACACAAGAGACAGAGCTGGCGGATGGTCCCTCTACCGACAACCATTTGTCGTGACACAGGTCAAGACTGGACAGAAACTTTTTGAGGCTCAAGTCGACGGTTTATTTCGGAAGAATGGGAAGATATGCGCAATAGCTGAGGTGAAACCTTACAAGAGAGACAGTGGGTCATCTGGATCTAAAATCCAGATGCAGGAAGCTGCCCAGATGGCAGCGTGGATTGCAGAGTACCCCCCTGATTCCCTCTCAGGTCGAGCCCAGCGAAAGAAGAAGGGTGCCCGCACACTCTTCCAAAACACTGGAGCATCTCATCGGTTAGTAGTACAGTATTCATCCTGGTCACTTCTTTGACTAACCTTATTGATAGCCGGCTCTTAGTTTCTCAGGACCACAAAGAGATCTACTTGAATGTAGCATCTTTCGACCGTGAGTACGTTGGGTACATTTCAAGGGAAAGCGGATTTGACTCCTGACCCGTTCCTGAAAATCCAACAATACGGCCCGTACTCGGTCGACAACGTTAGCCACATGATGAAGCTAGCACCGATTTTGCTTGCATTTTCTATGCAAGGGGGCTTCAAGAGCTCTTAGGGATGGATATCGGACGGAAGATGGGTTATGAACAAGGTATCAACGGCCGAGACACTATGAGTTAATGATGCAGGAAAGATGGTGTTCCGGATTGGACTTAGGCTTCTAGCGCTGACACGCCATTTCAAGGCGGCAGATGCCCCAGGAGTTGAATCTGTGTATAATAATCACATGTCCCCAGTTTTGAAAATGACTACATCTCAGTGATTGGTAGTCTGGTAAATCACTAATTATGCCTAAATCATTTTAGGTCTTTAATAGTATTCAGAACTCAAGCTTTTGGGCCAAATTCAAGCGTCCATTCTGAAAACATGCGTAGTTCTTCCTCCTTTGTGGATGGATTTGTTCGTATCATCGCCTCATGTATATCATGAAACAATGATGACGCATCCTTTAATTGATAGTCAGAAAGCCAGTTCGCCAATACACCCTGTACGACTTCTCGAATTTCGCGCCCAGTGCGACCTCCTGTTTTTACAGCGAGATCGCTGCACAGTAACTGTTTGTCAACGAGCGTGGGAATCTTGGCCAAGTATAGATTGAACAACTCCTCGCGTGCACGCTGATTTGGTAATGGTATATCAATTCTCAGCGTGAAACGTTTTCTCACCGGGCCATCAAGAGCCCATGGTCGGCGAGTGGTGGCCAACACGAAGATACCGTCATCTTGCCTTATTCCACCTATTTGAACCAAAAGCTCGACCTTGATGTCTCTGAGGAGCTCCACGCCGGTACTTTTATCATCTCCATTTCCGTAGATCGCATCAATATCCTCCAGGAGAATAATCGAGGGCTTTTGATCTGTAGCTAGTTGAAATATTTTTCGAATCGATCTATCAAGATAGTGAGCATCATATCTAGGTTTGACACAGCAAGAATCTTACTCTGGCATATTTTCTGCATCGGACATGATTGTAGCGACATTGATGCTGTGTAGGTTTTGGTCAACTTTCGTTGCGATGGCTTCTGCTAAGTGAGTTTTGCCAGAGCCGGATGGCCCGTAGATCAGTGCACATTGAGCAGTTCTGCGCATTCCGCGAAACAATTCGGGGAAGCGCATTGGTAACAAAACAGTTGACTGCAGCGTGCTTTTCACATCACTCAACCCAACGACGTCGTCCCATTGAACATTGGGCTTGTAAGAATAAATAAGTTCTGATGGCTCTTCAAGAGGTGCATTCTCAACGGGCGGCGCATTGGGGTGGTCCATTTCTTGCTTATTAGCACTTGCTGCAAGAAGCGCGATTGGGAAAATTGGAAGCAAAAACTTCTTGTGCCAAGTGGGTGTTCTGCAAAAGTTCAAGCACACAATGCAACGCTTAGATCATTAGCTGCGCACTGGTCATTTTAAAAAAGGTGCCTAAACGCGTCGTCGTGACTAATGCTGGTGACATCGCGCACGCATATTTTGAGTACACTTTAGGCAACCCCTTTGCAGCTGTGAAGGCGCAGCACTAAGGAAATAAAGGTGATGGCAGCATGTATGTAGCCATTTTCACATTAGGCAGGTTTTCGAGACTTTCTCTATGTTCGCACCCTGTTTCGCGTTGGCCTTCGACTGACCCGCACCAATGTAGGGCTGAATGCTATGCGGGAATTGGCAGGGCTCGCGTGACCAGGATTACCGAATTACGGGCGCATGCACCGACCCTTGGGTGTTACCAGCCATTGAAAGCAACTACCACCATCCATGCCTTGGTCCCCATTGTCACACTGTTGGTGGCCCTTTTGGACAAGGATTACCCAAACCTGGTGACACGTGATTATTATACACGGATCATTCAACTCCTGAGGCATCTGCCGCTTTGAAATGGCGTGTCAGCGCTAGAAGCCTATGGTTTGCTCTCACACACCAAGGGTCTGCCGTTCGCTGCCCTAGACCGATATCGATGCATGAATAGGCGCCTATTCACCCACTAATCTACAGCATTAGATCCCACGCCGCAAATACGCGCGATATCAAACTGAATTGGTAAACAGGCTCTGCATTAATCACGGCCATCTCCGCCATGGAACAAGCCCATGACTCTGAGGGCCAACGCCTTCGCAAGCACCATACGCGGAGCCGAGTCGGCTGTCTTACCTGCAGGAAGCGCCATGTCCGGTGTGACGCCAACCAGCCAACATGGTAAGCAGGCACCCTTTCCCCATTCCAGAACCGCAAGAGGACAGTCAAGATGGAAGAAAGGAAGCGAGAAGTTTGTTGTTTTACATGCAATAACCGACTGTGTGCAGCCATAGATGCATTCAGAGAGGAGAAGAATGCAATTATAGCCTCCCAGATCTTCCCTTGAGAGAGCGCAAAGGGCTTTACCTCCCCGGCGAGCACCGCCCTTGGCCCGTAACCCCAGATAAAATACAACCGGCACTACCAAAGAGGGAACTGCAGTTGCTTAAACCAGATCCATTCAGCTCCTTTCCAATTGGAATGCCATCAAAATCCATTGAACTACTAAACTATTGTAGGTTGAAACGTGTGCACGGTAGACGTTGGTTATTGACCTTGTTCTATTCCAGTTCATCAAATACATGACAACTTCGACATCTCTTCTTCTGCAAGAGACACGGATGTGTGAGAAAGTCCAATCCGCAATACGATCTTGCTTGCATTATTAACTGGTGGTGTCACAGCCTTCGATTCCTTGTTCATGATCCATCTTCCGTCCGATATACCTTATTCATTGCAGGAATCCACTACATGTGGACCACCGGAGATTTCAACAAGTATTCTTCCACTGTGCTGTTCCATAAAAGTGAAACTATTCATCTATTGAACAAGAAAATACTGGTTACACCGCCCGCAGAGTACATAAATCTTGTCAAGCATGTAGCCACTTTATGTCTCTTAGAGGTTTGTACGACTGATCCATCCACTCAACTTTTTGGCTTACACACAGGAGTGCGGCTATGGAAATAACGGATCAGCTGAAGTGCACATCAATGGACTGATTACCATCCTGGAAAACTATCGCCCAGCCAGAAATGACGACGCAAAACTCGAATTCCAGGAAGAAATGGCCTACCGGTACTTCGTATTGTATGTTCATACCGCTTGGATATGATGGAAATGCTAATATTATATCTAGAACATTTAATTACATTCATAATATGAGAAGTCGTATAAAAGAGAGCAAGGCCCTGAGGGCTATGATCGAACAATCTCGAGCAACCGACATGGTAAAATATTTCTCTCTAATACAAAAGCTCCATGCGCAGGACATAGGTTGCCTGAAGCTACAACTACAAGCTGCCTCGATGTATCCGTTTTTCTTTCCCGATCTGCCCCCAACCACAAGATTTCGTGATATCGACGCTTCTGTCGGGGTCAACGCCTTAAGATCATTGACAAAGCTAATCCAATCGACCAAGTTCGATCGTGTGGCTGCAAACCCTAGTTGGTCTTGGGTTGAAGGCTCAATAGCACGGTGGCACCTTGCTATTATGAACTCTCATGTGGCGTCTCTATTTGGCACGAGTGCAGGATCGTCCATTGATCCGATCTCTGAACAAAAGCTCACTACCTCTTGGCTGAGTAGTACAATTGCGAATGGGTTTTATCTGCACAGCGTTTTGTGCATTTGGAACGGCAGCAAGCCTATAGAGCAACGGCTCTTGCGGCTAGTCATGAGGGTGTTTGTACGAGCGCTCAATCAAGAAAGCCAAAAGGCAAATATGTATCGCTCACCAGATTTATGGTTCTGGGAGAATTTTGTGGGTGCTTATTGCTTGGCAACACACCAGCAACATGCCTATGACAGTACCCTGCAATGGATTGAGCGATATTTTGATCACGAGATTCATCGCTGGAGCCAGACTTTCGAACTTGTGTTCTGGGAGCAAGCCTTGGTTCGGCTACAGGGAATTTCTTGGCCAAACAATCATCCTCAAGACTTAGCTAGAAATTTATGGGCACGAGGAGCATCATCCACATACCAAGGGGACTTTACTACCACTAGATAATGTTCGTCTAGGTTTTCCCACCCAGCCACCTTCGCTGTAGCTCTTTTCTTGAAAAATGCAAGTCAGGCTCATCAATTGAAAGGAATCTTACTAATACCGTCTTGAAATTTTCTATCGACATAGAAAACAAGGTTGTAGTGCTCAAATCAATCTCACAGAACACCTTGCAAGCAGGTGTCGTTTGCGCTTTTTTCTGAAGATTTGCACAATACTCCCTCCAGCCGTTCAGTCTCTCTCGAACAAGAACTGCTGGTCGCCAAGGTCACGTAGAAAGATGAGCGAAGCACTGCAATTTTAGCCTCCACCAACCAGGTGCTACTTGCAAAGAAATACATCCTTTGCTTTGATGGTTTCCAACTCTGGGTGCTTAACCAGCTTAAATTGTGCCCAATTGAGTGTAATAAAGAATACTTACAGTTCATTACTAATCAATGAGGCCCCGATTGCATCGCTCCTTGATTGGCCATGGCACTTCCACGTATGAGCACTCCCCACACCCAACTGGTTGATGAGGAAATTCCATCTTTGAGCCCGTAAATCCGTTCCAGTTGAAGCCTTCTCTAATCGGTTTGCAGATTTGGAATCGTCTTCTGAGATAACCATGACACAGCTGGTTGCTGTCACTTTAGACCATCGAGACCATTTTTCTCAGGGAAACAGCCGGCGAATCCTCAGCTATGAGGCTTACCACTGGGGCATCATTATCATAACCGAAGGAAAGCAAAACTGCTGCACATTTGATGCCACAGACTCATCCGAAATTGACCCTGTCACATTCCGAATGAAGAATCCTACCATGGACTGGTGGTTTCGATTCAGGGAAAACTTCGGCCCTGCTTCGAGTCCCAAGCTACTCGGACGTGTCATCATCGGACAGCTACCGGATAACTTGTCTAGCGCTGATCTCCGTGACTTTTTTGCGAGAGTTCCCCTTCCGGTCAAAAATATGAATCCGCAGCAGAGTTGTGTGACGTGGGCTGTGAATGCCGTCGGGGCGCTACAGAAGCAAGGGTGGGCACAGGAGTTCGAACTTGCCCAATTCAAAGACTGGGCGCTTTCGTACGCTGATGAGATGTTGAAAGGATCAGGATCTAGGGGGCCAGTTGTGAAATATCCTACTACCGAGAACTGATGTTCAGTGACGAGTAAGAAGTTTGGGTTTTGCTTCTGCCTTTTGTTTAACCCCAATAGATCGCATCCTCTACCATGTCCTTTTTTCCTGCACGCAAGTCTAACTATCCAGCAAGGTCATTTCAATACACCAAATAAAGCTCACAAATACAACCCCAAATTAAGTTACTAAATATTGTGATAACCTAGAAATCTTTTCTCCAATATCTTGATGCAATACCTTGATGGAAAAACTCTATTAGAGCTCAAAGTCATTGTACTCATCCCCCGAGTTTAAAACGCCGACAACTTCGCCCTGTCTTTCTAGCATGAGTCACCGGCGATTGTCTGCGGCATTCATAACCTTTATGCAAAATTTCCATCACATTCTACCAGTCCTATCATCTTGATGACTACAGAAAGTTAAAGGGCTTTTTACTGAGACGTAGTATATAACTAGGTAGCTCATCTCTGCTTAACGAAATTCTGACCTGAGTTGCCTTTTTTTCTCATCAGCTTAGAATGGTACAACTCACAAGCGCAAATACAAACCTAAGTTTGGACCATGTTATCAAAAGTCGAGTCTCTTCCAACAGAAGTGCTGTTGCCCATCTTGCTCGATCTGGGCCTCGTGGATATCGCCAGATTTCGGCAATGCAACAAATTCTTAAATGAATGTCTCGAGACTTTTATTTGCCATCTTCCGAATGCCAGTCATAAACTCATGAAGTGGGGATGCGTTCACGGCGACAAACCAATGGTCGAAAAAGCACTGTCATTCGGCGCTGACATCAGTGTCGTAGAGATCAAGAGCTCTACTAAGATTTGGAATCAAGACGACCCGAATGTTATCAGAATTCCTACACTCTGTCTAGCGCTGCGGCGGCGAAGCTATGAAGTCTTCCGATATCTCCTGGAATCAGGCGCACGTCTCGACACCGTCGACATTCACCACACAATAGACGCAGGATTTCGAGAACGCCTTTTTGAGCCGACGAATCCAGATTTATTGACGTATTGTGTACAGTGGGAGCTTCATCATCAGATCCACGATTTTCATGATGGCCTTGATCATGCCCTTCTGTGGGCAGTAAAGCAGAAACTCAACATCCGCATCTGCAACGCGTGGCTGGAGCTTGGGGCCAACCCTGACGTGAGGGTCATGGAGTCGGATGGGAAAGGCAGAACGGCGCGTGCTTATGCCCGTGCATACAGATTAAGGGATTTACTTTTTCTATTTAACCACTGGGCGTACGACTACTGAGATTGAGCAATATTTTTGAGAACAAGTGCGGGAATAGCTGTTCCTTTTACGAGGAAGGAAAAGTTGGAATGTAGCACATGACCAATGGGCTATCTGGGACTTTGAGGGGTTTCTTGTGTACAGCACTCAATGATAATAGTAACACGAATATATTATTCTCGACAAACTCCAAGCCTTTCACTCCAATTTTGATGGTACTTGTACCAGAGGTTGGTTTCAAACTAGGTCCTTGTTCCTCATTCGGTTTTCCCAACAGGCGTCCCGGTCATCCAGCTCAGCACAGTCAAGTATTCATTCTCCTTTGCCCCCAGTACACCCTGCTCAAAACTGACAATCGGTGTCTTAAGTATCTCGAATGATCCTTCCTTGATGTTGTAAATGCATTGTGTGATGCGAAGTTGTCGGTTAGAGATGATCAAAAGGGTAACCTATGAGAATGATGTGAGCAATGGTCAGAAATCATCAAGGCACAGAACACCTAACGTACTGGGAAATGGATATGCTTCTGGTACATCGTGGAACTGGAAGCCAATAGAGAGAAGTAGATCAGAACAGTCATCTCTCCTGTTGAGAGATGGGTTTCCAGAAGAGGAGCCTCATCAACCATCGCGACTGTCGTATGCGGAATCTCGGGGTTATGCGGAGGTGCATCATCTCTGAACAAATGATAAAGGCCTGGTGGATTGATATGAGATTTGAGGACAAGTTTCACTTGCCACTCCTGGTTATTATCCCCAAAACGTTGGACATAACGGCCACCATGCAATCTAGTAAAGAATTAGCCAATGCTGGATGACAGACGGGAATAGAGTAGTACTTGATCTCTCCCCAGGTACTGCGATTCTCTAAAAAGCTGCACTCTGTTGCCATTTCGCCACAGCCAGTGAGATGAGTGTGAATGAGCCCCCAAAATAGTTTCGCCTCCTCTTCCCTAGAACCGAGCGTTGATATGTGGTGCAAATCATCACAGACACTCCTGACATCAGTGGCCTTCAACCAGGCGATGATATCTTCACGAGCTGCGGGCATCAAGAACTGGCGACTCAGATGGGAGGGAGGGTTCTTCTCAACATGGCCGGTGTAAAAGTTGAGGTTTCGGATGGCTGAAACCCTGTACTTGCTGGAGAGATCGTTGAAACTGATGTGGGGGGCTGTAATACCGGAGAGGGAAGGGAGAAGGACGTCTCCCAACTGGCGGGCCAGAGCCTTGCGGTTTTGTGGTTGAGGAGAAGGTCGTGATTGGCAAGAGGACTCCATTTCAGTGTTTTTTACCCCAAAGCCAAATTCTTTGTTTGGGGTTTGTGCAGAGGAGGAGTTTGTTATTGTCACGACACAAGTTTGCCTTGCCGTGAGTCAGGTGCTGCGGCACATGCACGCCGCTACACGCGGTCCGTTGGCCATGTCTCAATGCACGCCATTTATTTCATTCAGCGAGGCTGCCAGAAAGTGGTGAATATAAAGCAGTCGGGAAAACGCCACTCTATGTACTAACCACCAAGATAATATTGGGCTATAATTCATCATTCTTACCTGTCTTGATTTGGTGGGGGTTGAAAAGAAGTGGTAGGTGGATGGCGTTGGTGGATCTCTCATTTGTCAAGTCAACCAGATAAATTTGAAAGCTTCAACTCAACCCCTCCATTTTCTTGAGTCTGGGGCCAAAATTACAACTGCACGCAAACCCTACGTCACGAATTATCAAAGCACCGCTTTCATTAAATTATAAGCATACTAATGTCATCCAAACTGCGCATAACCGCAATCTCCCGTCAAGAGATTCTCGCTCCTCAACAATGACAATCAATCTTGACTCAATCTTCCAGAGATGCCTGTCCAGAAGCCTTGAGTACAAGATACCCTGACGCACACGCTAGTGCCTGGTCGTGGGAAACGTAAAGCTATAAAAAAAACCTATTAATAGAAGCTGCGAGAAATCGGGTTGTTGGGAGTAGCAGAAAGCGCATCTATTGGAGCCGGACTGTAAGGGGCCGGGCTGTTTGAAGCTGTTGGAGTCGGGCTGTGAGAGGTTGGCGGGTTGTGTGAAGTTGTCAGAAGTGGGGCTGTTGGAAGCGATTGGAGATTTCCCCCTCTGTGGGGGCCCTGCTGGGAGCTTCTCCAGCGGCAACGTGACCTAAGCTGCTCGCCCGCCCAAAGAGACAAGGCGGTGAGAGTGGCAAAAAGGACCAATTGCCGCTGGGAATTTCAAGGTTTTGCTTATGTCACTACCACAGGCCTCCCATTAGAAGAAGCAAATCTAGAAGGCGCTCCACTCACGTATTCACACCTCCAGCTTTGTTTAATCAAGATGTGAGATTGCCACTCTTCGTGTTCCAAGGCGCGTGTGTTCCACTGCACATAACCCCACGTAGCCCGACGTACTGATGTCCAGTAAGCTATTCATGCATGATGCTCCTTATGTTTGCTGTGACTACTATTTCCGCAGGATGACTCAAGGATTGCGAACTTCCATTGAACAACAACGTTCCAGGTATAAATAACAGCCATCTCTTAATTCAAATGGCGCTTCTTTTGATCACTCAGTCGCGAGTTCTTATTATTTACCATCTAAGTCTTTTTTTATTTCAGCCTTCAATCGATCCATTTTCCCATCTCGCTTTATAAACATGGACGGCCTTCCTCGACAAAGCGAAGGGTGGCACTTGCTTGCAGAAGTATATTTGCTCGGCAACTCGACCCTTCATTGTCCGGGGCAAGAGCTACACTCTGCATCCAAGACCGAGGTGCGCCAGTATTTGCTGCTACGTAGTCTCTGGCCTGAAATTCGCTCTCGGGATGAGTTCATCAAAGATTGTAGAAGGGAGGACTGGATTTCAACTGAAAACCTCGACGGTGCGCGTACGTATCTGAAGTGTTTAAAATCTTGGGGACAATATTTACATTCGTTCAAGACAGACGATATGAAAATCATCCGTCATAGAAATAATCAAGGAACCTTTGCTCTTGTTCGGTATTATCAGCACCTCACAAAAAGTACAGTTTATTTGCTTTTAATTCAAGCGATGTTGGAAATCCAAATGGGGATTATGACGATGAAGCTTGCGTATACAGCACCCCACTCACAGAATTTGTGACCCCTGCAGCCAAGTCCAAGCACAAGGATTTTTTAAGTATGTTCAAGATGAGCAAATAGTCAACACAGCACTTGTTCTATTCCTCAATGCGATCAATATACATCAAAGTATAGATAGGTCTGGGGAATGGTCACTTCATACACAGTCCTTTGTAGTCAAACAGGTCGATTCTGGGGACAAGCTATTCGAGGCCAGAGTCGGTGGACTGTTTCAAAAGGGAAATGAAACATTGGCTATAGCCGAGATGAAGCCATACAAACAAGATAGCCGATCATTAGGACGCAAAATTCGTATGCAAGAGGCTGCTCAAATGGCTGCATGGATAGCTCAGCCAGAGGCCCCGAATCTGCAAATTTATAACCCCATTACGCTTATCCAAAAGCCTCCCTCAACTTCCCATCGGTCAGTATTCCCTTTTCCTTTATTCTCTTTGTTTTGCTTGTTTTATTACTTTTATTAATAGGCGTTTACTTATTTCTCAAGGTCATAAAGAAATCTACTTGACCGTCGCATCTTTCGACCAAGACTACATCGAATATGTCCGAGGAGTAAAGACTGAAAACGCAACTGAGGCAATCGAGGCAGATTCTAAGAAAACCGGGACAGCATTCTTAACAATGCGACAATACGGACCGTACTCAGTTGATAATGTCACGCACATGAAACAGTTAGGCCCGATCATGTTGGCATTCTCAATGCAGGGATGTTTGAGAAGCCCTAACTTAGAGTAACGCGCTGATGTTTGTACGGCTCGATCTTCGACCGGTTTGATGTCGTGTTATCCAGCCAGCGATGCTATTTGGACCAGCACAAATCGCTCTTCGAATTAATGGACCCGCATATCCTAGGCAGGAGCTTAATGAAACCCGCGTTGGCAAAGCTGCGAGCCTCACACATACCACACCCCGCCCTACCGACCGCCTCAGACGCCTCGTTGTTGCACTCAAATATCTCTAGGCCTAGCGGGCATCACTCACATCAATAGCGCGACCGACCCTTAGCCGAGTATTCCGTCACGTTGGAGAGCTTGATGGTTTTCTTTAGAAAGTTGAAATTGGATTCCAAGGAAATTTGATAGGGTTCAAAGGTTGTAGAGGGGCTGTAGAAAACATGGTAGCTAGTGTGGCAAAATATCAATCTAGTGATTTCTGGCGATCTTGACCATGATTCATAGTGATAATTCTTGAACACGTATAAAATCATATGAAAGGGTGGCAATACGAAAGAAACTTGCAGTTGGGGGATTTTTTCTTTGTTACGTGACGTGTGCGTCCATGTCTCTTTGTTTGGTTTTTTTTTTCACGTATCTTGCCTTTCGAATCCAAGCTCGCTGATATGCAACACGCATACATTTCGAATAATGTCATTGATTCATAAATCTTGATCCAAGTGTGCCGTAGGAGTCGAAATACTGTTCTAATAGATTTTAATTTTATTTGACCCATTCATCCGACAGCTCGTTAACGAAGCTGCAAATCTCGTCGGCGTGGTTTATAAACGGAGAATGGTCAGCAGCATCGAGCTCCAACTCTTTCCAGTCAACCTCACTCATAGATACCATAATGTTTTGGACTTCATATGGGATCGCCAAGTCCTTCTTGCACTTGATATAAGCCCTGCGTCCATTGAAAACTTCATCCTTCCATGCAGGAGGGCCACTTGGACTAATAAACGATCTTAATGATTGTTTGTGAAGGGTCTGGACCGTTTTCGCAGCCACCGAGGCATCAGTCTCCGAGTAGAAGACCGCTGCGGGGTTGTCGACATGTGTTAGCCTTGTCTCTTCCTGATTCTAAGTTAGCAAATGTTTTGCATGAAGCTATTCCAGGTGGAGTGTACATCAACGATGGTCCAAGGAGCGAGTTGATCCCCCGGGATGCTTGATTTTAACGACTTTCCTTCGTGCCCGACAAATGCGGTCATGAAGATCAAGCCAATGACGCCTCCTTTCTCGCCAGCAGCAAGCCTCTCGGCCTTGCTCCAGCCCTTTGCCGCGACGGCGCCGGGGAAGCCACCGTACGAATGCATGATAAGAATGACGTCCTTTCCGCTTTCGATTTCTCCCTTGATCCAGGTGTTTCGGATGAATTCCGCATCTGAGTTTAGAGTCTGCTCCTCAGGATCGACAAAGGTCCAGGTGCTTGGCAGCTGGCCAGACACCGTCCCGTACCCCTGTTCTCGGAATTTTTCGAGGAGGGGCTCATAGTGGCCACCTTTGTGCCAAGCACCAGGAACAAGAATAATCTCAGGCTTTGACATGATTGGAATAGGCATGGAAAGTTTGAAGATGCAGTGAATTCGTCAAATTGGGATCGCAAGTGGCTACGTAATATATCTCCTCTGCGGCCTCACATTTGGCGCTAGAGGTGGTCTGCTGCGGCAATGCATTGCATCACCTTGGCTGGACCAGTTTCATGCACCATAGTGCTGAGTGAGAAGGCTTACCATCAGATTTAAGAGCCGATTAGACCCACACCAATATTGTGTCGCCTATTGGTGCTTCCAAGTCGATCCCCGTTCGAGGCGCTGAGGATACGCACCGCCGTAAGACCGATTTGCTCCCGTCTTCAGCTTTCGAAGCCATCCTCGGCTAGGGAAAAACCCAAGTGGGGTCGCGCACGAGTCATCAACGCCTGAATGACCCCACGACGACCGTTTTCTCGGATCTAGCCTCGCGGCTGTGAAGTATAGTTTCCGCTTACTGGTTTCCGCTGCGGAGGCGCTGCAGCTGACTGGGTCAGCACAAGAGCCCAAGAGGGTGTGACCAAGGAACATAGTTCACGATAGCAGTGACTTGAGACTAGACATTAGGAATAAGCCAACTAAATAAATTGAAGTATATCTAATGTTTATTATTTATCTTTTTGTTTGGTTTAGTTATTTCCATTATTTATTTTTAGAATCGTTCTTATCTTATCCTCCTGCTGGAGGCATTTTTTATCGCCTACGTGGGGCCAAGCAGCGCGCGATTTTGCCTCTTTTTTCTTAGTCAAAACATGATGCACAGCTATTATATGTGGAGCGTGATGGGTCTGTTTGAGGCTGAAAACATCTCAACCTGATAATGGGTCAATCGGATAATCCGGATGCAAAAGGAGGCCTCAGGTCGAACAATTTAACGCTCATGAATAAAATCCTACAAACTGATACATATGATGTTTTTGTCAAAACAGAGCCATCTCTTGTTTGATGAAATCCTTACGCCAGACCCAATGCTTCATAACCTCTCTTCTACTCATAGCTGCCCAGATACTTTTACCAAATATCCTCCTGCACACAAGGTTAACTTCATGTCTATCAAAAGATGGAAATCGGAGGCTCATACCTGGTATCTGTTTGAAGCTCTCATGTCCTTGAGAATATCCTTGCTCTGAGATTCCGAGATTGCATTATGCTCCTTGACAATCTCGACAAAGGCGCTTTGTACATCGCGGGCCATGTACTTGGCATCACCGCAAACGTAGATGTGACAATTTTGCTCCAACAACTGGCCAACTTCTTTTGCGTAGGCTTTCAAAAGGTTCTGCACATATACCTTTTTGGGACCCTGTCGGGAGAAGGCAATCTTCATGTCGAAAGCATCTCCAAGAAGTTTTTTGTACTCCTACCAACACAAATTAGCACCATGACGTCATTCATATATTAGGTTCAAATAATATGTACCTTCCACTCAGATTCGTAAATAAAGTCTTGTTCAGGGTGCCGACATCCGAAGAAGAGCAGAGTTCGACCAACACTCTTGCCTTGCTTGGCAAGTTGTGCCCTCTCCTGGATAAAGGCCCGGAACGGGGCAACACCAGTTCCGGGTCCAATTAGAATAACGGGCGTCTGCGAATCAGTCGGAAGTCTGAAACTGGATTGGCGAACATGGACAGGGATCTGGATCTTCTCGTAACGTCCGCGAGGGCCGTCAATGTTGTAAGGCGGCGAGTTGTGAGAGATAGGCTCCCCGTTTTGTTTTTGCTTAAGAGCAAGAAGATAATTCGTGCAGACTCCCTTCAAAGGGGCAGGTCTTCCCTCAACATCATACGACTCTACGACAGCGCTAATGGATATGCTCTTAGGCTGCACGAGAGAAGAAGACGAAATGGAGTAAAACCGGGGCTGAAGTTTATTAAGACCCTCAATCAAGACGGAAAATGGGAGCGTAGTCCACCGGGCGCCGCCACTGACCAATCGAAGAGCTTGGGCGACAGTCAGCTTGGTCTTGGCGATCTTTTCCTGGAAGTAGTCCTTATCGGCACCAAGCTTCGTCATCTCAACTTTTGCGGAGGGGTCCGATGCAAACATGGCAATGGATGACATGAACTGACGTGAGACAGGGGCGCAAATTTCCAAGTATGATCGCAGGACTGTCTCGTATGTCGTGGGCGTCGGAATCGGAACCTTGGCAGTAGCTTCAAGAGCCTTGACGTCGATCACAGTACTTTTCTCGGCGGAAAGCCCCAGAATTTCCAATAGACTATCGACTTCGGTCTCGGGGTTGATTGGCCAGACTGCAACATGGTCTCCAGTAGTGTAGGAAAGCGACGAGCCACTAATATCAATTTCCATGTGCAGACAGTTGCGGTCTCCGCCCTTGAAAAGCTCCCTAGACTCGGAGATTGAGGCAATGTAAGGGTTGCTCGCGCTGACTTGCTGGGTGCTGGCATTGCCATTGAGATGAGCACGGTTTGGCTCGCCAAGGAAAACTGTGGCATCCTTTTCGGATACTTCTGGTCGAGGTGTGACTGAGAAGGTTGGCTCATAGGTCTGTTCTTGCTCCTGCAAGTCCATGCGCTTAGCCAGCTCAGTCCACATGGGATCCTTCCACGCAAGAAAGTCTTCCTCAGTTGATCCTGTGCCGTCATCTCCTTCTCCGGTGGCTCCGATTTGCTGGGCGCCAAATCCTTTAAAAGCGCTGACAACATTGCGTGCCACTGCATTGTAGTGCTCATAAGTGCTGTTTCCGAGACCAAAAACAATATATGAAAGGCTGTGAAGTCCACTGGCAAAGTTGTTTTCTTCGCTGGTCAAGTGGTTGTAAAATTCGAGAGCATTGTCGGTAGGTTCACCCTCACCAGCTGTGGCCAAGACAAACATGAGAATCTTGTCGCTTGTAATTGTTTCAAGGTCATCATAGTCATACTCTTCGAGGTCGCATACAATGGTGTCTAGTCCGAATCGGGCCTTGCCTTCTTTGGCCAATCTCTTGGCATAGTTTTCGGCAGTACCAGTGTTGGATCCATAAAAGACGACGCAGTTCTTTCCGGAACGCTCCAGCATAGTTGGAACACTCCGGGACGACTCTCCCGCATCGCTTGATTTCTCAGCAGCGGAAGAGACACCTGCCGCTTGACTCTGTACCAGTTTTGAGCGATTCCCCTTGGTGTAGTACAAGAAAGCCAATACGGCGACGCCAATCAGGAGGAGGTCTAGGGTATCCACCCCGCCCAAGAGGGGGGGCTTGGGTAGAGTGTCATCCAAAATTGTTGTGTTTTCCATGGTGATTGATTGGTGACAGTCAATTGAATTGGTGTAATTTTCTTGGTCAAGTTTGCACACTTTCTCTACAGGATTTATCTACTCAATTGTCGAGCCGGCTATGGTGAAGCATCGCGGTAGTTTGGAGGCAATTCCACGGTGGATGTGCGGAAATGTGGAAATTTCCGAGGCGAGACTGCATGGCGACGACATGGCTGGGTGCGCTTTTGGGATGCAAATGCAACGATGTTTTGAGTCGGCCAAGCGTTTCGGCAAAAAATGGCGGCGGCGGTCCTCGTGACGAACACAGCCGCCCCATCTCATTCCAGTTGTTGATGTTACAGGGTAGGATGCATTGCAACGCAGGTGCAAGCAAGGCTGTATTACTGAACGGTGAACGGTACTTTGCGGCCAAACATTCCCCCTGATAGCCGACAATGGGTCTGTTACCCGCCAAAGACCCGAGGGAGGGACCAACCGGCCAGCCAGTCAGCAATTGTTCATGACTATTGAGCTGATTTGTGAAGGCTGCACTGCGCTGTGCTGTACCGCACCGTATTGTACGCATAACTGCCATCAGTCATTGAATCGTCGGATCTCGCCGCGCTTATCGTAAAAGCGACTAGCGTGGATCCCCCGTATCCTCGATAAGGCGGCTTCCCCGCCACGGCCCCAGCTCGCGATCGGAACGACCATGACAAAGCGTGAGGCTGGTTCCGAGAAGCGTTCCGACCGTCTGGGGTCCCCTTTGTAACTCCATCTCGTCCGCCCCACAAAAGTTGGAGAACACATGTGGCTGGAAACGGATAATAATGCCCATTTGAGGTCGCGATTCCCCCGGCGCTGCTTCTCTCTCACCTGATTCTCGTCCTCACCAACGAATAGCAGAACCAGTCGCCACAATGGCTGTCCAGATCCCCCACCCTCTTTCCGACCTTAGTCTCAATGAGACCAACCAGGCTCGCGACATTGTGCTTTCCCTGCACCCCGGAACTGTTGTGAATTTCCGCACAGTCTATCTGTTTGAACCTCCCAAGGTCGACGTCCTGCCCTTCCTTGAGCTTGAGCACGCCGGAAAGGTTACCGCGTCTACTCCCAGACCTGCGCGTCTTGCTCAGGCCCGTTACGACGTTATCACTCCCGGCTCCAAGAGGCCCGAGTATCACGAGTCCATTGTCGACCTGCGCACATCCAACCGTGTAAACCACAGAATTGTGGGCACCGAGCACCATGCCAGCTTGACTATGTAAGTTGCCCAATTTTCGAAAACCAACCTTCTCCACAACTAACGCGAAAATAGGTGGGAGTTTGACATTCTTGTTGATGTCATCAAGAAGTCACCTCTATTCCAGGAGAAAGTCAAGGGCCTGAAGCTTCCCGAGGGCTTCGAGCTCATTGTCGAGCCATGGCCCTACGGTGGTCCTGATGAGGAGGATGGCGACACCCGATTTTTCCAGGGTCTCTGCTTCGGTCGAGATACTCGCAGCGGCAACCCTGACTCCAACTTCTATGCCTACCCCATCCCCTTGATTCCTATCATGGATGCCAACAAGAAGGAGGTTGTGCGAATTGACGAGCCTGCCACTGGCGGCACCGGAGACTCGCTGGCATTCAAGACCCCCACGGGCGCCATCCTCGACCACTGCAAGACCGCGGAATACGTTCCTGAGCTGCTTCCTCAGGGAACACGCAAGGATCTCCGACCTTTGACAGTTGTGCAGCCCGATGGTCCCAGCTTCAGCATCACAGATGGAAACCTCATCAAGTGGCAGAAGTGGAGCATGCGTGCCACCTTCAACCCTCGTGAGGGTGCTGTTCTGCACGATATTCGATATGACGGACGCGAAATCATGTACCGTCTCAGTATTAGTGACATGGTATGCCTCAAATCACCATTTTATGACAGAATCCCCACTAACTCCGATAGACCGTTCCATATGCGGATCCGCGAGCCCCATTCCACCGTAAGCAGGCATTCGACTTCGGTGACGGTGGTCTCGGCCACGCTGTCAACAATCTCACTCTCGGATGTGATTGTCTCGGTGTGATCAAGGTAAGCAACCAATTGCAGCCGTTTCTTGGCATTCTCACTAACAAATTTCAAGTACTTTGACGGTGTTCTCACTGGCGCGGACGGTTCCGCCCAGGTCACCAAGAACGTCATCTGCTTACACGAGCAGGATGATGGCATTGCTTGGAAGCACACCAACTGGCGAACTGGCCGCGCGGTTGTCACTCGACGCCGTGAGCTCGTTGTCCAGTTCATCATTACTCTGGCCAACTACGAGTACATTTTCGCCTACAAATTCGACCAGGCTGCTGCCATCGAAGTCGAGGCCCGAGCTACCGGTATCGTTTCCGTCGTCAACATTGACGAGGGCAAGACTGCCCCCTGGGGCAATGTCGTCAGCCCCGGTGCTCTTGCTCAGAACCACCAGCACGTCTTCTGTGTCCGTATGGATCCTGCAGTTGATGGCCACAAGAACACCGTTATCCAGGAGGAAAGCCTGCCAGTTCGCCGAGACAGGCGAACAAACCCCAACGGAAACTACTACGAAGTGCGCCAGACACCAATTACCAACTCCGTCGGTGTCGATGTTGCTCCTTTCAACAACCGCACCTTCAAGGTTCAAAACCTCTCCAAGAAGAATCCCGTCAGCGGCAAGCCCGTTGGCTACAAGGTTGGCGTGCCGGCTACCCAGCTCCTTCTCGCTGATCCCCACAGCATCCAGGCTGAGCGTGCGCAATTCGCCCAGCACCATCTGTGGGTGACCAAGTACAAGGATGATGAGCTGTATGCCGGCGGTCGGTACACGCTCCAGAGCCGCCGGGAAGTCGACGGTGTTGCCGACGCGGCAGCTCGGAATGACGATGTCTATGATGAAGACATTGTCATCTGGACTGTTTTCGGTCTGACCCACAACCCCCGTGTGGAGGACTGGCCCGTAATGTAAGTAACCTCTCCCCGCTCTCCCTCCCCCCCAATGCAACCGAGAGTTCCGAACAGAAACACTGACTCAGATTTTTTTCTCCCTAGGCCCGTCGAGAAGTTGCAAGTCCACTTCGCCCCCTCGGACTTCTTCACCGAGAACCCGGCACTTGACGTTCCCTCCAACAAGGACATTGGCTCAACGCTGACCGAGGGCAACCAGGCTGGCAGCTGCTGCGGCCCCAAGCTTCAAAAGGGGAAGCTGTAAATTAATTGGTGGCTGTTTTAAAATTACGCCCAATGCGGCAATTGGGGGGACTCCTACTAGAAGCGTGTCTTGATTTTTTACCTGTACTCTACTACTACAATTTGATATAACCAACCATATGACCTGCAAAAGGGACAAAGTTTCGCGGACGATGATGATCCGTGCACTTATCTACTTTCTCTTTTTTTTCTCCAAATTGAGAAGCACGCTAGAATCTGCGCTAGTGATGCAGCTAAAAACGCGCAGTCGCTTTCTGAATCGGGAATGGCCAGGGCTGATCCCGGTTCCCAGCTGCAGACATTAGTTTTCTTTACCCCAGATGCCAAAAAAGAAAAAAAAAATCCAGGGTCCAAGATTCCGCACCGTAATCGTGATGACTCTGGCTGCAAACGCCCGAGATAAGCGATATGCCTGATTTTTTTGCCCGCTGTTATCTGCTGCATGTGTCAAGATATACAACCCTTGCAGTCCGATACGGCTATGCACAAGCATGATAGGTGACTGATTCGGAGGACTAAACTCTGGCCCCGGAAACTTGGGTTTTGAGTCGTGGTGGCATATCTCGGAACCGTAGCACCTTGTCGGAACACTATCTACAGCCTCATGGTCAGAACATTACCAATGTCCGGGTCGGTCGGCACCCCCCCAGCTCCACCGCCTTGATAGAGGTTGCAACCGACCTGCAGGAACAGCAAAGAAAGTGAGATTTTTCTTCAATAGTCAGCCGGGCTCGCAAGCCCCCCCGCAACACCGAGCAGCCAGTCCGGACGGCTATTTCGTAATAATACACGTTATCCCAGCAGGCGACAGGACACCCTTTTGCTTCTAGCGCCCAGCCACGTTGCCTCCGCAATGGCTCCTTGTTTCCCCAAGCCAACCCCCAAACACTACCTGAAGCCCGCCCATCCCTGTCACGCGGACGTGGGTTTATCTCACAATGCTGTCAGGATGCAACCCTCAGACAGGCAGACTCTCTCCACTTCCCCGCAAGCCACCCCCGCAATGCTACGCGGAATCGGATTCCGAGTTCCACCAGCTTTCTTGATCGTAGATTTCTTGGAGGACGAGCTAGGGAAGGGGGGGCGAGCTCGGGGAGGGCACGGATACGCGGTGACAACGTGTTAGCGCTCATAGGCTGAGACTGCCAATCTCGACTAGATAAATGGCCCTAAACGCCACGGGCTTTTAAGAGACCCTGCCGACCACTTTGTCCTCTCCAAACAACAACGCCTTATTCGCCTTGAAACTCTGCCACAGAAAGCGACATCTCCAGTTCCTCTCGATTCCAGGATGGAGGACAGCAGCCTCAACAGACAACCTAGCGATGCCGACATCAAGAAGGGTATTGAAGGTTTGGAGCACAGTGTCTCGCGCCCCTTGAAGAACCTCAGCGATGAGGAACGTCTCGCCCAGCTCGGCCATCAGCAAGAGCTGAACCGAACTTTTTCACTTCCAGCCCTTGGTGCCCTATGTCTGTGCCTCATGGCAACATGGGAAGCCCTTTCAACAGTCATTTCATCCGCTCTGGTTAGCGGAGGACCACCGTGTCTATTCTACAACTAGTATGATTTCACCTGGGCTGCTTACATGAAGTAAACTCTCCTCTAACTTGATACCAAAAAGTGTACTTTCTTTCATCTGCACAGTATGCATCGTCATTTCGCTGGGTGAAATCGCTTCAATCTATCCCACCGCTGGCGGTACGCTCCCTCCCCCAACGATGACTCTGACAATTTCAAAAACGCTAAACGTGAAAAAAAACAGGACAATATCACTGGGTTGCTGCGCTGAGCCCGTCCTCGATTCGAACCGGTGCATCCTGGGCCACCGGCTGGATCTCAGTCGGTGGGCAGATTGTCTTTACCGCCTCTGCTGCTTTCGCCGCGGGTCTCCAGGCCCAAGCCCTCATCACGCTGAACCACCCCGACACGTACACGCCCGAACGGTGGCAGGGCATGCTCTTTTACTGGGCCATCCTCACCTATGCCCTGATTCTCAACATCTGGGGCATGAAGGCCATGCCTCACGTCAACCTGTTCTCCGGAGTCCTGCACGTCGCCGCTTTCTTTGCCATCATTGTTACCCTTGGAGTCATGGCGCCCAAGAACAGCAGCAAATTCGTCTTCACCGAGTTTGTCAACAGCAGTGGCTGGAAGAGCGACGGTGTCTCCTGGCTTGTTGGCATGCAGAGCGCTGTCTACCCCTTCTTGGGGTGAGTGAACACCTTGTTCTGTTTATAGTCGGTCAAAATGCTAACTAATTGCAACAGATATGATGCTGCTTGCCATCTTGCCGAGGAGTTGCCTCATGCGAGCCGAAATGTGCCCCTGGCCATGGTTGGCAGCGTTGTCGTGAACGGCATCATGGGCTTTGCCTACTGCATTGTTCTCCTATTCAGCGCCAGTTCGCTAGAATCCCTGCTGTCAACCCCCACTGGATTCCCATTCATGCAAATTTTTCTCGATGCAACTAAATCCCAGGCTGGGGCTACTGTCATGTCCCTCATGCCTGTCCTAATCGCTACTGCAGCCACAGTCGCAGGTGTGGCCTCAACTTCGCGCACCTTGTGGGCCTTTGCTCGTGATAAGGCGACCCCTTACGACGAGTACTTCAGCCACGTCAGCCCATCCCTGCAGGTGCCGGTGCGAGCTGTCACCTTCGTCGTCGTTGTCCAGTACCTCCTGGGTCTCATCTACCTCGGAAACGCGACTGCCTTCAACGCCATTCTGTCAATGGCCATCATCGGGCTGTACATTTCGTACTTCCTGCCCATCTACTACATGACCTTTTTCGGACGCAAGATGCTGCGCAGGAGCGACTATGGTCCTTTCACCATTCCCCGAGCCGTCGGCGTTGTTGCCAACATCATCGGCATGATCTGGATGATTGTGGTCATCATCTTTAGCACTTTCCCCATGTCAATGCCAGTGACGCCCCAGAACATGAACTACTGCATCGTCGTCTTGGCCGGCTGGGCTCTCTTTGGAGCCATCTACTACTTCACAGGCGGAAGGGAAAAGTACGAGCTTCCCTTAACGGACCTGGCGGTGATTGAGGAAACGGCCGAGGAGAAATGATGATGTTTTGACTAGCGATTATGATGTTTGATTAGGAGGGCATATATGGCTTGGGAAATTGGAACTGGATCAATGTACTTCAAACTTGCATGGCCTGGACTTGTATTGTTAATGGCGAGTGCGATAGAGCACAAATTGAACATCTTCAGAGGTTTCCTCTGATTCTTTACACACTATCTTTCTGCTGTCTTCCCCCCCCCACAAACTCCAACTTTTTTTTAGCATAAAATTGGAGATGGAAAATCTTTTTTAAGCTTATCCTAGCCAAGTAAGCGCGTTGTTATGCTTGGGGCTCCGTATTTAGCCCCATCCGTATCATCTTTGATCGAAACCACGTCCGGGCGCAGTTCTAACACAACGAATCAATCACTAGGATACAGAAAAAGCAAATACAACACAATGTCTTGGGCTTCATCTTTACTTTATTTTCTCATAGCTCATAAAAAAAACCACACTATATGGTACACAGTTTCATTCGCTTTGCCTTCCATTTCTTCTCGTTTCATCTCGTTCAAGGCCTCTTGAAGTGAGGGCGCAGATCCGACCAGCTGTGTTTGCTGTACTCGGGCTGCACCTTTTTGCACGTCTCCAGGCCCCACTCGGTCAGGCCCAACATCAAGCAGCTTTCAAACATGAAGGCCATGCTTCCCTCGCCAATCTTTTGTGGCTGGAGGTCGGCATTGCTTGCCTTTTCGAAAGTGCTAGCGTCAGGTCCGTGGGAGCTCATCACATTGTGCAGACTAGCGCCAGCCGCCTTGAATCCGCCGCCGGCCTTGGCATCGTACTCGCCGCAAATCAAGCCCATGAACTCGGACATGGTGTTGCGGTGGTACCACGGGGGCCTAAAGGTGTCCTCCTGCACCAACCATCGAGGAGGGAAGATGACGAAATCGGCAATGGCAGTGCCTGGGTGATCGGAGGGTCCAGTCAGGACTGTGTAAATGGAAGGGTCGGGGTGGTCGAAAGAGATGCTGCCAATCACGTTGAATCGACCAAGGTCGTACTTGTATGGGTAATCTGTCATGAAATTAGCACCTGTACATGCGGTTGAACTGAAAATTGGAGACACGTAGCCTCCAAAGCCTCTTCAGAGTGTTGGGAGTGTTGCGACATACATCTGCAGAAGGTCAAACGTTAGCATCAAGCCTCGTGGATCAAACAGTGGGGATGGTTGTTGGTGGCTTACTTTCCGTGCCAGCCCACCACGTCAAAGGGTGTGTGGCCTTGCTTGCAGACAAACAATTCGTTGTTGTACTTGTTTAGAATAGACCAAGTGCTCGAGGTGTCTTCGTCAAACCTGGCCGTGGGGATCTGGAAATCGCGGGGGTTTGCGAGACAGTTGGATCCAATAGGTCCAAGCTCCGGGAGCTGGAAGTGGCCCTGGTACAGCTCCAGAATATAGCCACGGACGGGCCCGTTGGGCAGCGTGACGCGGTACTTGATGCCACGCGGGATCACGGCAATCTCATTGGGTCGAACCAGCAGGTTGCCAAGCTCGGTTTGGATGTCCAGCACGCCGTGTTGGCCAACAATCAGCATCTCACCGTCAGACGAGTACAGCGCGGTGCGCTCATCCATGTCGCGCCCGGCTGCGTAGATGTAAATGCCAAGACCGGACTTCATTGCCGGATCGCCAGCACCGGCCGCGTGCTTCAGGCCGCGGACCCAGTCCACATCCTTGTCGATGTCGAAGGGATCCCATCGCAGCTGGTTGGGGAGGTGCTGGAGCTTGGCGCCGATGCTGCTCGCGCTCACTGCCTCGTAGGGCTCAAACGCGGAGTGCGCGGCGGATGGCAGAACGCGGTAGAGCCATGTCTGCTGGTTCTCGTGCCTTGGGGCTGTGAATGCGGTGCCAGACAATTTCTCGGCGTAGAGGCCAAACGGTGCCTTTTGCGGCGAGTTGGCGCCAATGGGGAGAGCTCCCTCTATGGCCTCAGACCTGCGGCGCACCAATCAGCAATTGATCCTTCAAAACCGACGGGCAACACAACCAACTACTTACTCGTGAAAAGAGCTGAACCCATTGAGGTACTTGTATTTTTCGGGAGTCTCAAAGTTCGTTACGGGCATTGTCACAATTGTGCGAAATTCGAATGCGATGATGCGATGCGATGCGATGCGAAGCTTGGTGGGGTCGCTCAATTGGCGGGGCTTGCTTCGTCAACGAGATGAACGATAATCAGTCTCTAGCGGGCATTTTCCCCATCTTATCTACCATATCGATTCCCCAGAAACGGTCATGTGTAGCATCTGGCCATGGCAGTGGCCAGAGATGATCCGCCGGAAAGTGGTTCCGACGGCTCATACAAAGCCTCACTATGGCGCCCCGGCTCGGAAAGCGGAAATTCCCTTGAATGGTCGGAATATGCCCCGAGGCCTGGCCACACATGCCGATATACTTCCCGGGTGGTGCGTTTTAATTCTCGGTATATGAGAACCCCGAAAGAAGCCCGTAGATTTGCTTTTAAAGCCTATATCGGGCAATTAATCCTGGAGCTTGTGTATAAACCCCATCACCGTTTACCTTTAACACCACCTACCACGGCAGTCAATCGTACCATCTTGGCCAATCCCCCACACCACTTACCGGTTCTCGTTTGATAATAACTCCCAAGATGAAGTCGTGGCTTCCCATCCCCTCGGGGTCCCATTTCTCCCTGGCCAACATTCCCTTCGGTATCATCTCTACTGCTGCCATCCCCGCACGCCGCCCGGCTGTTGCCATCGGCGCTCATGTGCTTGATATTGCCGCCTTTGCCAAGGAGGGTGGATTCTCCAAGCTCAGCGGCTTCCCCAGTGACAAACTCAATGTCTTCTCAGAGCCTACTCTTAACTCATTTGCTGCCCTCGGACGGCCTGTTCACAGGCTGGTTCGCGAGTACCTTCGAGATATCTTCCGCGAGGACACCCCTTACCCCGAGGCTCTGCAGTCCAACGAGTCGCTAAAGAAGTCAGCTCTTTTGCCTCTGAACGAGGTTGAAACCCATCTCCCTCTTACCATTGGAGATTACACAGACTTCTTTGCTGGCCGCAACCACGCCCACAATGTTGGAACACTGTTCCGTGGTCCCGCAAATGCACTAAACCCCAACTACAACCATATCCCTGTGGCCTACCACGGCCGAGCCAGTTCCGTTGTTGTTTCTGGCACTCCTCTCAACCGACCTGTTGGTCAAGTTCTTCCCGCACCAGGAGCTACAACTCCCGTCTTTAAGCCATGTGGCAGACTCGATATCGAGCTCGAGCTTGGCACCTTTATTTGCAAGGGCAACCAGCTCGGACAGCCCATCCCCGTCAAGGAGGCTGAGGACTACATCTTTGGATATGTTCTCATGAACGACTGGAGCGCCCGTGATATCCAGCAGTGGGAGTACGTCCCTCTTGGACCTTTCAACGCCAAGAACTTTGGAACTACCATCAGTGCTTGGGTTGTCCTTGCGGACGCCCTTGAACCCTACAAGACTCAGGGTCTCCCCAACGACGTTGAGCTGCAGACCTACCTCCGCGAGGACCGCAAGGAGAATGTCGTCGACATCAACCTAGAGGTGACCATCAGCAGTAAGTGATCTGACCTTCCAATTGCCAAGTAGACATCATTAACTCGGTATTTTAGCTGCCAAGGGCAACTCCCGCACCATCACCCGCACATCATCCAAGAACCTTCTGTGGTCTTGGCCCCAGATGATTGCCCACCACACCATTACCGGATGCAACCTCCGAACTGGTGACCTTTTGGGCAGCGGTACCGTCTCCGGCTTTGACGCTGGCACTTATGGCAGTATCCTGGAGCACACCAAGGGCGGCAAGGAAGTCCTTGAGATTGCAGGAGGCGAGACCCGTAAGTTCCTCGAGGATGGCGACACAGTCACGATCCGAGGATGGTCCGGAAGTAACGAGGATGAGCTGGTTGGATTCGGCGAGTGTGTCGGTCAGATCTTGGCCCCTTCGTACCAGGTATAAATCAAAATAGATAGATAGATAAAATAAATGAATCCATGATGCCCAATGTCTTCCTCTACTCCATCTCGCTTAAGTCTTGTTGCTGTTGGGAAACCAAATTCGTCGTATGTTGTAAAGAAACGTTCCAAGTATGGAACGGTGAGATCTTTGAAGCCGGTGCATTTGCCCTTTTATAATAGAGCTCGGCCACACCCGCGGCATTTACAAATCGTTCGATTTCCAACACCGGAATCAAAGGCCCACCACCCCTGTCCCGAACGCATGACAAGGGCAAAAACACACCGACTATTACAAATGGCACAGTGATAGGCGAATGTAAAATGTAAAAGACTTTTTGCTCATTGAACTATGCTAAAAAAATGCCAAGACAGCTTGCCACTCTACCCATGCTTATCATCACTTCATGTTACAAATTTGTCTTTATTCACGCCAACTTCGACACAATCTAAGCAGTAATCTCCAGGGCCTTCTTCAGGCTCTTGGCGTCGCGGGGCACGAACTTGGCCCGGAAGCGGGGAGGCAGGGCGACTAGACTGGTGGGGTCGGCGTTGCCATCAATGGGGTGGGTGTTGACGTAGTCGTACTTCTCAACGCGGAAGCTGTTGATAAGACGCATGTAGATAAGGTACAGCTCGCGGTTGGCCAGGAGAGAGCCAGCGCACATGCGGTAGCCAACACCGTAAGTGAAGAGGGGTGCATCGGGCTGCTCGAGCCAGCGCTCGGGGCGGAACTCCTCAGGGTCGGTCCAAACATCGCTGTCTGCAAGGGATGTTAGTCAAGCTATAGGATAAAGGTTCTAATAACAAACTTACCCATGTTGCAGGCCCAAGCGTTCAAGAAAACAACAGTGCCCTTGGGGATAGTCATGCCCTCGTGAACAACCTCCTTGATAGAAGCACGGGGAAGAGCAAGTCGGAGCACAGTAAAGTATCGCAGGGACTCCTTGACAAGAGCAACAATGTAGGCACACTTCTGGTCATCGTTGACATCGCACATGGGCTCAGCAGTGGAGTAGAACTTGCTAATCTCGGCAACGGCCTTCTCTTGGATCTCGGGGTGCTGGGAAAGGTAGGCGATGAACCAGGCAACGTTAGTGGTGACAGTGTCGAGACCTCCGGACAGCATGGTCAAGCTGATGGAGGTCAGCTCATCCTTGTTCAGCTTGGCGTCCTTGTCGAGAATGACGTTGGCCTGGATGCAGGGGCTGTAGGTGCCATTGGCAATGCGCTCGTCAAGTCCGCGGTTGAGGTCGCCAAGGTACTTGTCACGGCGGTTGCGCATGTCACGGGCCTTGGTGGAGTGGAAGTTGAAAGGGTTGAGGCGGAGGATGGGGATGTAGTCCTGGAGGTTGCCGGTGGTAGATCGGAACTTGCTGATCTCTTCCTCGACGTGGGTGATCTCCTCAAACAGGTCATCCTTTTGGCTCTTGAGGCGGATACCCCAGTTCAGAGTCAGGGCCAGAGACAGGGACAGACGCTGGATCATGGGCATGGGGTCGACGGGAACGCTGCCGCCATCGCCGTAAGAGAACAGCTCCTTGACGAAGTCCTTGGTCTCGACCTCAAGGTGGGGGACATAGGTGGCGACGGATGGCCTGTTGAGGGCCGAGGCAGCACCCTTGCGGCGACGCTTGAGGGAGTCACTGTAGGGAGAAGTACCGATGGTGGTGCCAGCAGTGTCAGACAGCACCTTGTGGAAGGTGTAGAACTCGGGGCGCGAGCTGAAGGCCTGGGAGTGCTTGCCGAAAATATCTCGGGCGGCGGCTGCAGAGTTGATGACGACGATTGGGATGTTGCCAAGCTGGATCTGATAGACGGGACCAAATTTCTTGGCCCATTTTCGGTACGTCTCTGCAGCGTTGACGCGGATGTCCCAGATGTTGCCGATGACGGGGAAGCCAGAAGGGCCCGTCATGCCCTTCAATCGTTCGTTGTGTCGAACCACCTCGTTGTAGACCAGGTAGATGATTGGGGCCAGAAGAATGGATACCAGGGCAGCCTGCAGAGGGCTGTCCTGGACCGTCTGGGACACGGTCGTAATGAGGTTTGCGATTGTCATGGCTGCGAGCTGGTGGCTTGTACAACACTTGGGACGAAGTCGTTTGCAATGGCAGCGATGAAAAACACCGACGCCGTCTACGTTCTTAAGGCCTAAATTTAAGAGCCTAAGCGGCACGCACAACGGCACAGAGCCATTGCCGTCGTTCCAAGTACCGCTCGGAAATGATGTTCAGCAAGCCTTTTCTTCGGCTATGCCGTGTACTTGCTGTACGTCCAGCTTAGGTAGGCAAACCCCAGATGCAGCCTAGTGCATGGTCGATCTCCCCAGTCGATGCGGAGGTGGCTTGCGGGGTACTCGGAAGGCGCGGAAGCCCCTGCTCGGAAACTCGGTTCAATACCGAGGGCATCCATTACTAACTCGTCGTCCTGACTGGCGATAGATCTAAAACGAGGGCGGAATCCCTGCGGTCGCGCCTCGGAAGCTCGTTTTCGTGTCGTCCACTCGCATCGCATTTCCGTCGCCTGATGTCCACCATGGAAGCCGCCTCCACCACGACGGAGCACGCCGCGACTGAGCCCACTGAGGCCGCTGAGGGCGCTCAACCCACCGCTGGCGCCCGCAAGAGGCCGGCTGGAGATGGCTTTCGCAGAGGGAAGCGAGGCAAGTACACCTCGGTGGCATGGTATGATTCTCCGCTTATCCTCACGTTGTTTTGGTGCCAATTGCTCACATATGACAGTGACGAGTGCAAGAAGAGGAAACTCAAGTGCATCCCCGTTGACGAGTCTGGCTGTCAGCGTTGCATCGATGGAGGGCTAGCTTGTGTCTATGCACAAGGCGCGAATCACGCGTCCAAGGACAAGAATGACAGGTACGTTTACTTGTGCTGCTACAAAGCATGTATATCTTTTTGCACAAATCAACTAACCTCTTTTCAACATAGCAGTGTGCAGATACAGAGCTTGAGCGAGGAGCTCACCAAGCTCCGCAAGCAGGTCTCAGAACTAGCCAATACAGTTTCCAGCGTAAAAGAGTTTAAAGACCGCCCGTCCAGTGCTCAACCCAACCCTTCGCCCTCTAACGAGACCATCATCGGTCAATCGCCTGCCTCCTCTCAGAGAGAAGGGGTCCCAAAGGAGCCCCAGTTTGTTGGCCCGACCAGGTCCGCCTTTGGTATCATCATCGGTGAGCGGTCGCTCACCCGCATGGGCATTCCCACGTACGATGAACTGCCCCCCAGCGGAGCCCAGTCCCCAGCAAATGGCCCAACTAGAGAGTATGCAGGGTGCCAAGATTATTGGCAAACCGTCACTGCCAATGAGATAGCCAGGCTCCTCACCGTTTACCAGGAGGAAGTAGAATCAGTCTACCCATTTACCAACATTGGCGAGCAAATCGCCATAGCAGACAAGATCCTGCACTACATTAGATACAACCACCAATTTCACGATACTGCTGAGCTCGGCTTCGCCCTGAAGGATGTCGAGATCGTCAAGGTTGCAATGGCTACAGCCATTGTTCTTGAGACAAACGGCAAGAAGGAGTTACCCACAATGATTATCCAGTCCGTCGAAAACAATGTCTCCATAATTGCTCGCCCTGAAGTAAGCATCAAAGAACTGCAACTCATCACCATGCTAGTATGTCATCGTATCACCCTACTTATTGCCAGCTGAACTAACATATGAATGATAGAGTATTTATTACTTCCACTGCGATGAGGAACTTCTCGCTTGGCGTACAATCGGCCTCGCCGCCCGGGAAGCTCTTGAGATGGGATTGCATCGCAGAAAGAGTCTTTTAGACAAGTTCAAGGACCACGAAGCACGCCGACTCGCGACAAGAGTATTTTGGTGTGTTTACGTGCTCGATCGTCGCTGGAGCTTTGGCACAAGTCTTTCGTTTGCGCTCGTGGACCGTGACATTGACCCAGAGCTACCAGAGCCTGTAGGTGTTATTTTACTTATAGTATGGACCAAGCCCACTAATTGTCATAATAGGATGAGGAGTACTCATATCTCAAATGCATGGTCGGATATGGCCGACTCACCTCCAAGCTATGGGACGCCATTCCACCGTTTGGGGCCACCTCTCAGTCAATCCCCGATGATACCGTAATTTCTCTAGACATGAGCACTCAGACATGGCTTCAGTCAATACCGCCAGATCTCCAATTACGGCACCCTCGGCTTGGACTTGCGCCGCGATCTCAACCACGCATCATCCACCGCCTTCGCGCGCTATTATATCTCCGCGGGAACAACACCAGAACCCTCATTTACAGACACTATCTTCTCAGCGCATCAAGTATTGCCGCAAACCTGAGGAGTGCCTGGCTAGTTGTCGACATTGCGCAGGACAGCATCCAGGTTCTTGTACACCTCAACTCCACCACGGACATTTACTCCCGCCAACAAAACGTGTTCAACTACTTTCTACTCAGCGCCTTAGCCATCATATTCTTGGCAGTGTGCCACGCCCCAGACGTCTTCACGGGACCGTGTCGGAAAAGTTTCCTCGACGGCGTTGAGCTTGTCAGAGGCTTCTCGCGGGACAGCATGGTGAGCAGGAGGTTGTGGAACAGCATCCGCGGCCTCCTACCGCGCCTGAAATCTCTCGGCATGCGGGGGTCCGAGGAGACAGACGGAGACTTAGATAGGGACAGCCCCGCCCTGACCATCAACTCGGCCAATCCGCCCTTTGATCGCCCGCACCATTTTGAGGATGCTGAAGAGATCGGCGCCAGCGACATTCACACTGATAGCGGAATCGTTCCAGATCTTGACCTGGGCGGCTCGATTCCAGACATGTACCAGATGAGAAACGACCTTCTTTCTTTATTCGATGCCTTTGGGCAAGGCCAGGTGTTGCCCGAAGGGTTCGGCGCCGGGCTGTACGGACCAGATGACGAATGGGGCGGCATGGGAGGTGAAATATCACGACGATTCCAGGGACTCATATAGATAGCGTTGTCTTATCAATTTAACCTATACGGATGTACAACTTTTTTCACGGCCTTATGGTGGTGGTGCTTTTTTTCTATGGTGGTATTCATGATCATTTCAGGTGTTTCATCATTTATATATATCTATTTTGATCCTCTAAATTTACTCCAGCACATTCTCGAAAAAGACCATCATGGCTCCCTTGTGCACGCTCTTGGCGTAGGTCTTGAGCTCAGCGTGCGCGGCGCACTCGTTGTCGTAGTAGACCATGTCCTCCACTGAGTCGAAGACGGAGATGACTGCGATGGTGTATCCCTGGTTGCGCTGGTCCTCCTTGGTAGGTCCGGCGCGGACAGAGCGGATGTAGGGCTGGCCGTTCTATCGCCAAGTGGTCAGCAAACCAAATAGACGTCTGACCATCATCGGGCCATTTTAACCAACCTTGACAGCCTTGGCGGGCATGCCCTTGTAGATTTCAATCAGCTTATTCTGGTGTTCCACATCGGGAATCTTGAAGAGGGTGACGCGGTTGATTGGCTTAGACATGGTGGGCAACTTTGACAAGGGTCTCTCTTCTGATGCAGAATTCGATGGAGATATGTTGTGCTTATGGTTCGAGCAAGGTGCGTGACTTCAAGATTGGATCGATCTCCCCCAAGTCACGAGTCACAAGATCCTAAATACAATGGCGGGCTCGGAAACCCCTCTCACATTCCGAGTCCCGCCGGAAGCCCTGGACATAGCCGACGGTAAGTGGAGCGGCCCACGCTTTGTTGCGGTTCGTGATGGGCTTCGCGGGGGAAGGGCAGCCCAATCAGACGAGTCTTGATTGATCCCAAGGGCCCGGATAATCGATCCCCCCTTCGAAACCGTAAAATAATAATCCTCCCAGCCCAGCTCCAGCTCCAGCCCCGCACTCCGGGGGAAAACACCGCCGCCGTGCGCGCGTGTAAGTTTGGGCGGCGAGTCGGCAGTGTATTTTTCCCCCCGCTTACGTACTGCACCATCATCTGTCTCGAGACACGGAATTTTTCAAAGAAATTCCGCAGCGTCGGTCCGCGAAACACGGTGACTTCTTGTTTAAATTTCGGCTTTTCGCCCGGCTGCTGTTAATACGCGCAAATTCTGGAGCATTGATAGCCAATCACCGCTGTGCGATTGCCGTACTGAGTAGTCTGCGCTGTACTTGAGTGGGCTTGGACAGGCGCTGAGGCGATCCTACACGATATTCGGCTCATGTCTCATTCTTATCGGCAGTCTTAACTAAGGCGCAATATCTCATCTTGATGAAACTTGCGGGGTATTAAGCGGGCATTTCGGAGGTTTGGGTTTCGGAGAATGGGATCTCGGCGTCTTGATATCTTGGCGCAGTGGTGCTGTGTATCCATAACAAAGCTATCAATGCATGTCTTTCAATGCAGACTCTAAGAAATAGGCCGACTCAAGAATCAATCGCCATTGTCTTTTTGAGACATAGCTTTTACGAGCAAACGGGATGCTGACAACTATCCCTTGACTAAGGGTGGTTACTGTTTCCTCGGTGTAAATGAGGAAACAATTCACAAGATTACAGTGTCTAACCAGCCACTCATCACAAATATCACCACGATATGGCCATTGGATTCACCAAAGTGACCATGTGAACACAACACTTACAAACTCAGGAACCAAGCAATCATGTGCTTACCGTTGTCTGGGCGTGTTTCACGCCCGTCAAAATACACGGCGATTCACATGTCATCTACAACACCATGGCCCCGACTCTCTACGCCAAAATGATGAGACGCAAAACGCTCACTAGCAATGTGCCAGTCCGTGCTCTCGTATAGAGCCTCACCTTTCTTCAAGCGCACCACATATCTCCCTAGCGTCTCGAGCATATAGCGCACTCCCACGGCCCTGCGCCATCCCGGGCGATTTAGGGCTGCGACTCTCCAACTGCCCATCGTCAGTGCGTAGGGCTCGATCTTGAAAGGGCGCCAGGTTGCCTCCCGTCATTGTCAGGCCGTTTTATCATGTGAAACAAAAGTCGAGGCCCGGCCGATCTAAACTAACCCCCACCAAAAAAGGGCCATCATCTCCATCTCACAGACCGCCTCAAGTGAGGAGGAGGAGGGAGCTTGGACGGCATTCTCCATCCAAGACAGAAACCGGTCGAACCCAGCAACTTGGCTCGACTCCGCCGGCCTAAGGCTGGCGGCGAGGCGACAACCTCCACCACCAAACGGGACAGTCCGGGGAGGGGCTGCTCAGAGTCCGGCCAGTTGGTGGGCGCGCCGCTCTGCTCTTGCATCTCGGCCGGCAAACGGCAGAGGACGCGCACCAGAACATTTTTGCCTTTGGGGCTAAAGAGGGGGGGGCGGGCGGCGCGGGGTGACTCCGACACACGAAAAAAAAGCCTTGACCTTAATCGTTTGTGTGGTGTTGCCACTGGTCTGGAACCTCGTGACCTCTGGGCTGGATTGTGAGCGGGGGTGGAAATGAGGCCCAGGAGGCACAGCTCTCCCCAGAGTGCTGACTCGCAACTGAGTTCGGGACCAAGCAATGTCGATCGAATCACTGGGGAGGGGTAGCTCGCCAGCGCCGCGCATTCCGGCTAAGTTGAAAGAGAGAGCAACCAACTAGAGGCCACGAGAAAAACACAAGGGCAGAACACCGGGGTCAGGCAGGCGTAAGATGGTAATCGTAAAAGTTCATGTCCAAAGCTTCAAGCAGAAGCACAACAAGTAATACGGATAGCAGATCCAGATCCAGATCCATAACAATATTCGCCCATTATCCCGCTATTCCCCCAATCAAGAGTCCCATTTCCTTCCAAGCCCCAATATTGCATAGTTAATCACGCCTTAGTACCAATACAAGAAATCACACAGAGATCGCCATGCCTGCCTGCATCAGATAGGGGCCCAGCGCCCCAGAAAGAATTGTCCCAATGTTCCGAGCCATGTCGGATTTTTTACCCAAACAATAGAGCGCCCTGGTGCAGTCTTCGCACCGTCTCACCAACGTCGCAAGCGCGGGGTTCTCCAGAGCATGGGGGTTGTGCCTTACCGCCTCTTCCACTTCAGTCAGGTGGAGAATAGCTGCCTTTGTGAATGCCCGTATGAGTATCATAGTCCAGGGTTCTGTTAGTATCGAACCCTCAACCACAGCAAAGTGGAGATCGGACACATGAGTGCCAGGAACATCACCAGCTCGAGGACAAGTCGACACGCGAGCGAGGTCGGAGAGGATAGCGGCGCTGTCCTTTCGAAGGCATCTAACCACGTCAACACTCAGGCGGACCTGGGTCTGATATTCCACGCCCAGGTTATTCTCGTCAACAAGCTCGATAAGGTCGGCGAGGAGAAGAGCAGCGCAATGGAAGTGTGCAACGACACACACAAACCAGCTCTGGATGTGCGAAGGAACGCTGTCGTACTGCTCAACAAGATCTCGGAAGAAGGCGCCGTACTTCACATTCCAGTGTTTGTAGACGGCCATTGAATTCGAAATGACCTTCTCGATGGCCTCGCCGCGATATTTGCTTCGGACAGTGTTCTGCAAATACGACACATGCCTAAAGAGTATTACTTTGGTCGGCGCAGCTGCCACGACACCCTGCGTGGCGGTCTCATAAGAGCATGGCCATCGCAAGACGCCCTCCTTGTCCTCTCGATCAAAGAGCTCAGCCCACCATCTGGCATCGTGGGGGTTGTATTCAATGTTGAAGGAGTCGTGTTCGGGGTGGTCTTGGTAGGTAGGGTCATGATGGCACTCTTCGTCGGACACCACAACAGGGCGGCCATTCATGGATGATGAGACGGTATCAAACATGACAGTCATCCAGTAGACCAAGCCAATAGTGCCCCTGTCTTCCTCACTCAACCTCTCAGCAACCGTAGACTTTTCCAACCCGAGCGAGCTCTTGGATACATCGAGAACACCAGTTTCGCGAGCCTCGTATTGGAACTTGAGAGCATGCATCTTCCGAGCAGCCCTTTCCATAAACACTGGAGGTCCCTCTGCAGCAATAATGTCGCTGATTTGCGAAGCAATCGAGTCTTCGCCGCCGACGACGGGACTGGCATCACCGAAACTGCTCATTGGAAAGCTATCTCTTCGGTCAAAAACCAGATCCTCTTCATCCATGGGCTTCTGCGCTAGTCCCATGATTAAATCTGCGCACACCACTCTAAAACATTCCATATCTGAACAATCCTGGAGGGCCCGCTTGGCCTGAGCCCAGAAGGTCTTTTGGAGCGTGCGATCAAATTCTGAGTTCAGGTCATCCTCGAAACCTGACCTAGAGCCATCGATGGATGAGACATTTTTGGGAAATCTTTCCCTTTCACGCTGGCTCCCCTGGGCCCACTGGGTGGCAAATGCCATAATGGCCAGATGAAGTGCCTTTGACGCAGCTCTGTCTTCCGATTTCGTGAGTCTAATTAGTTTATTTGACTGAGCAACCTTGTCTAGTTTCACCACGCGGCGGTAGATGCGGTTGTCCTGTTGCTTTGGTTCATAGTGGTCGAGAACGTTGAGGTTCTTAAAGTTGGATGCCAACCAGCTTACGCCATTGGACGATGGCCGGCCAATAGTGTTAGGTCTATAGGGGCAAGTCTCTTCAGATAGCCAGCAAGACAAGGCGTGCTCCAGAACATCGTGGTATATGCGCATAAGGTTGTCGGAAATGAGCGTCTTGTTGGTAGTTGTAACCATTGCGTGAGAAACGGAAAATGGCGAAATCGAAGTGCCATAGCTGCGCGCTACGCTGTCGGAGTAATGCCGCACGCTCAAAGAACGAGATGAAATATCGCTTTCGTAGGAATTAGAGACGGAAGGTGAAGGCTGGAAAGGAACATCAGGCGCCGACTGCGTCTGAAACAGCGGCCAACCATTCTCCCCATTGTCCTCCTCAGTTGTCGCACGCTGCCTCGAGGGGTGAAGGGCCGTCTGAACAGGAAGTTCCGGGGTGGGAGAGCAATCAATGGTCTGAGGGTGTGGCGGCGTCGTATGCGCATCGAGGGCGCCAATTATTGTCGTCGGGTGCAGGCTCGTCGTGTCAAAGGCCGACGAGTCAAAGACGCCGTTGACAGGCATTGTGTCAAAAGTCGAGGTGGGAAATCCCGAAAAGTTGGCAAAGCCGGTTTCCATGGGGCCCCAGGAGGTCAAGTCATGGGCGGTGGGTTGCGTCTGCAGCATATCGAGAAGCGCGGTGGCATTGACGTCGAGGCCTTGGATCGGGAGGCTCGACTGCGGTGGTGAGGGGCCGGGTTGTTGGCGCGGGCGTTGCTGGCGCTTGGCCTTTGCCCTCTGAGGATCGGGCACACGACGAGCAGAGCCATCGCTGCCGGTAGGACCGGTTTGCAGCTGGCTTCGAACCCAGTTGAAAGTGCATTGTTTTCTGGTTCGCATACAGTAGGAGCATCGGAGAGCGCGAGAATCTATTTCGTCTGCGAGGTTTTCGGGCGGCCCCGGTTAGTGTCGCTCTCCCGAGACAGTGTGCGCAGGCGGATCGGGGGACCTGAATACTCACCCAGATGCTCCTCGGCGAGCGAGACGGCAGAGGCACCGTCGGCGGGACGCACTCTGTCGGAATTGCGCTGGATGTCCCAGAGAGAGGGCGCGTCGCATGCCCGCTTGGCCTTGCGGCACTGATCACAGGAGCGGTTTTGGCGCCTCATGCTGGGCGTCGACGGGTGTGACCGGGATTGTCGACGCGGCGCAGTGCAGGAGGCAGAAAACAGAAGGGGGAGCGGATGCAGGACTTGGAAGAGAGGTCAACAACGGCAGCGTTTGCCGTTTCTGTCTGGGGCTGCGATGGAGCAGACAGAAGCAGTCGGTGGAGAGAAAGAAAGCAAAGTGGATTCGGTGACGCGATGGGGAATAGAAAAAAGAACGGGGATGGAAAGACGGTGGAAGATGAAGGGGAGATTGAGCAAAGATGAGATTTGCGGCGGCGCCCCTCTCGCTCTGTTTCTGGTTTCTGCAGACGAGCGAGGGTACGACTGACTGGTCGCTTTTGGCTGCCGGGATTGGGCCTCTGGGGTTAAGATTCTCCGCTTTTCCGAAGGGGTCTCAGTTCCCCGCACCCCGCTAATCTAAATCTGGGCCTAGCGCTTGTTGGGAGCTGTGCCGGGGGGGGGAGCAGAAGCCAGCTTGGCAGTCGGCGAAAGTTGCTGGACTGGGGGAGGACGCGAATGGCTTTTGTACGATTGCTTGTCGAAGCCAAGCAAAACTGATGTGTCCAGGGAAGTGGGCGGGTCGCATCGGGATCGACGACCGACGCAACCCAACATTAAATACCCAAGCCGGGTCCAGGCCCCATCTTGGCCCCAGGCCCTACGGGCTACGGCCTTAGGGGGGCTGAACGCCTGCCGTCGGACGCCCCCTTCTGCGACACCCACGACGCCAGCGAGACACCCCCTGTCCGAATGACAAGGTGCAGCGCCGACTGTCACTGAGCCACCACCGGCCAACCGTCGCTGTCAACTCTCTCCTTCTGTTGGTGGCGACCTCTGCGTTTGGAGGTGCGTCTCGAGGTGTGTGGAGGAGGAGGAGGGGGTGGGCTGGCATCTGGATCTCGCCATGCGCGCCCCTTTTTGCTTTTTTTGTTTTGTGTTGTTGTTTCTTTTGGGATTCACATGCCCCAGAGACATACGCAATTCATCTGGGGTCAGCACCTAAATGGGGGTCGGCGGCGTACATGCATCATGGAACCGTACAGTATGTCTACGTATAATACAAGCGCGTGGGCAAGGAGGGAGTGTGTAAGTGCGTGTACCTATGTGTGTGCCGATGCGTCTATGAATGGATGAGAGCAATGGATGCGTGTGTGCGTGTGAGTACGTGTGTGTGTATGTGCGCGCATGTCTTGTGTTGTGTATAGGTAGGTATGGTATGGGATGGTATCCTTCAGCCGTGCGCTGCTGGCTACCTGCTCAGTTCCCTCCTCAACCATCCCCCATAAGGTGCAGCGCATCGTCATGACACCAGAGGCTCAAAGAAACCCACGGATTCTTCTCCCTCCCCCAGCCCAGTGCTTGCCCAATTCGCCTTCCCCCTCCTCCCAGTGGCTGCGCGGAACGGAGCGAGCTGGTTCCTATGTTCCTCATCAGCTGGGCCCTCCCCAGGCGGGTCCAGGGCTAAGGGCAAGCCCCCCCTCCCCCGGCCAGAGCCGTCAAGTCAGCAGCCTGCGAAGGATTGCTTTTTTCGAATCTCGCTCGACGCCACCTGAAATGCTCTGGAACAATAACCTGCCCGGGGTGGGACAGCATGGTAAATAGGGGGCATGCAGCATTCGTGGCTGCACGGTAACGAATTACGACAGGCCAAAGTGTCGACTTTTAGGGTGCGGCTTCGAGACATGGGCATTGAGGGGCACGGGACAATGCGCTAGCAGCAAGCAAGCAACAAGCAGTCGAGCAGTAGAGAGCAGTAGAGCAGCAGCAATAATAAGCAAAAAGCTCCAACCGCATCCATAATCCACATCCACATCCACATCCCCCCCACCTGCAAACGCACTGTAATACACCGGTAATAGCAACAGCAGCCCTGCGTGCCAGGTGTTGAGTCAGGACTCGGCTCTAAGCCTACAAGCGCTGCTGACGTGCCAGAGGCCCTCATGCCTCCATCCACGTACAGGGCTGACAGAAAAGGACGCCATGTTCCGTTTCTTTCGCGTGGCACGAGCGATGTCTTCCCTGGGTCCCTGTCTCGCCTGCACACTACACGCGCCATTGCAACCCTCCCTAGGCGACCCAAGAGCCGGGGGTGTGGGGATGCGCCTCGTGGCACCCGCAGCCAATCACGCCGCCCAGGCCCGCGACGGCCTCACCACTAACCACAACCCACCAGAGCCCCGGGGAATCTAACCCAAGTCCCCCAAATTGGTCCTCCAGCTTGGCCCCCGAACTGCCCCGATGCGCGCGCCCTCGTCTCGACCGCTGCCACGCTTGCCAGGGCTAGCATTCATTGCTGGTCCTTGACTGTCGTTTATCATTTTTCGTTTGTCGTTTCCTGTGCCTCTCAGTGATTGCAGCCGCGAGAAATTATCGCCTGTCGTGTCGTCCCAAATTAGGGGTCCATATTTTCCTCATGCAAGATCACATAGATGATAGATCTATTGCATCAGCTCACGCCGACCCACGTGTTCGCTCCCCGCTTTCGTCCTCGAGAATGGACTATCACTGTCTTCCTTGGCCTATCTGATACCACCATCTCAGCTCATCTCGGTCCTCGCCGTCGTTGCATTGAGCCCAGACGCATATTCGCCCATCTTGTCTGCTTGCCGTCCCGCCTGTCTAAGTCCAGTGTCTGTCTCTGTCTGTCTGAGTCTGTCTGGGTGAATGTCTGAGTTGCAACTCTGTCTCAACTCCTCGGCCAATTGTCAACCGCGAATGTCCATCCACCAACGTTTTCTCCTTGGTCTGAGCGGCTCCCTCCTTGCCCCGTCGACAGCATCTCAACGGCACACCCCGTCGCCTTCTGCGTACCCTCAGCTCATGCACGCGACTGCCCATGCTAGGGCCTAGCTCAGGAACCGACATACAGCCACAAGGCCAAGCTTTGCTATTAGCCTCAGCTTCAAACAAAGCCATCTATTTTGAGACCATGGATTAGATGGATTGAGTTTTTGAACGTTGGATTCTCCATCAAGGGTCCTTCCTCTCCATCGGGGTAGTTCAACCCGACTTTCGTGGCGACGTTGGCCCGAGCTGTGGAAAATTTCCATGGCAAAAGTTATGATGCGTCTAAGAGTTTTGCGATAGGCGGTTTATAGTTTCCCCTAAGCCCTTTGGTCTCACAACGATATCGCCGGCGACGATCTCCCTGTTGCAGTGCTTTCGGACGAACGGAACGTCTATTCTGGTTGGGTGTCATTCATTGCATGTGAGAGCCTCAACAAGACTGTCGACCGCATTTCCGTATCTGAAACTTGTTCAGTACTTTGTTCCCCTAAGGTCAGCCAAGAAGCGGGCTCGAGGTTAACCAACGCTACCAGATCTCAATACTTGAACATCCGTCTCCAACCCATTGCTTTGCTGTAGTGGAGAGGGAGGTTTCAGGCGGCATAAATTGTTCAGCTCGCAAATCTAGGGATCGAGATTTTGGTGAATGATCGATCAAAAGCATTGTGGTTTCTTTGTCCAACACTGGAACAGTAGCTGACTTTCATAACCAGCCAACGACCATGGCGTTTTACGGGGTCCAACTTCCTTCCTGTTTCATCATCTTGCATCAGTGCAACTAAATTATGGCTTTTTCACGTGAACCTCCTGTGGATCGTCAGGGCGATTGTCAGTCGCTGGTAGGCTGCTTTTTGCCAAGCCGTTTGGCTTCTAACTGCGCGAGCACATCTCAGCCATCCATCCAACAATGCCTCAATTTTTTAAAGACAACACTAAACCATAGGAAACGACGTCAACAAACTAATTACATCAAACTCGCCGCTGGTCCATATCATTCCTGCTATTTCGGATGCATGCGTGACATACCCGACGCTCTCTTTCCTACACCGCACCCTCTAGTTGGCGGCCCGCCTGCACAATGACAGGCTACCAACCTTCTCCCGTCCCTCGAGTGGTAAAATCCGGGAGTTTCCAACCCGTTTCCCCAAATCTTCAACTCGTCCCATCGCTGCTTTGCTCTTCAACCGCCCCTAGCCATCTGCCGAGACCCCTGTCAGAGCTTGACAACTTGGCGACGCCTTACAGGCGAAAGCTTAACTCAAGCTTTCAAAAGCAACAAAGAGCGCTTATTCGGTGTGTCTCATCATGTTGGCTGACGGCCACTTGGTCGTTCCTCAAGCTACTCCATTTGACGGGGATTGCGCAGTTGCAAAGTTACATCGCCAACCCCTCGCATTGCCAAGCACAAAGGTACAGCCTTCAACTAATCCAAGTCTCCAACCAACAAACCCAGATGACGACAAGCCCTGTTGAGATTCTGGCGGTTCCCTGTTTTCAAAAGAAAGTAAAAAAGGAATTAACACGCACAGTGCGCCTTGTTGTCATCTACTTGGTTGTCTACTTGTCGTCTCTTTCCTCTTCAACCCATATCCATCCATGAGTGGTCACTAGTTTAGACCTAGCTGCACTCCGGTCGGGCGCAACGCGGGGTTAGCACTTGGCGAGACCGCAAAGACAATAACATTATATCCTCACGCCTGTAGTTGGCTTGAGGGGGGCTGTGCTGACGTGTCGTAGTCGCTATTAACCGGTGAAACCATGGTGTGTCTTCCCCAGTGATTGGCCAGTTTTGTCAGCCCTAGGATGCACTCTGTCAATACGGGTTACACAGAGCCAATGTGGAATGAGGCCCAGGCCGGACGAGACAGGCGGCTCTTGAGGGGGGAGGCGCTGCATGAAACATTCATAGAGCTAACGCGAAAGGTGTGAAGGACGTGGGTGTTCATCCTGTCTCGATTCTCCCTACTGGCTCCCGCGGTATGCAGCGTAACCCCAGATGCAGCGCCAAAAGCAGCCACTCGGTGTGCAGCCTTTCTTGGCCTAGTATATATCTCATTGGTTTTTTGTTAATGTGACAGATCAAACCTGGGCGGGGAACACCCCAGACCCCAAGTGCCCAGTATGTCTCGGTGGGTGGGCACGGAGAAAAAAGAAACACCAGCCGCTCGTGATTTGCTGCTGGATCGAGAGCCTGCTTTTGTTGAAACCAGCATGCTAGTCTGCAGCACAGTATCCGCAGTAGTCACCGCGACATGTAAGAAAATGACTCAGGAAATACACTTGGTCCAAAAGAAAGGAAAAATGACGAGATGCCATAGCGGCCCTTCCCTTGTCGACCAGTCGATTGATCCAACTCTCCAAATGCCGGTTCGCTTTGGCATATCATTGAGGCCCCTGTTTAATAAGTCCAAAACTCTAAGCGAGTGCATACGGCAAAGTGGCGCCGGGAGTGTCCAGGTTGCTCGCCCATCGGCGCTGAAGAAGCAAAGTGAAGCCATCCCCAAATCCCGCTTCCCTGACCAATGAGGCACGGATCCGGCCTTATCTGGGTGCACCGCCTGTCCTGCATCATTAATTCTTACGCACTTTTTTCCATTTCCAGTAGTATTTTTTACCTCTCCGTGACCCGGATCCGAGTACAGGGCTGACCTAAACAGCCCCCCTCCACCCCGCGAGGCAGTCTAGACCACTATCCCCAGATTAAGAACAATGTCGGCATCGCCATCCCCAAAATGGTGGCTGATTTTTCGCCTCCTCAATCAGACCACCCGAAAAAAACAGTCGTATTACGATACAAGCCATCTACAACACCAAGGTTCGCCTGGCTATGGCAACTTCCGGTATTCTTGGAGGATGCGATGCTGTCGGCGAGCCCTCAGCTGAGACGAACGTCCAGCGTTGAAGGATTGTCGGTGAAACCCGAATAGAAGGGACATCCCACTTCCCGCGGCGATTCTTCGCCAATGATCGCCACTAACAAATATCCGCCGAGACTTACAGCCATCATGATTGAAAGCTCTTGAGAGCAGATTAACAGGTCTTGATTTCGCACAGATACCCTCTTTGAGGTGCAGGGCCTCTCGAGCGGTAGCTTCTCAACTACCTAGCCATATCCACTAACGGCAACTTATGCAAACCATGTTTTGATGTGCCCCCGGCGCCATACGCCGCTCATAAGCCATTCGGCTTGGTGTCATGCCCTGATCCTTGACCCTCATCTCTTCGGGTCGTGACGCTCGCCTCTAACTCGTAATATTCTCAACCGGACAATCTTTGAATCAAAGAAACATTGTCACCCTTCAGCAAGATTTGGCCTGCACGGATGGTTAGCGTAGCTTAAATGACCGAGACATCAATAGTACCTAATGATCTCCGAGACTCCTTGTCATTAGTCTTGGTCACTTGTCGAACCTCGACAGCATCGTCAATGACGAGGTTCATGAACTCGTCGAAGCCCTTTTAGATGTTAGAAAGCTAATTGGCACCATAAATGGGGAGGTACATACTCGAATCTTGCCCTCAATGCGGATGGAGAGCTGCTCGTACAGCCACACACTCACTGTCGCGTGCTACAGCCAGTCAGATCTTGAACAGAGGGGCAAATAAGGGGGGTTTGTGCGTAGATGCTTGTTAAACAAATGGCTGGACCCTGAAACTCGTGAGAGGAGATGATTTCGCGGTGAGGCCATCGCTTTGCCGCAGGGTAGCATCGGGGCGTTGTGCATGTTCCAGGCCAGCCTCATCCTCAGCCAGCCCTGCGTAGGCCAAATTTCCCAGCTGGTCTAGATCCAAAAAATTCCACGCGCGTGATCTCTTGGGTCCGATGCAGGGTGCTCGTCTCAGAATGGTTGATCGCGAGCTCACAGAGCCCAGCCATTTGCGTTCTCGAAGCCCAACGACGATTGGGAGCCCATGCGGGGCGCATGTCGGATGGAGGTTTGGGAAAACTCACAGACTGAAGGAGCTGGAAGATGAAGTTACTGGGGCAAGTTAGCACTATGCACAGGCTGGGCAAGGGAGAGCTGTCGCAGCGCGAACTGCGACGGGGAGCTGGTTGCCTACATGGGAGGGAGCAGAACTCGGCGACCGCCGCCACCACCACGACCAGTCATGTTGATTCGATATGCGCAAAGGGAGGAGAATCGGGAGGAAAGTCGTCGGGGCGGGTCAAGTCAGCCAGGATCGCAAGAGGCTGAGTTGAATGGGTGTCACCGCGATTCTGTTGTCGCGAGATCAGTGTGGGAGCTCCATCTGCCTGTCCAAAAACTTAGCGGGGCAGGAAAAATGTTATCCCGTTACCCTGTACTTGGGCAGCAGTGGTGTTGGCGAACTGCTCGACATGAATTGAAGATTGCATTTTATCGTCTATTATTATAATTAGTCTTCAAGTATTTTGTTTTTCGGTTTAATTATTTGCCTTTTTGTGTTCATGCGATGAAATCACGCCTGGAGCGTCACTGCACACAACTGATGAAACTTTGCAAAAACAACCTAACTTGCCCACTCATCAGTACATCTTTTTCGTATCAGAGCTTGGACTTTACCTAGATAGTAAAAAATGACCGTGCTAGTTGTCACCTTTGTAATGAAGAAACGCCTTTACTCACATTGCTGTAATTATGCCTTAGATTATGAGATTGCCCACCTTATGGCAGTCCATCTGCAAAGTGCGGAATGCCAGAATGTGCTGTGCTGTGCTGGAAACATTTATCTCAAGAATGCACTAAAACCAGAATGGACATGTACTTGGAATTACTGTGCTGACTACACGACTCTTTTCTAGATAGCCTACTTCAATGTAGCGAAACAATTCATCATGTACGACCCAGTAGCCAAGATCTTCCGTGTCTACTGCTACCACCCGTTAGAAAACACAAAATTTGGATTAAAATTATGCTTGGCTTTAGATCATTTCAATTGAGACGAATCAAATCACACCATTTCCTTGTCTCTTCCATCACCAATTGCCAGAGGAGCGCTTTGGAACTTGGCACCATTGACTGCAACCTCAGCTCAGGTAAACACCAAGAGCAGAAGGGCCGCCAATTCCAGCATGGTTGCATTATTTCTCTTTTTCCCTTCAAAGAGAAATACAACTGGGCATACAGCACCGCTAACCCACGTGCGCTGTCGTGGCTGCTCCCACCCAATTTATCCGCCCACAATGCAAAAATGCTCACCACCCGCCCTCAACACCAAAAAGAATCACGATAACTCGTCTGCGCACCAAAAAAACGACCACGCCAGGAGTCGAACCTGGAATCTTCAGAGGCTTTCCGTGTATGAACCGAAATCTGACGCCTTAGCCATTAGGCCACGCGGCCGATGGGAGACAGTGATGATTTGGACATCATGAGGGCTGGTGTTGTGGAGCCGCAAGCCCTGCGGGGGCGGGCGGGGGCCAATGGGAACCCGAAGCGCACCTGCATGACCCGCCGTTGATAGTCTGACCCGTATAATCGGCTGAAAGCGATGTAGATGTGGTGTGAGCATGTCTTGGTGTGGGTGTGCATGGTGCGCTAAAGTCCTATGAAGCCCGCGAGATCTTACACACCCTGTCAATGGACGCATCAAGAAGTCGCCGATGCCCATTAGCAGCCAAGCATAATACTCTCAGCATCGCTTCTAGGAGTTGCGTGGGGTTGTGTAAAGCTGCTTGATTACCCATGGCGTGCTTTTGGGTATGTTAGCCGGTCTAGTCTTGTCCGTGAGATTGTGTCAGCTTTTGGGTTGGGGGCCAGTTTTTGTGTATTTATCATCTCAAGATAACCGTCGATGAATATTTCTTGAAGAGTAATTGCTCGTGTATTTATTTGTTAGATGCCCAGGCCTTTGGTGATGGGCTCACAGTTTTCTTTAATAAGCACCACGATAATGTCAGACAGAGTCAATATTCTTACATGGACTGTCGCTGCTGGACTTTTCGCTCTCCCAGTTTATTACGTATGGACCATCGTGTATTATGACGAAGATGAGGTAGTTCCGAATGATTATCGATTTGGGGATGACAACGGAATTGATACGCCTGAGCATCCCGGCTGGCCGCCTGACTGGTTACCGCTTGCGGATGGCTGATCAGTGAACGGCCGCTGCTGTGGTAAACAGTGAGTTGGAACCTTTACGCATAACGCTCTCGATGAGAATGTTGTGGTCTGTGAGAAAGTTTGGGCTTTATTTGTTGTCAAGCTGACGCCTGTTTAGATGCGTACTAATCGAAATCGGGTTTTGCTTCTGTGAAAACGTTGCTGTTGGGATTGTAATCGAAGTGCGACGAGGCGTATAGCAAGGACCGTAATTGAATGAGCGTTTGTGCTGGCCTGAGCTGGAGTGGAAACGGTTGTGTACGTTTGTATACATCAAGTTACTGTGCCCAATCTATGCACAAAATAGCCTGTATAAAGAGCCATGTCGCTGTGTTGAGCGGAAAGGAGTTGAGAGAGAATAGTCGAAAGATTGTCGTCACACAAACTTTTGCTACAACTTGACAAAGCAAAACCTGAATCAAGACGGGTGCCATTTATAGGAAAATGCCATCATTACTGTTAATCGTTACTTGGTTCGTCTTGAAGTGTTTATTATCTGGTTGATCATTACTGTTTACTGGTGGTCATGCGTTGTTGCTCGGTCACCCAGTGTTTGATGTATGTGGTTCCTTGGGTGGCGACTACCATGCACCGGTCGATATATCAGATTGGCCCACTGTTGCTTTGTATTTGAAAAGAGACCAGGCTCTCTGTTTGTTTTTTTGTTTGTATTTATCTGCCTTGGCTGATCCTTTTCACTCGTGCCCTGCCGTGACCTTTTCCCTTAACATGTCACCCTCAGCAGAATATTAGCCTTCGTTGTACCAATCAACTATTTCCACTCTAAAAAAACTTTTGGATTCAGCTCGCACATATTTGCGTTTCGCTTTGTGGTCACCATGGCGCGTGTAAGAAGGCACAACATGCCCTTTGAGGTCATTGACCGGGACACCGAGCTTCTTGATTCGATGGGATGGGCGCAACTCGACCATCCCGATGCCGCCTCCTCCGATATCTTATGCCTCCACAATAACATGGAAGTTCTTGCTCGATTAATGATTCGAATGCAGCGCAGAATAGAGTAAGCTTGTCTCTTGCCTAGCTTTTGTGCAACTACCTCTAACTCGGCAGGCAACCTCAAAACGGCCGCCCACCGCTTGTTTCTTTTCCCCCTCGGTCCGCTACCAAAATGGATGAGAGCACTGAGAATGAGGTTGAGCGGGCACTGGAAGAGACCCGGCGCAAGCAAGAGGCATTGCGAGCTGATGCGAGGGAGCATTTGGAATTGTTCACAGATTACTACTCAATTTGGCGAGAAAAGGTACGCAATCACGAAAAGGGTAGGCAAGAAAGTTATTGACCCGCGAATAGGACCGACCCGTTTTGGGTGTATTCTCGAGTTTCGAATCGGAAGCTACGGTATTCTTCAACACGGTCCGCGATGGCTATCTTCGGCAGGACTTTGCCTACCCCGACGATCATCCTCTCGTACACATCCTAAACTCTCTTTCGACAGAGTCGCGAGTAATCTTGTTCAAGGAGCTTGAGTGAATCAGCGCGGTGGCGAGTATAGGGAGGAGCTGGGTTGAGGTTCAAAGCGCTCGGATCCGATACCCGCGTCATGTATATATATCGGCTTCAAAACGAAACTATTGTCGGAACCTTTGAAGCAGGACACACGGAAGGTCAATCCGGATTACGAGGCTTAGCGAGAGTGTCATGATGGACGAGAAATTACATGTGATTTAAGCGATTGGTCGCAGGTATAGAATCCTAGAGGATGAAGCAGAGCCCCATCCTTGCTGAATTCATCTGGAATCTCCTTACTATATGAGAAACAAGGTCCTTTGCAGTTTGCCAAGCAAAGATCCTCGCAACATCTTAATTGGAAAAATACATAATCGGCACCGTGCATTAAAATCGCAGCAAACCTTGCATAATGACGAAAAGGATTCCCACCCAGTCGTTCGTCACACAAGTCGGTGGAATAATGCGTCAGACACGAGGCGCAGCATTTGTCACCAAAGCCACAATGCGACGACGCAATATGAAGGAATACTTGTTGTAAGACGGGAAGATAATTTTAGCTCAATACTGTTGGGATTGAAATTGAAATTTGTTGGGTTTTGCTTTGCTTAGGATTGGGGATTCCTCCTCGACGTCGAATTTCTAGTCTGGTGACAGTTGGTGCTACGGGTCAATGCTGTGTAACAGAACTCTTATCGAATGTTCTCTGGCTGTTCTTACTATATTGAGAAATGAAAATACATAAAAAAATGACGCCATTGAATGGAAAAAGAACAATTAGTGTGGCCGTTCCCTCTAATACGCTGATGCACAATGTATAAGCCTACCAGGACCAGCTCCAGCGCCATCAATGATATCCAGAAAAGTGACAATGATAAAACACCATGCCTCCATCAGAAACGTACTCCGCATGATAAATGATACTTCAAAAAAAGCCCCCCCCAAAAATCCTGACAAACATTCAAACTCCAGCGAGCACGACCAGGTTTCACTACACCCATATTAGCACAACGCCCAACACAAACGTCAGGGCAAGCCCCAGCCTTGGCCTTACAAGTTCGCATCCATCCTCATCGACGTCCACCTCAGCTTGGACCTCTTGCTGGAACTCGCCGATATAGTTGCCGGCGGGCCAGTACTCGCACACGAGATACCAGCCCTTGTCGCCGCACTGCGTGCGCCCGCACCCGACGTCAGTTGTGGCCTTCCACACGAGCTGGGTGAAGTGGCCCGTCTCGTCGCTGAAACCTCCGTATTGGAAGTTGTACTTGTCCCTCTCGTCCCCCCAGGCCTCGATGCTTGCGGTTGCATCGGAGTAGCCCCTGGCGATGTTCTCGCCGTAGGGGCCCTTTGAGTGTTGAAAGACGCACTCGACCTGGTCGAGGTAGCTCGAGGCGTAATCCGCGAGCGTCTTATTCCATGCTACATCCGTGGCATTGTGCTCGGCGCGGTAGAAGTTTGTGCTATTTAAAATAGCCGACTTGAAGCTGTCGTCGTTGGTCCACTGGGACTTGCCGGTAGACTCGCCGGCTGTAGAGTCCCCAGAAGTAGAGTCGCCAGAAGTAGAGTCGCCAGAAGTAGAGTCACCAGTAGTAGAGTCGCCAGTGGGAGCCGCTCCCGCCACTACTGTCACAGTCTTGATGATGACGACGTTCGGGGCGGCGGCAGCGCCCAGGGCAAGGACAAGGAAGAGTGTTTGAGACAGCTTCATGGTAGGCCGGGCGGTGGTGAAACGTGGGAGCTCACGGGCTGTGACACAAGAGTCGCACCTTGGGGATCTTTTTTTCTTCTTCTTCTGTTGTTCTACTTTCAAACAAGAGCTGTCCATACTGGCTACCATGTTCTTAATATCTTTGTTTTTACACGTCCTGATCTAAAGGAAAGCCGCAACCAACAGCACAATTGAAACCGAAGCGCTCGTGGCTTTGTTTCAAGCCGGGCCTGTAGGATTTTTGGCGCTGAGGTCTGGCGAATGACGTATAGCGCTGGCCTGGGCACGGAGGGGCACTCGGCCAAGCCAACGGCCTCGCGGTGATGGGGGCGGGCGTCAAAGGCAGCGGTTGCTTGCCGCCGAGACTTGGTCGCAATTCAGCAGCCATGAAGCAATTGGGGCGGCGCATCACAGCGCACTGCAGCGCATCATCAAAGCGCAGCCCAGCGCGCGGCGGCTGGCAATGCGCGTGCTTTGCTTTCACTTTTACTTCACTTCACTTCACTTCGCTTCACATTGTAGAGCACAGCCCGTCCCACCACACAAAGCTCAGCTGCTGGAGCTCCCGGCAAGAAACTGGAGGGGTCGGACGGCGGGGCACGGCGACCTCCACAGGCGCCGCCGTCAATTCCTGCAAGTCTCGCTGCAGGTATAAGGGGTTTCACCTTTAGTTTGATTAGACACGAATTGAGAACATGTAAAGCCTATCCATGCTGGCGATCGCGCGCGGGAGCTTATGCCCTAATGGCATCACCAGCGGGTCATGCCAGAACATGTCTTGTCTTGTCCGGCCACACGTGCCGACACCACGATACCAGCGACACCGCCTCGTGAAACATATGAGTCACAGCCTCTGCGCCTGGCTTTGGCTCTGGCTGTGGCTCTGGCTCTGGCTTTGGTTCTAGAAGCCCTCCTTGTCCCACAGCTCCACTGCCGAGCGCACAAAGTTGCCAGTCTTCTGCGCGGCAATGTACTGTAAATGTATGCCGCTGCACGGCACAGACAGTTCTGCTTTGCCTGGAATCCGCATCCCAGCCACGTAGACGTTGAATTTCTTGTACATAGTACAGGTTTCAGGGTCTCATTTGGCGCAGATGGCTCCTTGCAAAAAGTCCCGCATCGCATTTGGCAACTATGTATTTTTTTTTTAAACCCCCCGGTCAAATCTAATCTTGGTCGCATCGATTGATCATCCTCAGCAAACCTGATCAGCAATGGCCGAAAACCGGCCGTTTCGCCTGTTCCCTCCCCAACTGGGTGAAAATTCTTCTCCTTCTCTCAACAAACATGCGCGTCATACGTCAGTCGCCTCGTCGATCGTACTGCTCGGAGCAAGCGAGAGGCAAAAAGCCACGACACTCGAGCCACAACTCAATTCTCAATCCGGCGGCTCTTGACGGCAAACTCGATGCCGGCACTATGCGGACAGGCATTGTGCTGTCATGCCACTTCACCGGTCCCATTTGCTGCCACCAACCACCGTCTCTACAATATCTGCAATCCCACCACGCCCCCATTTGAGCTTTGGCCGTCGTTGTCTGTGACTTGATCGCTCGTAAACCTTCCATCTGGGACCCTGATCATCGCGCCTAAAAACCTCTTCTGCATGTAAGCCTCATGCTACAACACAGCGCTCAAAGCCTTGCATGTTCTTCAAAACAAAAGAAGAAAAAACCTGGTTTGCAGACTGTTCGCGCCGCCACTTTGCCACCAATGAAATAAATGATTGGCCTCTGTTTGCTTTTAGCCTGACGGTTGGTGGAGTCCAGAGGGTCTCTGCAAGCAACAGAGGATCCCATGCATCCTTGTCAATTCGCTACACATTACCATTGGTCTCGACACTAATTGCTTGCCGCAGCTTAGCCGCCCGTGCAATTCAGAGTGCGCAACCAACCAAGCAATCAATGTCACCTGAATGGGTAGGTAATTCGCCCACACTCCTGGCCACCGTCGTTGTAGTTCTGTACGACCAGTCAGTTCCACGGAAGTCTTTCCGCCTCCGGAACGCCACCGCAGACCGGTTCGCTCCCCAAAGAGAGAGGAAGAAAAAAAAAAAATTCTGTCCTGACCAGATGATGTCTAAAAAATTGACACGAGCCATCGTGGCGTCGAATTCTCAATTCACCTCTCGCTGAATGCCAAAAGGCCGAGGTCTTCCCCTGGCATGTGGCCATCGTGGGCCTATTTGCTAAGGCTCCAGTGCAATTGGCACGTCGCTTGTGTATAAGTCAGCCGAGATGGGGCATAGTGCCTGCAAAGGTCCCACGATGTTGCCAATTATATGGCATGTTCCTCTCATGACCTACCAATCCTGAATAAATTCGCTCGCTAATCAGTCCATATTCGCGTTTCATGTGTGCCAACCTTGATCTGATGGCATCCGAGAGAGCGCTCATCACTGGGACTTCTGAATTGGTGAATTATTGCATCGTTCCCTGTCGCCGTGTCAAATGACATGGATTAATTAACGCTCCGACACTGCCGTCTCGGACCAGATTCGGCCCAGATGCCTTGCATTAATTAATGTCCTAAGGCTGATTCAGGTCTACCCACCGAAGGCGAGTTCTTGGTCGTCGATGTGGCAAAAGATACGAACCAACAGCGCGCCTTTAGCTTCAAGGCTTGCCATCAGATGCAGCTCATCCGAACGCTAGTAGGGGCCATGGCAATGGCTCCGTACGGGGATGGCGTCGGCAAACATCATCTCAACAGGGAGCCTCATGCATAATTCTGAATTGCTAAGCCCTGATTAATAGTGCAGTGCGAGCCAAGTCGACGGCCGCCGACCGAGACCTAGCGGCTCGTGATCAAACCGGCATGTCACTCTCCAAAAGAACTTGCTAATGTCGTGCCAATGGCAGGCCGGCGCCAAAATTACGCTTTGTTTGACCTGAAGTTTGTTGCGGTCGCCAGGGGAAGCTCGCGAACTAAGGCAGTGATATCCGCAGCCCGTCACGTCCGCCCGCGGCGAACGTCGCCTCAATTTATTCGTGTCCAGCCGTGTCCTGCAGGGATATGAGGTCGAGTTCCCGAGGCCGACGGCCTAGTTGGGTGTGAAGCTGAAGATTACCTCTCCACAAAGCACGAGCACTGTCCATCCATCCCATCCCCAAATGCTGCCCACCCGTGGCGCCGCCGGACAGAGGAAAATCTGGGGAAGCCAGGGATGGAATTTGGATGGTGTGTGCGCCGTCCCTCCCCCCCCCAAAAGGGGCCAGGGGCCTTGCGAACGCAGTGACTTCCCCAGACCAGGGCCTGGGGCCGAGATTGCTGCGCCGATGGAGAAGGGAGAGTCTGGGGATTTTCGTGCTTGGCCAGGGCTCTCCGCTAGACGGATTTGGGGTAGCCGAGAAGCACGGTGATTTCTGGGGATGGATCAACCCCCGACATGGCTGACATGTACTGTGCGAAAATGACAACAGGATTCTGGGCCAATTGGAAATGCTGTGGCTGGCGGATGCCCAAAGGCCCGCGTGGAAATAATGAGAGACAGAGGGTGGTGGCTGCATGGGCTAGGCGAAGCAGAGTTGCAAGGGAGGGAGGGAGGGAAAACGTGGGAGGGCAGCCCTGCTTTCGCCTCGGATTCGCTGCTCAAAAACCTAGTGCTGGTCTCACACGCATAAGCGCGACACGTCCAGAGCTTCCGTCGTCGTCAAGCTCGACATGTTCCAAATACATGTCTGAAGGAAACCCCAAGTGAGTTTGCAAGGCGTCATTGCTCGGGGATTACGGAGGCACGGCGTAAGATGCTGACGGAAGCGGTTCGTGTCGGCCGTTTGTCTTCTGCGAACCGTGCTAGCCCGGAATTGAGCGCAAATTATAGCAAACAAGTTCTCGTCATGGTGATCCAATGTTCGCCCAAAAGTTGGAACCTGTAATAACCAGCATTACCCAAGACCAATGGCGAATTGAAGGCGCTCAAACCGACCAGCATTTGGACATGGCTGCAGGAGACTGCGACCCGGCCATCCAGCTCATGGGTGGACCCCGGCGCACCTGACCTTTCGCTCCTAGGATTCGTGGGCATATGCCTCGTTTTGTCCTCCTGCAACTGTACCAACCGGGGTGGTCCGTGTGAGTCCCTGTGAGGCGGCAGAGACACTATAGCCAACAAAGCGAGACAGGGTGCTGATCTCCAACGTTGAACTAGGGGTCCATCAGGACCAAGACGGAAAGGGGAAATGACAGGCCGCCACAATGTTGGAGAAGGGTGTTGGAGAAGTTCGGAGAAGCTCTTCTGGCCGCATTGTGCGACTTCCTAGCATTGCCGCCGCAGCCAGTCTTTCGGCTCCCGCGGGAGACAGGCCTCCGATGTACGTAGTATATCATTTCTTGGAAAGATGCTCGTCCAGCCCAGGGTCCTGAACGTACCCCAGATGTAGGACGCACCGTGACCTTGTCTTGGGAGCTTGCATAGCTAGCTGTCTTGCTTGCGTTCTTCAAGCTCGTGGCGCTGGGTCTGCATGAGGGTGGAGCCAAAAATCCACCCTCCATTTGCGGCAGCTCTCCTTCAGAACAGCAAGATTGCGGCTCGGTTTAGGTGGAAGACGGTCCACAGGTGAACCAAGCTCCCGCTGGAGAAAAATACAATTTACACATGGGCAATCTCTCCAATCTCTTACTGAGGCACTTTGCTCATCATGGCGTATGCCCGAGCGTCAGTTGGCTGGACTCAAAGTGGGACAAAAGGACAGTGTGGATCCACCGTGACGGAAGTATCGAAGCATCAGGCTGCATCGGTGCAGCTGGGGACCCAGTGTCACGTCCCACCGTGATGCTAGGTGCATCTCGGGGGCTGTGCAGCGGATAGACTTGGCCATGGACAGGGGTCATTGACCTAACTGTGATGACGAGGACGTCAAACTTGGAAAAGGCATGGGCTGCAGCAGCTCAAGTCGGCATTCAAATCAGCGACCGTTGGTCAATTCTTTGGGATGGTTAGTTGGTGTTTGCTCCCAGGATGCGCCCTGAGTCCCAAGCGCGCGCACGCTAAAACTCAAAAAAAAAAAAACCAATAGTTGAAGAAAAAAAAAGTGCTGGCTGGGTGGTGACCGTGGTCAGCGAGGCTAGATGGGAGAGCTCAGACGACTTGTCGTATTGCACTCGGGCAACGTCTCCAATCGGGAGAGCTATGGCAGCATGCCGAGGTGTCGTGTTGAAGGACGGATTAGAGCACCCGGCACCGAGATGCTGTAGAGCAGCGATGCTTATCTGCGGCGTCGCGGACATACATCTCCCCGAGACTGGGTTGGTGCAACCCGGTGGGCTTGAGTGTTCCTGGATCTTCGGTGAGGCAGCCGGTCAATTGAGCATGCAGCAGCGTCAAGGATGGCATTCATATTTGGCTTTGGGTTGCGTAGAGTGCTACATGGCAGCCAAAGTGCCCGAGGTACCTATTCCTTGGCTAGGCGTGGCAGCGAGGTCCTATGACTCGAGAAACGGACAAGGCTCGTAGTGCAGCAGACAGGGATCGAGTTTATGCCGTCGAAACCCCATTCGTCGTTGTGTCTAAACATTGACGGATCGCTGGCAGATTCTCGGCCGTCAACAGCTCAAATGCCCATCATTGTCTGCAATCTGGCGGTGAGCGATACCGGCTTGGTCATGGGAGTATAGGAAATGATGGCGGGCCAATCTGAGACTCCAGTTATGCTTCCCTCGAACGACATTGGAGCAATTCACCACGTTAACTCGCAAGCGGCGCTGTTCGGGCGAGTTGGGTGCTGGCGCTAGCACAAGATCGAGGGAGACCTGGGCAAAGTAGCCTCGCCCCAGGACTGCTGCGGGCCCGGTGTGCGAGAGCAACACTACCGGGTGGGATGCTAACACCCAGCCGCACCGTGTGATTGGCCGAGGCGCGGCGACGAGCCAAGGCTCTGTCCTCTGGCTTGCTTGCAGGGTGGACTCTGCGATGTGGATCGGGGCGTTTTACCCGTGGCGGCGTTGGTCGTCTATTTTCCCTGACAGTCCCCGGCTCATTGTGAACGAGCGTGAGAGCGTGTGTAAGCGTGAGAGCGACTGAGTGTGACGCAGTCCGCCCGCGGCCCAATGCCCTAATGAGGCACGTACAGGCATGGGACAGTGGGGACCTGGGCCGAGTGCACGGCCCTATGCCCGACATCACCAATGGGGCATCGCCTCCAGAGCCTTCAGCTAAGAAGCGTGGCTCCTGGTATTATTAATAGAGAGCTCGTCGAGGAATGGCCAACTTTGGTGCGGCTTTTGAAACACTCTCAGCGGTCCTCGGAAGGAGATAATGCCCCGTACATAGAAGGGGCACTGTCCGGTCGGGGAGGATCTACTGTGTCTGAAGGTCCGCATGGCAGCTGGCTCTGCCATTGGGCCGTGGCCGGGCCGATGATACGAATCCAAGTGAGGCTCGGGTTGGTATTTGTGTGGTTGTGCGCGCACACACACACACATCAGTTGTCGACCCCAATGTATCGGTGCGGCGTAACCCGTCTGCGGCGTCAACCGAGATTCACAGTGAGAGCGGGACAGGTCGACCATAATTAGCGTGCAGCACAGCGTCCTGGACCGTCTCCCTCCAGTATGTACGTCAGGAACTGCAGTCTGCAGCGTGCTGTGCGAGGGTCGGAGCTTACCCATCCACACAGCTCGGCCGCCACGGGGGGGTCGATCTCTTGCTGGATGTGACGGTTAGAAGTTAGAGACTGCGCCCTATGGGATCCTGTAGAATTTGTCCACACCATTCCTTATTGTCGGGTGAACGGGGATGGGCCCAATGATCCTGATGCAGGGACGACGCTGGCCGCGATGGAGCATGCTCTGTATGGTCCTTTGCTGGGCTCGACGCGAAGGAACGCAACGCAAGCGAAGGCTTCGCATGACATCGTAGCCCATCGCACCGTGGACGACGATGTCGCTCGCACATTGTGAGGCCCTGACTCACGAGCCAGTGCAGGCGCTAAGGTAAAAGAGGCCAGACCCGCCAGGCAGCTCGAGCAATCAGACGGCAGCCTGTCGCAGGGCCCCTGCACGCAGCATCCGCCGCGACGAATTGATCGACTGATTGCACCGTAATACCTGATGCTGTTTCGTTCGCAATGCTTGGGTTGCAGTTGGAAGCATGCATCCAATGCTCTGAGCCGAGTGTCGATTTGTTTCAATGGTGAGCCGGGAGTGTGAGGCTTGAGCGGGACTGTGCAATGCGTACTGTGTGGCGGTACTTCCGTTCTGGCCCTCTTGTTGGTCAGCGAGCCCGATTACTATTAGATGGTCGGAGGCAATAGGAAAAGGCAGCCAACAAGACGTCGCAGAATCTTTTCCGAACATGTTTGTTGGGCCTCGATTCATCATGGGGTGTCACGATGCCAGTTCGCGACTCAGGTGGGATCCTCCATGCCATTCATTTACGAACCAGGGCGCCAACTTGGCATGATTAATTGCCTCAATCGCGCCGTGGCTCTGCGGCTCAAGCTTGAGAAAGCGCCATTGATATCAAACATGACAAACGCACCTATGTAGCTCCTTATCAGCGCCAAACGTCATCGGGTTACAAGAAATTAACAACCCAGAGTTGCCGGACTCTCTTGGGCTTTGCATCGGGCCAACATCGGGGTGTGGGAACCAGATGCCATCTTGTGCTGGATCCTCGCTCCGGCTTCCTCTTGCCTCTGTGCCAATTCCAAATCGGGAGTTCTGCATCCCGCCATGGACCTAACCGTTGGCCCAATCCTACATTCTGGCGTACGAGACTCTGGTCCACAGCGTTCCAGCGAGATTAAGCGCCCAGGATATAGCCTCTGGTCGAGCAAGCTCTTGGGCCGTCCCGGAAACAGAGCCTGCGCGGCGTCCGACTAGGCCTGGCCCCGGAAGCGGGAGAAGGCCGCATCGGAGCCGGGGGAAGAGATAGATTGTCGACAGCGGCATCGAACAGGCCGTAGCCTTGCTGTTGTCGCGCATCGCATACGACCACGCTGTTTTGGGGGGGAGGAGGCAAGCAGTGCTGTGCGCCATCAGTGTCGGAGGGCATTGCCGTGATTACATCCGAGTTGCAGGAATTTTCTGATTCACATTGCTGGTCCTGAGGCAAGGAGGCGTCACTGGTGCATTGTACAGGAAACGCACAGCGCAGTTGCAGCACCACGACGCAGGGCGCCGAGTTTAGTTGGTGGTTGCGTGGCGGTCATTTCATTTCACTGACAGGGCTCTTGGTAGCCGAACCAACGCTCTCCTGGTACTATCAGACTATAATCCCTTTGGGGGTGGTCTGGAATTGCTTGACAAGCGTGGAATAATCCGCTCGATGTGACTTGAGTCTGTAAGCTGTCTCCGGAGGATGTGCCTTCGGTCCCCGGGGCTAGATGGCCCCCTGGTCGCGGTTCGCAAAGGCTCTCTCAGAGAGCTCCCCCTGCCACCCACCATCAGCAGCAACCCTCCAGCAGCTCTGACTTGTATGGACGGCGCGCGTTGAGACTGGATATACGAGTGCAGTGTTTGGGTAGGTTTGGGACTTGGAGGTTAGCACCCGACTGCGCATCGAGTGTAATGCCCCTGCGACGTGAATCTTATCCTCCGGCTGGCACGGGGGGCCTCGTAGGCGGACGCGTTTCCTGACGGCATCTCTCTCTCGCTCTCTCGCTCTCTCTCTATGTGCAGTTCTCTGCTCAATGGTCCCAGCACTGCCTGGCCTGGCCACTAGCCCGCCAGAGTGACCACCACGAGACGTAGCGGGCGTACCACACGATGGAGCCATGGGGCAAGGTGGGAAGAGAGAGGCGCCGTACCGTCCTTCAGACGTATGTACGTATGACGCTGTAGGGCGTACTCCGTACCGACAAGACCAACAAGATACTCTGGCAGGGGGTCTTTTTGGCGGGCAGCGTCACCTCAGTTAAGGTACCTCGGTGGATACGACGTTCCAGGTACCTCTACCTCTGACGCCCATGGCCGGCGCCATCGACAGGGGAGCCAAGTGCAGGGCCGAGGAGCAGGGCAGCAGAGCAGCAGGACAGGACAGGGTACAGGACCAGACGCTTGAGCCCACCTGGACCCCGGCGGCGGCGCACTGTGCACGGCACTGTCCATTCAGTCTTTTTGCCATCCTTCGCCGGCGCCATCCTTTCCTTTCTTCCTCTCCAAGCAACTGCTCCTGCTTGCTGCTTCGCCGGCGTGTTCTAGACGACGACTTGAATTGCTTCACTTCACCTTGCTGCTTTGTTGCGCACCGAAGAGCATGCTCTTGTCGGCCACGGAACACGCCCATTTTCTTCTAACCTGATTCCCTCTTTTCCTTCGCTTCCCTTCCCTCTCATTCCCCCTCCACCCCACTACCACCACCACACCCAGGGCCCTCGCCAGCGCCGCCCGCCGCTGTTACAGCACACGCTCCCCGCCATCCTTTTGTCGCCCGCCCTGCCGCCCCGCGACAACAACGACCAGCGACGACGATCGAGACGAACACGCGCACGCTGCAACCGCCTTCCTGCGTGCTTCCGCCAATCGTGCCATGGTCATTAACGATTCTGGCGCCAGAGTCTCTCGCTCCTCAATCATCATGTCCAATACCGCCACTTCCAACGCAGCCGTCGGCACCACGCCCTCCACCGCCGACGACTCTGGTGAGCCCTCCCGCCGTGGCCGGCACTGCCCCTCATGTTCTTCAGCCCGACCCGCACCGCCCGCCGATTCTGCCCCGACACTGCATACTGACCCTGCCAGCGTCCACCATCACCGTCAACACTACCAAGGCTCCCGCCGCCAATTTCCCTCCCCCAAAGACGGACAAGCCGAGACCGCACGTATGCGGCACCTGCCAGCGCTCCTTTGCCCGATTGGAACACCTGAAGCGCCACGAGCGATCCCACACAAAGGAGAAGCCCTTTGAGTGCCCCGAGTGCTCGCGATGCTTCGCCCGCCGCGACCTTCTCCTTCGCCACCAGCAAAAGCTGCACCAGACCTCGACTCCGTCTTCCCGCCCCCGTAACCGCCGCGAGTCGGCCAGCGGCGCCGGTCCGACCAGCCGCGTCCGCAAGAACAGCATCGCAGGCACCCCTACCGCCGCGAACAACGGCAATAATGCTGCCGCCAACTCGGTGAGGCCCCGTGCCAACACCATCAGTCATGTCGACGCCAATTCGTTGCACTTTATGACGGCCGCCGCTGCTTCTGCAGCGCGCGGAATGCCTACTGCTCACACTCACAGCCGGCACCCCAGTCTCGCTGGGCTGCCCATCCACAACCTGGAGCACATTTTCGGTGGCATGTCGGCTGCCATGGGTCAGCGAGGGGTTCAGCAGGGCCTGCCCAAGCTGGAGACGGGTACCATGGCAAATCTCGACTTTGCCAGTGGGCTGCGCACTGCGCCACCGATGGCTTTTAACACTGACTTTGATTTCGAAGGTCTTCTTTTCGGGCCGGGTTCCACCATTAACCCCAATGCCCTTCACTACAATGATTCACCGCAGTCGATGGCATTGGATCAAACCTCGCCGTTTGCGCAATCTATTAATGACGTTACTTCGAGCCAAACGCTCGACGATAATTTTGACTGGTTGACTGGTTTCGAGCATCAGATGTCTTTTAACACGAACGAAAATGTGGTGGACGGGTCGAGCCCGTCGGCGATCAGTACGACGAGCCAGAGTGGGATTAGCGATGTTATGTTGGATGGGTCAAATCACCCCGCGCCGGCCGGGACGAGTACCATGTGGCAACCCTCCGTGATGGGACCCCCACAGATGCCGAACCCGTTTGCGATGGATCTCAATGGTTCGGTCTTTCCAGATCTCCTGAATGGGGCGCCGTTATCACCTCAGCCAGCTACTCAAAAGATCAATGACCCTTACTTTTCCACGCCCCCACCTTCGCTGAGCTCGCTGAGCCCGTCCGTTGTATCTGGGCTGGGCACGCAGACTATTAACCATACCCTTGGCTTCAACGCTGGCCCGGAGACTCCCTCGTCCCTCCAGGGTGGAAACCACGGGGCCTCACCCGTAACCACCATCACAGATGCCACCCGGAGTGCCATTGTGAACACCCTGTCCCAGTGCCTGCCATTTGGCGGTCGTAAATACTCCTTTACCTCTCAGGGCTCACCTCAAACGCCTCACGTCCAATCTGCCGGTATCACCGCCTCCCCCCAGGCCGCCAATTTGCCCAGTACTCAGGATCTTCAACGATACGTTGGTGCTTATATTGCTTATTTCCACCCACATCTTCCCTTCTTGCATATCCCCACTTTGTCTTTCGATTTGCCTCCTCCCACAAATAATCGGCCCGGTGTAGGCGGTAGTGGCTGTCTGATTCTTTCCATGGCCGCTATAGGTGCTCTCTACGAAATGGAGCATTCCCAGTCCCGCGAGCTTTTTGAGATGGCCAAGAAAATGATTTTCTTTTATCTCGAGGAACGGCGAAAAGCCGATGTGCGAAAAGCGGATATCCGTCGCAGTACCCCTGTCGCTGACCAGAGCCCGCGTTTCAGCGAAAGCGCCGTCCACACCCCGGTCTGGCTAGTCCAGGCCATGCTCCTCAACGTTGTCTATGGCCACAATTGCGGCGATAAGACTGCCAGTGATATCGCTTCGACCCACTGTGCCGCCCTTGTTAGTCTGGCCCAAGCTGCCGACTTGCTCCGACCTGATCGTGCCAATACCACTGAGCGACAAGATACTCACATGACAGATGACGGAAACTGGAACGCCAAGTCCGAGTCTGACCACTCAGAGTGGCTGCGCTGGAAGGCCTCGGAGGAGCGAAAGCGCACACTGTATGCTGTCTTCATTCTCTCCAGTCTTTTAGTATCGGCTTACAATCATACTCCGGCCTTGACCAATTCGGAAATTTTCCTTGACTTGCCATGCGACGAGGACTTTTTCTCCGCAGAGTCCAGCACGGCCTTCATGTCAAGGGGAGGTGTTGAGGCTGCTAATCACAACCGCATCACGTTCCACGATGCTCTCGGAGAGCTCCTTCGTACAAATGAGCGCCAGCAGCTTGCCCTTAATGGCCAGCAGGCATTCGATCCCTCTCTTGATCGCAAGGAGCTCCCCAAGACCGACCTCAAGCCAAGCACGTTCGGTTGCCTGATTCTCATCAATGCCCTTCACAACTACATTTGGGAGACAAGGCAGCGACACCACAACAAGGTTTGGACGAACGAAGAAACGGAGAAAATGCATCGACACATTGAACCGGCTCTCAAGGCATGGGAGGCCGCGTGGGCAAGCAATCCGCAGCACAGCCTGGAACGACCAAACCCATTCGGCATGGGCCCACTCTCAGCTGATGCCATCCCACTCTTGGATCTTGCGTACATCCGGCTGTTTGTGAACCTGTCTCGCTCAAAGGAAAAGTTCTGGCAGCGAGACTGGGATGGCATGGCCAAGGAGCTGTCTCGTGGAAATGAGATTATCCAACACGCGGAGCACTCCCCGGCATCCAACCCAGAATCCACCGGGACCGACACATCAGAACCCTCTGTGCATAGCTCCGTTTTTGTGGAGTCTCCCGGCACACAGACCTCCCCTACGGATATCTCTGGGGCCAAGTTTCCCTCGACCGCTGGCATGTCTAACCGATCAATCTCGCGACGCGAAAAGCACCTACGCAAGGCCGCGTTTTATGCCGCAGACTCCCTTGCCATGTCTGATAAACTTGGCGTTACGTTTGCCGATTTCACAAGCAGGGAACTCCCTCTCCAATCGGCCCTATGCGCATTCGATTGCGCCCAGGTTCTCGCTGAGTGGATTGCGACTCTCCAGGATCGCGTCGGTCGCTATCTCGGCATTCTTGGCCAAGATCAAGTGGACCTTACGCAAGTCCCGGCCATTATGCTGCTAGAAGAAGAGGACGTGAAGCTGTTGGACAAAATTCAAGAGGTGTTGAGATCTGCAGAGATGAAGATGAGCATGGAGCTTGTCAACGGAGGCATCGAACCGAGCATCGCTATGGATGGGCACAATGGATATGCTGCTAAGCTTCTGCGCATTACTGCGTTCATGCTTGACAAGGCAGCAGTCTGGCCAGTGACCCGCCTGAAGGCCCGTTGTCTCGAGGCTCATGCGAACCACATGCGAGCGAGAGCGGAGAAATCAGTCATTGCATCTGAGTGAAACGCGGGACGTCTCAGGAGCTGATTGGTCTCGGCATGAAACATGATTCTCTGCTCTGGGGTGCTGCCTTGTATGAACCGCTGTGATAGGCGCGCCGTGACCGCATTGGAATCCGTTCCCAGGAAACAACCTGTTTTATTCAGAGAAAACCGGGTCCTATTCTCTGTCTCAACATGGGGCGCGGCCCGAGGCCGCGACTCCTCCCATCCACAGCAATTACGACAGGACAAGGATTCGGCTGCGGTAACAGCAATATGAATCCAACCTGGACATCGGGTGATGTACAGTTCAAAAGTCACTTGCAACCAAAAGCGTGGAAATTTCAATGTTCCAGATGATTTTATGTGCTCAAAGTTTTCTTGTATGATTGGCGTCTGGTTATTTAATGTCGTTGAATGGTTTACGAATCCTTGAAGGAAGTATGACAAAAAAGCCAGGTATCACCGTCAAATCCATCCAAGTTTGAACGGCTATCCGGGACCTGGTCCATTGACCTGTTCCAAAATCCTTTACAGCTAAGCAGACCAGCACCCCGGAGAGAAGTGCTGGCGCAAAAGTACACTATGTTCACAAGGAGTTGGGAAACCCCACTCAAGTAGCCACAGCTGATGCAGAATCCGTCAACCGCCTACGGCTCATCCTTGGCCAGAGCCGGCTGGCGATGTTGTGGGATCCATATGGGCAAAGAAGCAGAGGTTTTAACAATCATTGGTGCTTTCTTGAGGTATCTGGGGGAGGGCTGTCTTGGCCAAAATTAGGGTGTACCACGCTCTGACGAGCAGCCATTTTCTTGGAGATTTTGGAGCTGCGCGATCTATTCTTAAATGTATAAACACTGGGTCACCCTTCTGTATTTACTGTATTACCTTTCGTCTTAGTATTCTTTAGGTTTAGAGAAGCTGAACAAAAAAGGTGATTGTGAGAATTCGTGCTCCCCCTAGCATGGTTGATCGGTGACAGTTTATGATTGCATTTCTTTAAAGCGGTGTTCCTCTCGCAGCAATAAGCCGAGTTGCGTCGGATGCCTAGCACATACGACCATACCTACCAGAGAATTCGGGATCCCGTCCGCTCTCCCATAGACAAGCTGGTAAGGGGCCGATTAGTAGTTGGGTCGGTGACGACCAGCGAATCCCGGCTGTTGTATGTTTCTTTTTGCATTTTCGAGAGCATCCGAGGTTTTTTTTTGTGGCGCGAGTGGAATTTGCTAACACAACACGATGTTTCTGCACCGAAAGTATCAAATTTCGTTCAACACGCTACCAGCACTCATTATTACTACTCTTACATTACATCATTTCCTTCAGCCAGAGCATTTCTTATTGGACAATCTTCCTCTGCTGTTAGACATTATTCCGACACGATAATTGCAACCTTGCCCTTGGACTTTCCACCTTCAACCCGCTCAAATGCCTCGGCAAACTTTTCAAACGGAAAGATGCTATCAACGGGTGGCTTGAACTTGCCAGCGTCGACCAGCTCTGTAATTTCGGCCAAGTCGCTGCCCCGAGGCTCGACGAGATACCACTCTCCTTTGGCCACTGTCTTGGTTTCGTTCTCAGGCTTTGATGCACTAGGCTGGCCCGCAATGCTCAAAATCGTTCCACCAGTCTTGATAGCCGCCCAACAGCTTCGCGTAGTGGCTCCACCGACACAGTCGAGGATCAGATCTGCCTCTCGCGCGGCTGGATCCTCGGCAGCCCATTGCTCAATGGACTGCTTGGTGTAGTCGATGAAGTCGGTGGCTCCAAACCCACGAACATCGCTAGCCTTCGCAGAGCTAGCAACGCCAATAATAGCACCTGCTCCGGCGGCGGAAGCGAATTGAACGGCCCAGCCGCCTACACCTCCACCAGCTCCAGTGACAAGGACGCGGATCTTGGAGTTCTTCTCCTTGGCGGCTGCGTCACCGTGGATGGCCACTTTATCGAGAAGACCATGGCCAAACAGGCCCTGCCATGCAGTGAGAGCACTCAGAGGTGTAGCTGCAGCCTCAGCCCAGCCAAGTGACTTCGGTTTAAGTGCCATGTGCGATGCGTTCCCGATGGTGTACTCGCGAAGAGTGCCGGTGGTGCCTGGACTCATACGGAAGTAAACCTCATCGCCGGCCTGGAAAGGACCATCTGCGGGGCCATCGGCAATGACTCCAGCACATTCGGTGCAGGGGACGCGGTAACGCTTAGGGTCAAAATTTTGGGGAAAGTTCCTCTCCCATGTAAGCTCATTGAGGCAGGGAGAAGCAGCCTTGACCTTGACGATATACTCACCAGGGCCAGAGAGCTTGGGGAAGGGTGTTGAAGACATGATGAGATCATCAGATGCTAGGTCTGGCTGGATAACAGCCCGGACCGTGGAAGGGAAAGAGGGGGTGGCCATGTTGTATCCGTTTGTAAATGGCCGATGACTCTGTGCGTAAGTTTGAGTAGTATTTGAAGTGAATTGGCGCGAAGAACTTGTAGATTTCCCGACAAACTTCGGATCGTAGTAAAAGCTGCTTCTAGCAACTATTGTTGTTTTTTTGAAGCTGTGATTTAGTTTTCTGAGGTTTGTATTTTGCTTGATGTTGTACTGTTTGAAAGAAGGTACATCCAGGAGTCCATGGGCCTTTTTATATGATTCACAGCTCACCATACCCTTGCACCTGGAAGGGTAATCTATACCGCGCTCACGAAAAACTCCCGCCTTCGCCTTCGTCTCCGGAGAAACCTGCGATGCGGCACCTCGGAGTACGAAAACTCGCATCCAAAAAGCGAAATGTCAGCGTTGCATCTCGCATGAAGTGGAGACGATCACCCGGCCCGCCCGTGAGTCAAGGGTGCAGAATTTCCCTTTTTGGCAAATAGTTTTAGCGTTTGGCCTTTACATCTCCACGGCGCCAGCGCGGCGATCGGTGCGAATCAAGCCCGAAGACCTTTGGTTTCGCGCTTCGGAGCATTGCAATGTATTCGCGAATATCATGTGTTGTGCGGGCCCAGTGGGTAGTGTCAGTGCCCATAGGTGGCGGCGAGGGAGCAAGCGGAGGTGTTGTTGGTCCATTAACCAAGGATAACAATAGAGTGACGCAAACAGACGCTTCATGGCTTGAAATGGTATCCCATGGCACTGGGATTTATCGGAATTTGCTCCAATAGTCTTCTATTGCCCCATTTCTTTGTTCATCGCAATCAAGCTTAAGAGCCGCGCGTGTTGCTATCTGTTATCAACGATATCTTTTATGCCTCGCTCACTTGCGCGGCCGTTTGTTGGTTCTGAGTTGCCAGGCAATGAATGAGAGAGGTGAGTAGTGAGGTTTGCAGGTCGTTGCAGCAAACGACGAAACCATCAAACAAATAAATATCGGATCTCAATAGTGTAGTATGAATGGTATCATTCACATCGCCCATGCAGTCCCTGTACAAACTACTCGTATGCGCACCAAATACAGCTAACGACGCATCATCTGAATCTTCAATTAAACTATACAATGCCCAGCAATCAACGTAGCAAAACGCCCAGCCCGATGATTGAGCTCAATATTTCCTCTCGACTATAAAGAGTCCAACAGACCTTTCTTCTCTTCCAGAAAATTCTCACCCGGTATTCCATCATTTTGAACTGCCCAATAACTACCCAGCCCGCTCGGGTCGGTTCAAATCGTCAAGATGTCGTGGAGTCGTCTACCCTTCGAGATAAGGGAGCCCGTTGTCAAACACCTCACATCGCTGGAGACCAGTAAGGTTGCATCCTACGCAACAGTCTGTAAAGAGTGGCAGGCCTGGGTGGAGCAGGACGTTTTCTCTGTAATCTCGCTCCGCCTTCAAAAGCTGAACGACTTCGAGAGACTCTTTGCCAATAACCTACGACGTCAAGTATCCCTCGAGCGACTCCAACTCTTTCCGCAGCACGCGTATAGTGATCTCATTACGCATAGAAACTTTCCCGAGTTCATGTTTCGCTTGCTTGGAATTCTCCAGTCCTAGAATGACGGCGCCATATTAGCGAGACGTGTTGGGGGGCTTTGCTTGGAACTCGGGCTTCCCACTATTGATCCTATTGGCACAGCGAGAACATCTAGCACCCTCAGTGTCATATTTGACATTGGTGAAAGAATTCCCCATTCCTACCAGGTAGGGCCGGCAGGGCTGCCTCTGACAAGCATTGTCACTGATTTCGAAATACCTCGTCTTGGCAACCGGAACCTCCACCACCGAACTTTGTATGACATTCTCGAAAGCCTACCAAATCTGGAACGGATCCACGTTGAGCCCGTCAGTGGATACACCCGTGATGTATACTTCTTCGCCCCGAGTAAGTTGAAGCAGTGACCGCATACCAGTCCGACGATGATCTAACCAACCCTGACGCCAGCACCTCGAGAGTATCCCCTATTATGGCCTTCCTCTGTCAAGCGAGTGAGCCTCTTCGAGCATCGGCATTCCGATGACTACATAGCCCACCCGGCGACGCCGGATTTCCAGTTTACGAGCGAGGCAGTTGCGTCCCAGAGTTTCGATTTGAAGGAGCTCGTCGTTTGTCACTTGATCGATGCCGTCGACTTCTTTCGCAAGGCCCTGACACTCCAGACTCCCCGGCAGCGACAATGGGCCAACCTGACCCTGATAAGTCTAACATCTGAAATTCTGGGGCACATTGCTATCGATGATAATCTGGTGGAGGATCTGCTTCAGGACGCTGGCAAAGCCGCTGCACTCATGCCGCAGCTTCAGATTATGGAGCTGTGGAATTGGAAGTCGCCCCATGCGGTTGTGTTTCGGTATCATGTCGAGAACAGATCTGCGACTGTGATCTGGATGAGCACGTGGAGATTTTATCTTTCTCCCCTCGTTCGAAGCACATGGGCCCGGGTAGCAGATGGCCAAAGCTGCGAGTTGATCATTCGCCCTGAAAGACGCATCGTCCATCTGCAGCGGTACTTTCCCAACCCTTTCCTTTTCGCCAAATCCAACATCTTGACGGAAAGGTTTTTTAACCACTCGAACACCATTAGGCAGAGTGCTGAAATCGATGAGGTCGAAGGTGATTGGGACGATACCTGGTATGATGTTTGGGGCGATGGTTCGAGCATTGGCCCCTTCCATGAAATGTCCTTTGAGCCTGGATCCCCCGATTCATTCTGGGATAGTACTTAGCCGTTCTTATTCGCAAGGAAGTAATGAGCCCAGAATTCTGGGTCATAGTCTAGAGGACTGAGAAGATAAAACTTCATATCATGGGCTCTTAGTGTAGTTGGGGCCCCACGCTAAGAAGATACACTCAATTAAAAATCCAATTTCGGCTAGTTTTTCCTTAATCCCTTCATTAGTCAACTATTTTGTTTTTGGTTGTACTCGCATGCTCGTTGAAGCATCAAAGGCGCCACCCTATGACTCATCATTTACCATTCGCCAGCGCTGACCCCAGCTTGTCCGCCAGGAACGCTTCAGCCTAATTCGATGACTCAATCATGTCACCGCTTGTTCAGCCTCCCATTAGCATCTGCTTCAAGGCGGATCGATCCAGCAAATAGGTATTAATTGATAAAAAAAACGCCTCCCATCTTTGTAGATGCCGATCAGCAGTTCAATTGTAACAATGGCGACTTTGGAATCATCTGCACCCAACTCAGTCCGGCAGCCAAAGGTTGGCATCGTCGGCTGTGTAAGTGACTACGACCCAAACCCTGTGATTTACTATTAACAAATTGAAGGGACATGGGGAGCTAGACACAATTTATGCAACTTTGGAAACTCAATGCTCAGAAACGGGTTGGAGTCTGTCTGACCTAGATTTTCTCATCGTCTGTGGAGATTTTCAGGTTCGCAAGCTTGCAGACTAGACGACTGGCTCATAGCTCACACAATACAGGCAGTTAGAAACCAAAAAGACCTGAATTGCATGTCTGTGCCTCGCAGATACCGCAAGCTAGGCGATTTCCACAAATACTATAGTGGTGAGGCAAAAGCCCCCGTGCTAACCCTTGTCATTGGCGGGAATCACGAAGCGTCCAATTATTTCTTCGAGCTGTATCATGGAGGATGGCTCGCCCCAAATATCTACTATCTCGGCGCTGCGGGTGTCATCCGCTACGGCCCTTGGCGCATCGCAGGTATGTCCGGTATTTACAGCTCAGCCGACTACCGCAAACCGCATGAGGAGCGGCTGCCCTACGAGCGAGAGCATATCCGGTCAATATATCACGTTCGCGATTACAACGTCCAGAGGCTATTGCAAATCCGCTCCCCGGTCGACATTGGACTCAGTCACGATTGGCCTGCTTGGGTCGAACTGTTTGGGGACCACACTGCCCTATTTGCGGAAAAACCGCACTTTCTGGAGAGTGCAAAAATTGATAACCTAGGTAGCAAGCCTGCGACCGAAGTTCTGGGTCATCTTCGACCGCCGTATTGGTTTTCGGGACATATGCACGTCAGATTCTCGGCAACCATAGAGCACACAGAAAACATTTCAATCAAGGAAAACATCAAATCACTGCCTGTGCCAGAATCGCTAAAGAACTCACTCCCGAGTTTTAAGAAGCGGACCAAATCTTCTTCAGAATCCTCGTCAAGTCATGTGGGATGCCAATCAAAGACAGAGTTCATCGCGCTGCACAAGGCAGGGACCGATCCGCGTCAATACATGGAGGTGAGAGAGCTCGAGCTCCCTATTTCCTCCGACATCGATTACACCCAATTTACTGCTACAAATGAGCTTGGGAAATTTCATTTGTATTACGACGAAGAATGGCTTGCCATCACCAAGACATTCGCCGACGCCCTACGGGTTGCAGACCCCGAGACGCTCGTGGTCCCGCCTGCCAAGCCGAGCAAAAGCTCTGCAGCATCACTTCCAAAACACAGGGCCTGGGTCAAGGAGAACATTTCTCAAAAGGGGCTTCTTAAAATCCCCGACAACTTCACTATTCATGCGCCGGTTCACAATCCCAACGACTCGGCAGATTTCGAGCAGCCACCCGAGTACCCCAATAGCCAGACGGAGAGCTTTACAAAGTTGCTTCAAATTTTAAATAAATTTAGCTTATAATGATTACTTGGGATGTTTCAGTTGTATGAACTGACAACACTTGGGTTCATAATACGATACATAGTTTTGTCAGCTCCATCACTACCCAGCCTTTGATCTTCATGGACGACACAAGATTATAGACAATGTTTTATTCAAATTAGCGTTGAATTGTCAGTAATTGTGAACATTTTGAAGCCATAAAGTAAATTTACATGCCATCTTCAACACAGTAGCCGATTCCAGAAAGTTATTTAGTCCAAATTTCCTGTTACTTATATTTTGTCCCGGTATTCACAGTATCCGTCATAATATCACTGGCACTGCCGAGCCTCTCTCCATCCGCGACATGTTCTCGTACCACCATTTGCAAACGCCTATCATCATCAACATCTCTGACTAGCACTGCCTTTCTCCACGTTAGAGAGCTTGATACCCCCCCTGAAACATTTTCAAGGCCATTTGGTGCCCTAGATTGCAACGCCAAAATTAATAGTTCTCCGATGCTTGTCCAGCTAGAGCTGTGCCATGGGTGTCGGCTTGACACAATTATTGCAAGGTGAACAAACGCTAACAAAACATGGAGTAAAAGTCCAGCAAACGCCAAAGATAGAGAAATGCTACCATCCAGACTGTATGCATACATGTATTTCCAATACGTAAAATATAATATGGTATCGTTTGTTCCAGGTGGTAGGTCACGGAATGATACTGTCGTTTCCATTTCCTCGATGACAGATGCAGAGTAAATCTTAGACGTTGGCATCGCAGCCAGGGCATCTGTAAGAGTTAGAGAAATCATTGTCTCTAAACAACGCCTCCTTCCATTAAAGTCATTGCTGCATTCAGTGAACGCTTTCTTGTACACCTGGTTTAAATATAAGTCGGCTAAGCTATCACCGGCAATAACTACACCTCTAAGCCATTCGTCCGTTATTGTGATGAAATCTCCATCGGAGCTTTCCAGTAAGTGCCCTATAGTTTCATTGATTGGAAACCCAAGATCCATGAGCAAGTCCCATGTGAGTTGGTTGTCTCGCCACACCCTAGCCTCGATCCAGCGAGCGTGAACAAGGCAGAGGCTGGTCCGGAATTCGTTGTCAACAATGTCAGTTTTGTTGAAGATGGGCCCTTGGAGCGAAAGTATGGCCGCGCTGATTGGGACAGCCGTTTCATTCTTTATATCTAGATACACTTGGTGAACCAAAGAATCGTTCTTTTTGGTGACGTTGTTGGCGAATATCCATGGTTTTTTGAATGGTAAGTTTAATGAACCACTACCGAAGAGCCCACCATCAAAATCATACCGTATAGCTGATGCGTTTATTGACAATGGAGCATCACAGCATTGAACAGCTACCAGAGGCTGCTTCAGATTTTGTTTTCCAGACGAGGTTTCTTGCTCGGCTTCAATCATAATACTTTGGCCATCGACATCGCCAAGTCCCAAAGCCCGAGCTATGGAGTTCAAAGGACAGGTACAAAAGGTAACTGATGAATTTGAACTCTTTGATAACGAGATTGGACTGTCGAGTGCTCTGCGATAGACGCTGAAAGTTGTGTTCTCTTGGAATGGAGCGACGGGCGGCTTCCTATACAAGCCCGCAATCGTCTCCACTTGCATCTCTTGGGTTAATAAACATTCTTTAGATGAATCTGGCTCGAGTGTGCAGTTTTCAAAATACACGGCGTTTTTAGAGTCAAGTTTCGTCTCGTAAGGGTTGCCTGGGAAATAAACGGCGTCAAAAGTACCATGCTCATCAGGTACATAACTCGTATTTCGGCTAGCAATCTTCCACCAGCCCAAACGAGGAACCATTGTAATTGCAGAGAATGGGCTAGCCACAAGGCCCAAAAAACTAATCAGCACAATGGTGCCGCTAGTGATACCGTGAAATCGACGATTGCCAGTTGGGTGAAGGAGCGCGGCCCAGAATTCCCAACTCATGAAATATCGTACTGGGGCACTTATCTGGAAAGGAGAGGAGAGAAACCCAAGCGCTATTCCATCGCCTTGAAGTAGACCGAAATGTATTCTATGCAAAAGCACGTCGGTGATGGACGCCAATATGAATGCTTCGTGGACCTTCGCAGCGAACTGAAGGACACTCAGTTCATCATTGGTAGGATGAGGAGGTGTCCATTTGAATTCTCCAACATGCATAGAAAATAAGAAGAGCGTGGTTATAATTGATGGCAAATGGAATAGAGCGAAGTGGCGCAGGATTGATGATCTGCTATTGCTACAGGCTTCTTTTGGGTGCTCTGCTTCCTGCAAGGTTTGGACGAATGTAGATAATGAATTTCTATCAATAAATTCGCTAAACCTTTTTGAAGAAGAAGGACTTTTTGACCTTCTATTTCTAGGATTCGAATTTTGCCTTTCTATCTTGGTTGCTGTGCTGCGAGGTTGTGCAGGTGTTGACGCAAAATGGTGGGAGTCGCAGTCAATACCAGGCAGCATAGTTTCGGCTATCCTCGAGGCCCGTCCTGCGTATTTGGCTTGGATAATAACTGAGTTCGATCGCGAATCGAAGAGTAAAGGGTCGCTCGAACGGTCCATAGAATAAGGGGTGGGAATAGCTCGAGCATCATCCCAGTCATCGTCAACGGGCAACAAGGCTTCGGTTATATCGAGAAGCTAAAAAGAATTAGACAGAAAGCTTTGTTTTTTTTTTATTAAAAAGCACTACTACCTCTTGCACAGAGTGATCAGTGCCTTGTTCAAGCCTCTGAGGCTCAAACTCTTCGCTTTGTCGAGACATGGTTTCGTTGTTTGTGGGTGATCGAAAGACAGCTACAAAAGAATACCCCGCTTTGCAAAAATAGCGGTACAAAACTATTTATATCACTCGGAACCAGCTGCTTTGGTGTGACTTTTCAGCAAAGCAATCGGGCTTTTGGTTCGGAGCCTCGTCGCACGCCAAGCCTGCACCTGTGTCCAATCCGCCGTCGAATTTACCCACCAACATTTTCAGCTCCATGCAGATCAAACGCCTCTTTTTACACAAGTATTGAGAATGCATAAAAACAAGTCTATTTGGGCATTAGCCAGTCAGCTAACAAAAGCAATGGCTAGTCAGTCTTACTTCTTTAATCGTTACGCGACCTGGTGGGCATACCCACTGTCTACACTACTCCAAAGATGTTAATCGTCCAGAGTTCATGTCTCGATCATATGTTATTTACCTAACCATTTTTATATGCTGCACATCCTAGTATGTTTATTTATGTTATTTGTGCAAGATCCATTGTGCACTACTCATTGCACTAATACTGCCGTGACCACCACGGTTTGTTTGTCTCAGACCAGCAGCGCGTAAAATCGATTAACCACACCCTTTGGCTGTCTGACGCAAAAGCCAATTGGTAGGTTTATCATAGGTGTGCGACATGCTCTCAGCTAAATGATGACTGCATCAAAGCCAATATTTGCAAGTGAACAATGCCCCCCGTCTGCTCGCAACTGAGGCATTTGGGATCCTCTGCTGTTTGGCTTTCTTCCGAGCCCTACCCAACCAAATCGCATGCACATCATGTATAAGATAACATAAGCACAATTTCAATTCTCATAGAAACCCTGCATCCAAGACTTGCATAGCGGCAACAGCCGGAATGATGGTCGACTCAAATCTACGCGGATACACGAATCGCAAATAACATAACGCACCACCACAGTCAAAGTAGAAGCTTCCACAAAAGATCAAGTAAAATAATAACCGTAAATAAATTCAAGACCAATTATTTTTTTTCTTTCAATTTGACTGAGATAAATTTGCGTTGTGTCATGGGTTATGTCCCCAGCCGCCAATTACCCCGCGATACCCAAAGCCCCAGCGATTCAAAGACCAAGATGCTATTCATTACAAACACGCGTTTTTTGGGGGAGTTTCTTTTTAAGAAAAAAAGATACAGGTAATAATAAGCGTGGCATGAATGGCCTGTTATATCACAATAAGTGATTTTTTCTTGATGTTCCAAGTTCGTTGGCTCATTCGACTCTTGGCGAAAATCACAATTAGAGGCCTTATGCTGGCGAACCGAGGAAAGAAAAGGAATAAAACAATGTCATATTTCCCATTTCCTATCAATTACAGGTGCTATTAAGCGCATATAAATCGAGCCGCAGCAGCCAAAATCCAAGCCCTGCCATCTTCTGTTCTCGTGGCCGGGGCCAACCCTAGGACTCTTGAAGTTCGTTGCTGGATTTTCTATTTGGCATCATTGTGCCTTGTTATGTGCCCAAAATGCCTTGCGTGGGCTTTCTACATTTCACATCCAACAAATTTGCGTGGGTGCGGCGCTGAAACTCACTAAGCCTCAAGTCTGCCTCTAGCACACTAGGCAGCCGGCAGCAGCCCAAGTTAAAGGCAACGGCAGCCCTGAATATTCCCTCAACATTCTGAAAGCTTCGCAAAACAACAACGCGAGAAAAAAAAAATGACTGAAGCACACCAAAACAACAAAACTCTGCCCGAGCTCAACTTCACATTCGACGAGTCCCTGTCCGAATGGAACATTCCAGCGCCGCAGTGGCTCAAGGATAATGAAAAGACGTGGGATGGCCTAGCCTCAGGCGCCCTCGTCTTTGACGAACAGAATCGCATTCTTCTCGTCCAACGCGCATCGCACGACAGCATGCCAGATCTCTGGGAGGTTCCCGGCGGCGCTGTCGATGACGAAGACCCCAACGTGCTCTACGGCTGCGCGCGCGAGCTCTATGAGGAGACTGGGCTGATCGCCCGACACATCAAGCATGTCATGCATGATGGCTTCGGTGGCAAGCCAGGTGCTGTCTTCACAAACCGCACCGGCCAGCGCTTCTTTTGCAAATTTACTTTCGAAGTGGACGTTGTCGAGGGGCACGAGGTGCGACTGGACCCTAATGAGCACCAGGATTTCGTCTGGGCCACCGAGGAGGAGGTCAAGAACCAGGCTATCGGAGATCGCAAGATTCCCATCACCAAACCCATCACGACAAAGGCAATCCTCGAGGGTTTCAGTTTTCGAAAAACAGATCAGGAAGTAAAGGAGGGTGCAGGAGAGCAGTAAAAACCCGGTATTAAGTTAAAGGCAAGAGCTACAAGGCGATGAGTCCATGAACCAAGATACCCTGACGCTCATGAAAACGAAACATGATTGCACTGTTCCCCTCCCCTAGACAGTTAGCTAATCGCACACGCGCCCATGAAATCTCAAAGAGTTTCTCATTCTGCTTTCCCGCTTCCATTGTGATTGATAGAAATGTGCCCCATTTTGATACCTATTCAAAAACGCTCCCCACTAGATGGTTACGAACTTGACATCATCTGCGCAGCAGCTCCTGATTCATCCGCGTTTAACGACATTTACATGTGAAGCATCACGTAAACCTTGGTCCCCGAAGGTGAAAGGCAACGATAAACCAAAGCACACACTGCATATCATGCAATATTAGTCTCGTCAAAATCTCCAATTAAAATAGCAAAACTACAAGACCAATCTCAAATTTCAATCTCCAAAACTCTATTTCATAGTCAAATAGATTTCCCAGTACGGACCAAGATCACAGCCAAGATCGGTCAGACACAGGCTCAAATTTACATCACCCATAAAACGTCGGATAGCGGGTCTATACAGCTCCATGCAGTACTTTTCAGCGGAAGGGGATTTCCATTCCCCATTAATCCAAATACGGTCCGAATCATTCCATACACGATCCAGCTCATCGCTGTCGGTGCTGAATTTGAAGGTAATCCCTTGAATTTGCCTCAAAGCATTCGCATGTTCCTCTATGAATGCAGACCATTCAGAAACCTCCGATGACCGCATTATTATCTTAAACTCCTTAGTATGCACAAAAAAGGGAACCAGAAGGGAATGGTCATATTTCTTGAATAACTTCTCTCCTGCTCTCATACGAGACATCAGTTCAATTGATCGCTTCCCAAGAGGCCACGAGTGTATTATATTCCAGTGCCTCCAGGTATCACAGCACAATGAGAACAAATTTTCCCCATAGAGTACCTGGCCCCCTTCGTTATTTATAGTTCGGCAACACTCTAAAATTGCTGGGAATATTCCGTGCCGTGTCCACTGGCGGAGCCCGTCGCGGTACCGGCGTCGAACAACAACTCTCTGGGTCAGGGGACAGACAAGATACACAATAGCGATTTGGGGGATCAAAAGCAATCGATAAATTTTGAGTCGTATTTCGGGAGGGAACCGGAGAAATGACGTTGCATCCGAATCATTTGTTGCGAAAACCGGACTCCTGGTGGTGCGCTTAACAGCATTGGGTGCAGGTGTACGATATATAGGTGGCGGAGGTAGGCCATAGGTAAGGACATTTTCCTTCAGGATTATAATTGTTTGGACCAATTTAGGCCCAAATGTTTTGCTGCAACATCGAATGTGGTAGGCTTCATCCGACATCGTGCCTGAATATGCGAGCAATAGTCGGAGTTCAAAAGGAAACGTGGAGGGCAATCCGATCTATTAGCAGTCGATTTCGGTTTCGGATTTACCATTTCGCGAACTTTGGCGGCGTGGTCTGTCATACCTCTAGCTCAGTATAAAATAAGCGTATAAAATATGCAAGTCTTCAACCCACGTTGAGGCCTCCCATTTTATCACCCAAAAATCTCCAAAACCACAACACATGACTATATTCTCGAATCAATCGTGCTTTAGGGCCTTGTAATAAAATACGTGTGCTGGTATAAATATTTCTTTGGCTCGTAAACGATCTCATAGTGTTCGCAATTCAGGGACGCAAACAGTCACGTCAATTTCCCAGGCATCCGTACTACCACCGGTATTCTTCAACTTTCAATGAAGACCTTTTATGAGTTCATTTTATTAATAGCTAATTGCTCGTTTAATTAAGGGTTCTTGAAATTGATAAGCATAAACGTCACCCATGTTCCTCAACCATCACAGCCACTGCATGTAAAGATATGGATCTTATCCCTTAATAAGCTATTGTGTGGTGCAATTCGGTGTAGTGAATCTAATCGAATTGGTTGATCTTTTGGTCTATTGGGAAAGTGGAACACCACCCACTTTCTTACACTGCAATGCTTGCATAGAAAAGCAAGGCATCGAACTCGAAAACGGTTGCATAAAAATTACTTCTAATTATATTGTACATGTAATTCCTATTTTGTTCCATTCTTTTCAGCCCTTTTAGACCGCTCCTCCCAATTCGCGCATGATCAAAAGGTGGCACTGCGATGCTGCTGAGCTCCAATGGATTATCTCCCGATTTTGATTATTGAATCGACCATTGGAGAAAATTAGCTCCAAAATTAGATGTTGGTCCTTAGAGACAGCCATGTGCCTACAAGTAGCGCCCGCGCTGCAAAAAAGCACACTCCTGCCAGGAAAATGACAGCCATGTAAAGTCCAGCCAACGCCTCTGCGCCCATATTTTCAAGCATCATACCACCAAGCGGAAGGGAGACGAGAAGTGAAAAGGCGACAACAAAGTTCATGGTTCCTATATGGCTTGTCAGTGTTGTTTCCCTGCTGGCAATGTGCAGTCATACCGTAATATGTTCCGTATTCTTTTGCTTCGCATGTTTTTCCTAAACAAACTACTCGGATTAGACTTGACTTGCTCTGACAAAGTGCCGGTTGATGACCTACCAGGAGTAATTGACAAGAAAGACCCAGAACCAAAGCCCCACAAGGCGGAAAAGGCATACAGAATTGAAGCCGAACTAGAACCAAAGGGAACGAACATGGTGCCCATAAAAATAATTGTTATGCTCATCATGATCAAAATGACGTTAAAGTGCCCAATTCTGTCACCAACAAGGCCTGGGATGATTCGCCCAAAACATGACGCGCCACCGATAATGGCAATCAAGACGAAGCCATCCTCTGGAGAGAATCCGGCTCCAGTCGCAACGCTTGGCAAGAGGGCTCCGAGTGCAAAAATGACGAATTCCAAACAGAACATGCCTGCAGCAACAAAGTCGAAGGCCGGGTTTCGAAATGCTCCAAAATTTAACACGGAGCCCTTGAGCTGTTGTCCGCTGTTGGATGGCCGATGTCGCAGATACGGTAAAAAGCAGAGCATGCCGGGAATCATCAAACCCACCGCGATAAATCCCAAAACTCGCATTGACCATTCCCATCCCAGACTTGTGAATGTAGAACGAAGCATTAGCGGATAAATTACGGCGCCAACCGACCCTCCTGTCAAGGCAATGCCCATGGCAAGGCCTCGGTTACGGACGAAGAGCTTGCCGACAGCCGAAACAGCCACAATCATAGTCATGGCGGATCCAATTGATCCAAATACACCTAGGCACAGCATAAACTGCCAATAGGTTTTGCATTCAGCCATCAAGAAAAACATTGCAATCACGCCGACCACGCCGACCGGGCCAAGGACTCGAGGGCCATGGGCATCGAAAACCGGCCCAACATAAACATTGAGGAGAAGCGACAGAAATAGGTAGACACCGCTAATCCAACCAACATCTCCCGTTGAGTATTCATTGAGCTGATTGAGCGACAAGTACGTTTGTACGGTGCCCAGGCTGTTCATAAAGCCTGCATATTAAATTAGTACATTTCCGAGGGGCAAATAAATTCATCAACTTACCAAAAGTCGGCACCAAAAACAAAAACGACCCCAAAACACACACCCATCCTCTCCAATTCGACTCGAGATCGAGAAGATTTGAGTCGGATGTCCTTTCCGCGTCACGAGGTTGGCCATTGTCAGATTCTGCATCGGGCTCGGATTCCGACCCCGACATTGAGAACGGAACCAAAGCCGGCGGTTGGCCACCCCGGCGAGTCTCTTCAGATGTCCTCATTTTGAACGTCAAATTTTATCCTCGACTTTTGCTGCAAAGGAATTTTGCTAGAGAAGGTTCTGAGTTGTCCCCCCTCATGTAACCGTCCACCGTCTTCACGTCCTTCTTGATATAGGTTCATCCCGAAGTGGGTCAGCTCCGCATCGGAGTATAACTCTTTTTTTTCGCTGCCACATGGCGATATCTCAGATAAACTAGTCGCAATCGGGAGGATTGATCTGGGAGGATTCCAGTCTAGAATTTATTATGGGTTACTGTCACCGGCCGTAGACCGGACACCCCCGCACGCCCTATTCTCGTCAAATTGCAATTTTAAGGCGTGTCCAACCGATGTCGACCGCTTGTTAGACTCCTAAACTCGGTGAAGATGATGGCAGGGTAGCATAGCAGCTGCAGAGATTGCAAGCGTTGCCCCAAACGGGAATAAGTTCATGTCGGCATTCAACCGTGGCTTCGATCTGATCTGAGCGCGTGCCGTTTTTCCAGGGTTTCCGATTGGTTTTTTTCTTTGTTATCTCTTTTACAACGTGCGGGTATCGCTTGCGACGGTAGATTTACCCTTGCCCTGATAGGCTTGTGTCGGTAAAGTGAGTCATTGAATGATCGCAATAATACCACTTAGCGAATGCTTGAGGCTATCTTATACGCGGTTATACCCACTAAAAAGAATCTTTGAACCATGAGCTTATCGACTAGCCGAAGTCAATTGGTCCATCGTTTGACAATGGCCCATTATTATTTTCGCCTCGGATGGCTTGCCGATATTCACAAGTTGACGCGAGTAAACAAGAAGCATTGGATATCCAATTAGATATTTGCACTTCAGTCACTCCACTATATCATGATCGTATCTAAATGGCCATCTATCATCATTATTTTACATCGCATATATATCTGTATCCCACCTGGACACAATATGTGCGGACCGAATTGTTCCAACCTCGTGTTGGGATTTAAACCCCTACCCTGTATGCTGGAGAGATCCAAGATTTTTATATTCGAACCTCATTTCCTCCTTTCGAGTCGAATAGACCGTAAATATTGATTTAAGATTATCAAACCAGTGAGGTCGTTTTGAAAATTTGATGGTTGTGGATGAAAGCGCATGGCTTGGCTAAAGTAGCCGCTCAAAGCAAACACACGAGCATGTGTACTTCAACCGGTATTTCAACAGTGAATCACTGTAGTTGTGCAAGCCACTCCAATAAATATATTCTCAAAATAAACAGGTCTTCGTAATAACAGGTTCTCGTTGCACAAATCATCCGCACCAGCTCACTTTGATATGACAACCACCATGTATGACTCAAAACCACAGCCCTCAAAGCCCCCAAACACAGATGACATCTACATGTCCTATCTCAGGTGCATGGTAGTCTTTGACTACGTGCTACATGATTTGGGCACGTTTGGTGGCACCAGGGGCCTTCCTCCAGAACACGCATTGCAGATTCGAAGAGACCAACTTCAGGACTGGGCGAGGCGATTTGGAGCGGATATGTCGTCCAAATCTTTTCTGTCTCTCGATTCAAAGCTGCGTAACCATAAAGCGTTTCAAGAAGCCACAGTTCTCTCCCTACAAAATCTGCGCGAAGACCTTGATAATCGTGAGCGCTAGTCACTGCGTATATCGTGTTTGCCTTATACTGATAAGTATGGCAGTTGCCCAGTGCGTCAAGGAACAAAAGGATGACCCAACGCCCCTAGAAGATGGCATAGATGACGAAGATGAAGTTGCGGGACCAGTCAAAGCCAACATGGATATGATTGGGAAAAGCCTCGAAGAGACATTCAGTTGGCATCATTTCGCTAAATCGCTACCACACACAATTTTGTGTTCGATGCCATAGCATCTTCCAGTCTGTAAACAAATACTTAGAAAACAAATTTGTCCCCATTGGTGCCAGCTATCCTACGAATGCGTTAAGGGAAATTGTCTTTGGGGGAAGGGTAGAATTTACAGAGACTTGATGACGAGAGATAGTCATTAGTCTTTAATGGCTGGTATTTCATCAGAAGGTAGCTAAGGATTTTGGTGCTGATAGCATGCATTAAACTGGAAAAGTAAATACTCTAGGCCATTCCTATTAATCAGACATCTTAAGAAGTCTATTTCCAATTCCGTTGATATAATCGCCTGGCATTCCATCTGTGAACCAAACCCCAGCTTATTGTTGCACAATTCGCTTTAGCAGAGTTCGTGATTGGTTCACGAGGCGCAATCACGATACGCGACAACGCGACAAAGGAGAATATTACCAAAATAAATAAACGCCTTGCTGTTATTTAATTCGATATTTATTCAAGCTACTTATCTCATTTATTTTTAGACCTCGTGACCTGTATTAATTTTGGATGTGACATGTTCCCAGCGCACAAGCCCTCGCATTCTTCATAATGTAACTAATTTATCTGGGACCCCCTTGGGATCTCGCGGGCTTTACGTGATCTTAATTATCCTTGAATTAGTCCATAAACATTTCAAGCATCAGCTTGTCTCGTTTATTCCTAATATTAGAAACGAATTCTCCGATTCCGGGTGTGCCAATCTCAAAAAAGTGGATATCCATCAACACCAAGACAAAAGATAGTAGAATTTCTTGAGGGACATTACTAACTGTGCATATCACAGCAATTTTGGGGGGAGATGGGTTGAAAGGGTAGGGATCTTATCTCAAAATAGTCTCCTCTTTTGGAAAATATTTCGTGTATACTTTCAGTACCTTGATTTTGGAAAACAAGTGCATCTCTGGCCCCCCCAACTGATATACCTTCATGTGTTAAAACCCAGGATATTAAAATACATAACGACCTGAATTTATTGTTATATTTATCCACATACATATATATATTCCCATGAAAATTAAAAGTGATATACCGACATATTTTACGCGTATTTAGCTATCTATTACTCGCTTATTTGGCTTCATCGTTTATTTACGCCGAAGCTATAGGTTAGGTGGGTACGGTATTTCGCGTCGCGTTTTCAATAAGAATAGACAAGCCACCATATGTACTTTCAGTCGTGAAATGCTATTTAAAAGAACAAACTTTTGGGAAGGAACACTAGCTGGAAATGCATTTATCATTATCAGCGAATCCGCAAAAAGGAAGTTAATGGGAAGCCCATTCGCCAAAAATGACAGCAAAAAAACATACAACAGCGAGGATTCCCCGGTCGTCACCGACCCGAGTACTAATTCACCGCTTCTCAGCTTGACTATGGGAGAGCGGACGGGATCCCGTATTTTCTAAGAGCTATGGTCGTATGTGGTAGGAGGAGGAGGTTGGGTTACTCAAATATCACGGTCTTGGTGGGAGCTTTCATTGTGTTACAAGGGGTGTGAGAGCCGCTTTGGCTCTTTCGTATTTCTCCTTTGAATTACGGGTAGTTATTGAGATTCTATCAACTCAATACAGGAACGGATTACGCTCGTCTATTCTGTGAATTGTAATGCCAAATGCAGATGACTCTGAGGCAGGTCGGGGGCATCATGGTGCTGAGACCTTGCTTACTTCACGTGAAAGCCTCTAACAGCTACAATGTCTCAGTCAATCAGGTTTTCGGATTTCTCCTTTCAGATATATGTGACTCGTCAAACAAAAACACGGCACACAGGCCATCTACGCTCAACCCCCCTTGTAGTCTCTAGTTTAAATCGTAACAGTATGCATATCCAGCGAGACATTGATCGCATTGACCATCAGATCGACGCGTGTTTTAGGCTACAACTTCACGTTTTTTTCTTTTTTGGTTTACTCTTACGATTGCGAGCCGTTCTCCTGCATTCCGCAGAAAGCAGAACCTGGGGTCGCACATAGGATAGCTGCAATCGGAAAGCATCACGACTTGCTTAGTCCAGATGCAGTATTCCCGAATGCAGCTTGAGGTAATCCGACGTCACACGAAACCGTCGAGAACAACGAGGCTGGTGTAAAGGGGAGTCGTGGAATGTGGCACTGAGACATTGGCCATTGCGCCCCAAGAACCTAGGACATTGTCCCTGTCCTGGCCCATGCCGATACAATTCACGTATATGGTAACCCGGACTTCCCAATTGGTTCAGCCAACCTCCTTTACCAAGAGGCACAAACGCACAAAGGTTTAACCAGTGCTGTGGTAGCAGTGACTCCCCATCGAGTGACCAATCGGAAGTCACCTGCAAGGAGCTTTGTCAGCTCTGCGCCCATGGTGAGGCTGGCGAGGTCCTTGGGCAATAGATGGCCACCAGAAAAACACTCACTAACTAGCAACGAGTATGCAACGGCGTGGGCCCATCGTTTTTTACCTCACCATAACTTTATGCGCCCAAAGTACGGTGAGCAACCAAGTGGCACGAGTGCACTTCACGCGACAGCCTCACCACGCTTGCGGCTAACGTAAAAAATTAATGAGGCAGACTGCGGATCTATGCCTCTCTGGTTTGAACTAATGGCTCCTCCACACCCACTCACAAAAAAAAAAAAAAAAAAAAAAAGCCCAAAAAGAAAAAAGAAAAAAAATCTCTCGTGCGTTGACAAATGGCTCGCTCGGCACCCGTCCGGCGAGGAAGCTCCCGGGCCGGGGGGGCGGGACCCCGGAAAACGGGGCAGGATGGGCAGCGGGCGGCGGTGATAGGAGCGGGCAAACACCGACCTATACCCTTCTCCGATGGGGATCTACATCGGGTATTCGGGGTGATCAGATGATGCAAAAGGGTTTTTTTCTTTTCTCTTTGCTTCTCTCAATGGAAGAGTAGCATCGTGGCTACGGTAGCCTCTTGCCTCACACCATGGCCTGACCTGCAACTCGACGCCGAGGCGGGCCGACGTCGGCACGCCCACGGCCACACAGAGCAGCGGGAATTGATGCTGCGGGCGGCGATCTGATGCCGCACGCATCTCCCGGCATGCCTCTTTTGCCACATGATTTTCAGGGCCAATGGCCGTTTACAGCCCGCCACTGAATGTTGTGCGCACCACCCCATTCCACGGCACATTGGACCCTTGGCGCGCCTCTCGAAACACAGTGGGCGACACCAAGGTGGGATTCCAAGCACAGTCGTAAATCTTTGGGACCCAATAACGTCGGGGCCCACTTTCAACGTTGAAGATGGGCGCTACGGAGACATGGAGACGTTGCTTGACTCATGAAACCGAAGACTGTTTAACCTAGCCTTTAGTTTCGTCAACGTTGAAGATGATGGTTTACGATGGAGATCCGAACTCGATGCACGATCTCAATGTGGGGAGATTCGTCGTTGTTTCATTCCTCGGTCCTATACAAGGGGCGCTGACGGGAGGCGTTCATATCTCGGTGCCATTCTCTGGCCAAGCACCAATGGCTCCCCGCTAGCATCTGAGAGGCCTGGTGTTGCGATGGGATGACTGTCCGAGCCCTGCCCTTTCAAGTGGAAATGAGATAAGCGACTGGCAATAGGCGCCTGGCTGGGCGCTACTAGCTAGAAAGTGTTCTCGAAAAAAAAATCGCCTTACAATTCGAACTGCAAGAATGACCTCACTGGCGCCGGCGCCGTGCGTCCAGGGGGGACCCCTAAAGCGACCAGGGGCCCTGGTCTAGACCATCGCCCCGGCAGCCCATGGACAATAACAGTCATCACGGTCATCACCGAAACATTGCGTCCATGTGTTTGCAGCCCAGTTTGGAAGGCTTTGTCACAACCAATGCAATCTGGACCGGAGCATTATGGGCGCACTGACTCGGGTTTCTCCCAGTTGGGCTGGGGAGTGTCGGTTGGGAATAGCAACATTATGGACGCCTCCTTGATCCTTGATTGCTCGCATGAGAAGGTCGCGCATTGGCCACCGTCGCGTACTTCATCGACCAGTCAGATGAGATCTGCTGGTGATCATCGATTGACAAGGTAGATGCCCGTGGCCTCGAGAAAACATTGTGTGGGTGCTGGGGAACGGTTAAGATGATTATTATTGTTGTTGACTTTGACGGACGAGGAGATGCCTGTCAGCCCTGATAAGATCCAAGGCAACGAAAACAAATACACAGTTGATCGACGGGACGAGTGAGTTGGCATCCATTCACAATTCATCATAACACGTATAAACCACCATCATAATGCCTGGATCGGGTGGACCATGACGAAAGCCGTGTCAGGGTCCTTCAATTCGTCCTTGGACGGTCCTCGTCTTTCGCATTTACGATGCGAAAAGGTGCTAGTGGCGTACCCACTCGTGTGAGCTTTCTTTTTATTTTTGGTCGACAAATGCGCCAGCGCCAATGCTTCACCATGCCCCCGCCAAACCTCTCTGGGGTCCCTGGGACTCCTCCAACGGGGAAATTTGATACAATGACTAGCGAGCTGGCGGACGACTCTGAAACATGGGAAATCCTGCTTGCCGTCCTTCAGGCGAATTCCCAGCGCCAGGTGGACACCCGTTCCTCCAGCATGGCAGTGGCGCGCTGGGTCAGACGCGGAGGCTAGCCAGTCGCAAGAGAGACGCATCTTCGTTTGCTGGGGGTCCCGAAACACCCTCCTCATTGTGCATGCCCCGACGCTTTCAAGCCCTCTCCACCGGAATGACCGGTACTGCATACTGATTGATTGCTCTCTGAGGGTAGCATCAAGCGGCCCGTCTAGAGCAGAGAGACGCTCCAAATGGATCGGGCGGCTGCTTGCGATGGGTTGGAACGGGATTAGTACGCGGATGTCTCGGGGTTGCTTAGACAATGTGACCCAAGACACTGTGCTGCGATCAAGTGCAAGGCGGCGAGACAACCGAGCCATTGGCCCCATGTGTGCATGAGGAACCCTGCAGGCAGCTCAGCCTCAAGGCTCGTCAACTCAATATCAGTCTTGTTAATGTTTGTTTTTACTGGGCAGCAGCGTGCTGTCAGAGTGACACGACATTGGGCATGCTACCGAACCGATCTTCCAACTCCAGATTACGAGAACTCCCCAGTCTGACAACTGGGTACACAGGCATGTTCCTGGAATCCTGTCGGTCGGTAAATTGTATGTACGGCGTGTGGGGAGCGGTTCCGTCAACCCGCTTGATGCAAGCAACAAGAGAGAGAAAAAAACAGTGAATACGGAGCCGGTCATTTCAAACCGCCACTGCGGGGTGGTCGGCAACTGTCTTGCCCTGGTACCTGTCGAGCCGGGCGCCATCTGGCCCTCGCTACGACATCATGCCCTCATCCATACGGGAACAGCCTATTTCCCTCTTTTATCACAAGCGAGGAGCCAGTCACGTAGCAGCTCTGGGGACGCCAGCTGGCACTTCCGCCTCCACCGTCACAATCACAAATTCATCATGACTGGTTTCATGTGGCTGCAACCCTCACCCGCAGGCCCAAATCTTCCTTGGTTCCAATTGATGGGGAACCACAGGAACCAAGGCAGTCGGGCGTTCACAGCGGACAGATGCACGCCACCTTGGATCGACGACGCGACCAGAAACCTTGTTAATCCATACGCGCATCCAATGAATTAAGATAAAAAAAAATAATAATAATAAAGAAAATAAGAAAGCGAAATCGCGGGGAGTTGGAGATTGCATTTTTGCTTGTAGATGGATGACATGGCTCACAGCAGCCCAATCATGGCAGGTCGGTACGAGACCACACCGACGCCGACACCGGCACTGCCATTAGCCAAGCTTCGTGGGCACACAAAGCAGGGTTCGCAGCCTCGATGCATTACGTAGGAGGCCAGATCGCCCAGACGGGACGAGCGACACCCTTTTGGGGCCCTGCCGACGGCGCCTTTCGCCGCGTCAGCGGATACAATGGCAAAAGAAACGACGCCGAGCAACCCTCAGAAACCCAGTGCGCCGGTAAGAACGGGATGGAACGGTATGGACGCCAGAGTTGCTGGGCCCGCCAAACCCAGATGCAGAGCTAATGCTGCTCGCCGTGGTGCCGCTGTTCGGCATCTCACCATGCCGCCAGCTCCGTGGTGCCGTGCTGTCTTATGGTCTTTTGTTCTTGGCTGATGAGCTGTTCCCTCAAACGGGGCAGCGCCATGCCAGGAACAGGCCGACAGGCAGAATGCTTGATCGGCATATGACGATGGAAAAGGCATGAACACGAGCAAAATTGCCCTTGTTCGCTGCTTCGCCTCCTCCATGCTCCCCCTCGCCTCCTCTCACCACACACCTACATCATCCCATCTTCCGCCTCCCTTCCTCCGTTTTTTCCTTTCCCTCAACAAACCTGGCAATTCAGCCGCCACAAGTAAGGATTTGGGTTTCATTCCATATCCCATCTACTCTATCTCCGGCTCCAGTCCTGCTTTCAGCCAGAGCACAGTCCACCTCACGAGGGCTTCTAGACGTTTTCCCTGGCACGCTCCCAAAACAGACCCCGGTTTCGCGCTTTCCCGCCGTCGCTTGGTCGTCGCCCTCGCCGGTCTCAGATCTCAGCCCAGCACCCGCGCAACAGCACCGCAAAGCAATTCTCGTCGACCATTGCTTCTTCCTCCCTCCCTCCCCCCCAACACCTCGTCTCGTCTGTGTGTGCCCGTCGCCGGCCGTGCGCTCGTTTTCGAACACATTTGCGCCGCAATAAACACGCCAGCTACTCTTTTTGGCTTTGGCTTTGTGGCTTTGGCCGTGCCGGAACAAAAGAAATTCGTCCATCGGTTTTTCTTTTTTAGTCTCAACACAGGCAAGACAGGCAAAGCAGCGTCGTTCTCTTTGCGGAGTTCCCGGTTAGGAATAAGCAAAACACCAAAGTTTTTGGCTCTCAACCGCCGCCTTTGCCGCCCGCTAAGCCAGCTCTGCTTGTCACCGTTCTTCTTCTACCCGCTGGGGCGAAGCATTTTTTCGACCTGAAGCTGAATTGGGAGCTCATCTTGGGCGCCTAACCTGATCACGCATCTTGTCAAGTTTCGCACCGAGTCGGTGAATAGTTCTCTATCTGGCTCGAGCGCTTGTAGCTCGCACCGCTATCCAAAGCCCAAGGACGCTTTTCAAAGCTTGCCCGTCCAAAACGAGAGCTCCACACTCCCGCCCAGGCAAGCTGCAAAACACGCCCTGGCCGATTGATCCATCCAAAGCCTGTTTCGGATCCCAAAGGTATGTGCTTTTTTCGTCTTGTCGCTTTGCAAATGCTTCCTTTTCATTGTCTTGGATTTTCCTCTCTACCTTCTCCCGCATATCCCTGCACGCACCCCTCCAGGCAAGCATTGGCGCACACCCCGGCCTGTGATGATGGCATTCGTACTACCAGTTTCGGCCATATACTTGCGTCAATGCCAGATTGCGGTCTAATTCCATGCTCCGGCTCCTACTCGTGGCTTTTTTCGTCTTTCCCTATCCGCATTGCTTGCGACTCGCCCATGCCGCATTTCGTCGATCGCGGCGAGAGGGACAAAAGGGACAAAAAGCAAAGAAGGATTAAAAGACACTGATGCTCCGCTTCGTTCTCGCCTCCTCCACATTAAGCATCATACTTCTCCACAGCCAGGAAAAACATTGCACTCTGCCCTTCCCACTCCATCCTTGCTCAGCTCCCTCGCCTTGCGCAACCCCTGCTCGCCCGCACTTAGATCCCCACTCCCCAGGGCCGCCTCTCGTGCCAGACCCCTGTACCTCGTCATTGCTGCCCAGACAGGCCAAACCGGGCCAATTGCGTCGGCGCTTTGGTCTCCCCGTCCTGGTCGCTGCTCTGGCGGCTTGCCTGGATATCCTCACACTCATGTGCCAGCGCACATAGGATCCCTAGTCTGGATGCTTTGTTTGTCCTGCGCTCCAATCCCCGCCCCATCTGTACTACACTGCACACCGTCTTGTCTTCCCCGCCCCCCCTCACACACCCTCATCCTCGTCTGCGTGGTCACCCTTCAATACAATGAAGATATAGCTCGCTTGGATGTTCACGAGTCCCGCCTGGCTTGAGTTATAAGTCCAAGCACGCCCTCCCTGCGCACGAAGTGGTCTCCATTTAGACCCGACATCAGCCGTGCAATACATACAACATACATACATACATCTAGATACCCCATCTTAACCTTTCGTCATCCCTCTTTGTCTCTTTTCCTTTATATACATTTCTATCCTGGCGTTGCAATTCCACAAAACGCTCACCGGTTGAGCATCCTGCGTTGGCTGGAGCCACTCAATTAACAACCATGACAGAGTCCGCCGAGAAACAGCGCCGGTCCAACTGGATCACCGCGCACGCCAACATCTACTACCGACCTCGCCTCTCGAGAAAAAAGTCGGCCACGCTTGGCACAGCACGATTCCCAGCTCCCTTAATTGGACCCCGAAGAGCTCGCCCGCAAGCAATTCACATCGTCAGTTACCCATCTGGATATATCCCCAGAGAATTGCGCCCAGAGAACCAGCCCGACAGCCCACCGCCCTCGGCCACGCTTCCACGCCAGACGCCGTCGCTGCAGCCAGGCGACAGTCGGTACAACGAAAAGCGGAGAGCGTCCAAGGCTAAGAGCCGCCGACGAGCCGAGTCGCCTAGACGGAGGAGTCGAGACGACGGTGCTGTAACGCGTCGTCCTGTAATTGGCAAATTACTGGGTGCTTTTAGCAGCAACACCAACCTCAGCAACTCGGAAGCGTCCTCGTCGTCATCTGTTCCATCTTCCTCATCATCTTCGTCGTCGGCTGCTGCAGCCACACAAGACCAAGACAGCATTACTTGCGCGGCAGCTGAGAACTCCGAGGTCACCCCGCCCATCGTTTTCTTCGGTCGCGCGACTTGGCCACCTGCCTCTTTTGCCGCCAACGCAACCGGGGAAAGCGCAACTGGGGCCCCACCTCCTTATGACGACACCCGCCCCGAATCCCCGGCACATGATTTAACCTTGACCACAACGAACTCTTCCTCAACGCCAATTCTTTTCAACAACTCTGAATCAGATATGGCTACCGCCCGTTTTGTAAGCCAGCCCATGCCGGGCGGCTTCCCCATGGCCAATCCCCACAACATTGTCGCTCGCTCAAACAAGTCTTCCATCACTTCCTTCGTCGCCGAAGTACCCAAGCCTGTCGCATCCGGTTCCGGCGTGTCTTGCTCTATCCTCTTGGCCGAGCAGAACATTTTCCTGTCTGGTTTCGACCATGACAGCAGTCGCCGCCGCGACGGAAACACTGGCACCGCTCTTTTGCGCGGCAAGCTTCAGTTGCGCATTACCAAGAACGTCAAGATCAAGGCCGTCCAGCTCAAGCTGCTTGGCCGCGCCCGTACCGACTGGCCCGAAGGCATCCCCCCTCTCAAACAAGACGAACATGAAGAGGAGAGCCTGCGCACTCAGGTCCTTACATTTTTCAACGCGATGAACAATGGATGGGAATCCGAGTATGGAAACCAGTGCACCTACCAGCTCAAGGGCAGCGAGAACAGCCCTAACCACAGTGCCAATGCCAGCGCCCTCAGCCTGGCCCCCAACTCGAGCCACGGCAACTCATCGCGCCGCGACAACTTGACTCCCAAGGAAGCAAAGCGCCTGTCACTCCAGAGTGTCCAGTCCCGCAGCTTTCAAAAGGATGAGAGTCCTATTGCCTCGCAAACCCAGGCCAAGGGCTACAAGGTGTTTTATCCCGGCATCTACGACTACACTTTTGAACTCCCCATCGATCACCACCAGCTCGAGACTACAAAGTTGCCTTACGGATCTGTCACCTGGGAGCTGCAGGCCACCGTCGACCGTGCTGGCGCCTTCAAGCCCAATCTTCATGGCACCAAGGAGCTTTCCATCGTTCGAGTTCCCGATCAGCTTTCTCTTGAAATGTCGGAGCCCATCTCCATCAGCCGACAGTGGGAGGACCAACTTCATTACGACATCATCATCTCTGGAAAGAGTTTCCCGATTGGTAGCAGAATTCCCATCGCTTTCAAGCTGACTCCCCTGGCCAAGGTTCAGGTTCACAAGCTGAAGGTTTTCGTCACCGAGTCCATTGAGTACTGGACCAATGATAGGCGCGTCACTCGAAAGGAGCCCGGTCGCAAGATTCTCCTGCTCGAGAAGACTGCTGGTAAGCCTCTGGATTCGCAGTGGGAGTCCTCTGATTTGCGCTTCACCCGAGGTGGAGAGCTTACCCCCGAGCAACGCCGCGAGGCCCGCGAGGCTGCCGCCCGTCAACGAGCTTCTGAAGCCGCCCGACGACACACCACCGCCGACCCCCTTCCTGAGTCTTCCGAGAACTTGCTTGGAGAGTTGGATCTGGGACTGGAAAGCTTTTGGGGCGCAACTGAGATTGAAGCCAATGTGCAGATCCCTACTTGCGAAATGATGACCAAGAACAAGGACTTGAGACTTCATCCCGACTGCAGCTGGAAGAATGTCAATGTTTACCATTGGATCAAGGTATGTGATGATTTATTTTTTGAGTTTAATGCAATAAAAAGCTAACATTTTACAGGTTGTGATGCGCATCAGCCGCCAGGATCCTGACGATCCTACCGGAAAGAAGCGACGACACTTTGAGATTAGCATTGATTCTCCCTTCACTGTTCTCAACTGCCGAGCTACATATGCCAACACCAACCTTCCAGCCTACTCTGGTTCTACTCATCCTTCGGCTACCTTCCAGTCCAGCTGCGGATGCCCTGATGCGGTTACTGTTCCTACCGACATCTCGCCTCTGTCTTCCACTGGATCGCTCTCTGGTGCCAATGTCGGTCGCGAGAGCCTCCCTGCACCTCCTCAGGCTGCTCACGTCCATGGCCAGCAGGAACCTCGACCAATTCATTTGATGCGGGCTCCCAGCTTTAACCCACCGGCCTTTAACGACGATATTGCACCACCATCGGGCAACTTTGACCCTGAGTTGATACAAGAGGCCATCATGACACCCCCTCCACAGTACGATGTGGTTGTGGGCACACCCAGCGTGGACGGCCTTGCCGATTATTTCGCAAGACTTGCGGATTATGATGGCCCCGAATCCGATTCATCTGACTCGGACGACACACCCCCAAGAATTCTTGGACGCACTGGACGGGTCAACGTGGCCCACCCAAACACTCCTGGTGGCAGGATGCCGAGCCGAAGCTTGGAGATCTCTCGCCCCATGATTAACCTTGATATGAGCAGCGTCACCCGCCGAGGCGCAAGAGCAGCATAAAGAGCGCTGACCGCCTGCGTGCTATGTGACAGCGAATCGCTCCGATTGGATCGCGCGTTTGGAACTGCGCAATCCCACCCACACCAATTGTTCGAAAGGACAAGCATCTACACTAATAATTTCCTTGTGTGTTTAAACTATCTATTATACCAAGCAAGCGTCTGGACTGCATTGGATGAAATGAGGCGGATGGAATGATTGAGCCAATGCATGGAACATTGGCGGCGTTTGGAATTACTTGACGATTCTCGGGCCTGGCGTTTGCATATAAAAGAGGGAAATGCAGTACATAGGTCATTGCTATACATCTACACTGGGAGGTTTCGTACATGGGGTGCTTTTTTGCAAACATACGGGCAATGGATACATCCCGGAGAGGCATGGTGATTTTTTCAGATACCACATGACGCAGAGTTTCTTATCTATTATGAATGAAGCATACATACACTACTACTGCCACTACCACACACACATTGATTGATTTGAGATATTTGTGCCAGTGACTAAGTGACTAGTTGAGATTGAAGAGCGAGAGATAACAGCAACCAAAAAAAAATTTAAAAATTAAAAATTTCGAAAAAAAAAAAGGCATCACCTGAGAGGAATGGCGTCCTGCATGGCCTTATCCGCCGACCAGGTCAGAGCAGATGGTTCGCTGCAGAGCGCATGCGGTGTCACAATGCATCCAATAGAAAGTCATGCGAGGCACCAAAAAAACAAGAGCAACTGACTTTGAACTAAAACAGTGCCGAGACAACCGGTCCATGACGATCTTCTTGTGACAGCACGACCGGGGGGACGTGTAAGGCTGATGATTGGTGAGTGTGATGTCACCATAGATCCCATGGCTCCTCTCCCTGTTTTCTCCGGCCCTGTCATGTCGGCCTTGCTTCAACAGGCGCTAGCGCCCATTCTGGTGTGGTCGACGATCACAGGCACCCGCTTTCAACGACTCGCCCGAGCCGCGCCCTTTTTGCAGAGGGGAAGAAGAAGGGAACACACGGCAGGCAAAGACAAGGCGTCCCGCGTGAGGCTGAGATGGCGGGGAGGAGAATAGTGCTCTGTCAGAGCGGGCGGGCGAGTGGGCTTTGACCTGGGAACTTTTTTCAATTTTCTTTCCTTTTTGCTGTATCAGAAGCAAATCCTGCCTGGCCCCCCCGTCTCGATTGAATCCTCCTCGCCCTTTTGGTAGCCGTAGTAGTAGTAGACATGGCATGACGTACCTCCGCTATCTCCGTCCAGGATTTTGCGTAAGCCTTCCTACTACCACTCCTACACATGCGGCCTTGGTCTCCCGCCCTCTCTTTGCATCCCCCATCCCCACCTTGTCCTGCTTTTCATACCACCCTGTCCTTTCTCAACCCAGTCGTCCCCCCCTTCACCAAGCGATAGAGAGAAGAGAGAGAGAGAGAGAGAGAGAAAAAAAAACAAAGCAAGATAAATGTCGTCCGAGGAGATAGACGCCAAGCCGTTGGCCATCCGCCAGCGCAAGGCCCATCGCAAGTCGCGCTTGGGATGCGGCAACTGCAAACTCCGCAGCGTGAAGGTCAGCAGCTTCCCCCTCTTTGGTTCACACACCGTCCTTTTTTATTCCCTTGCCTAGTCCCATCACATGTTTCACGCCCCATCATGCTTGTTCGAGACACTATTTCCATTCACCGCATCCTCGAGCTGCATGTCCCTCTCCCTTTCCACCCCCTCCCCCCCGCCCTCTCCCTCAAGCAGTGGCTAGACTCGCAAATCAGAATGTTAACGGGCGAGAGAATGCGCAGTGCGATGAGACCAAGCCCACGTGCAAGCGGTGCGTGGCCTCGGGCTTCGAGTGCAGCTACTCGCGAGCAGCGCCGTCGCTGCAGCTCGCTCGCGGGGCCGGCGGCGCGGCCACCATGAAACTCACGCTCGACGTGCCGGTGCCGAGGCCGAACCGGGGCCTCCCGCCGCCCGCTCCGGGGCTCCGCATCCCTGTGGCGGGGCCCGTCGTCGGCGGGCCGGAGGGCTCGTATGAGTTGACCCCGGCCGACTTCGCCGCCCTGGACAGGTTCCGCGTCCGGAGTGTCACGACGGTGGGGAACCCGACCACCATGCAGATATACCGGGACGCGGGGTTCAATTTGGCATCTACGGTATGTTGTTGTTGTTGCTACTACTGCTGCTGCTCCTGTTATTGTTATCTATGCCAAGCCCATCATGAACATCATCACTAACATCCACTCCCTGGTTCCAGGACCCTTTTCTCCTCCACGTCTTCCTCGCCTTCTCGCTCCTCCATGACACCTACCTCTCCCCCACAGCCTCCACGGCTGCCCACCGCGCATCCCTCGCCTTCCACTGGTACCACGGCACCGCCCTCTTCAACCGCAGCCTGTGCGCGGCCGTCCAGTCCAACCCGACCAAGCTCCCCAGCACCCACCGCGACGCCCTCTGGACCTCGGCCGCCCTCCTCGGCTCCGCGGCCTTTGCCTACGTCGGCGTGTCGGACCCGCAGAAAGCCTGGCCGCTCAAGGTCCCCGAGGCCACCGACCTCGACTGGCTCAAGATGAGCGACGGCAAGAGGGTCGTCTGGGACCTGACGGATCCCACGCGGCCCGAGAGCATCTTCCACCCGCTCGTTCTCGACCACGCCCATAGCCTCGTGCCCAACGGCCTGGCCCCAATCCCACCAACCGCCCTTCCCAAGGCCTTCTACACGCTCCTCGACCTCGACTCCACTACGCCCTACAACAACCCTTACTACATTGCGGCCTCGATTGTGGCCCAGCTGCTCCCCATGCAGCTCAACGACAACAGCATTATCAAGTACCTCTCCTTCATCAGCCAGCTAGACACGCGGTACCGAGTGCTCCTCGAGAAGAAGGACCACAAGGCCCTCGTGCTGCTCGCGTGGTGGTACACTGAGATTTCAGGTTTCAAGAGATGGTGGCTCAGTCAGAGAGCCTGGATTGAGGGTAAGGCAATTTGCATATACTTGGACAGAGAGTGCAAGGATGATCGCACCATCATGGAGCTCATGGAGTATCCAAAACGTATGCTTTCACAGGAGGCACGTTCAGAAACGACCAAGGAGAAATGGGGTTTCGAACCAGACGTAAGAATGCAGGACAAGGTGAGGGGGTATAGTTTTGCAAGAATAAAATTCATACCCTAATCAAACAGCAAGCTACTACTTAAAATAATATTTAATGACAGTCGTTTGTTGAGTTAATAACACAAAAGAAAAAAAGCCAAAAGAAGAAGAGAAAAAAAAACAGTTAGAATCCTAAACGCCAATGTTCATGGTATCGTACACTCCCGCTGTGAATCCTTAACTGTTTCCGCTTAAACCCAAATTTCGTAATGACTTCGTTTAAGCCCCTACCTTGACTTCCTGCGGGGCGCTCTGCTTCTGCTCCTCTTTATCGGTTGACTTGGGCATCAACGGGTGCTCTGGGTCGTATCCGATGGATTTGACAATGCCGAGACCCTTGGTCCGTCCCTCTCGGAAGAGGAGACGGTCCCCTGGAGCAAGGTACTCGGGGCGTTGAACGAATCGAAACGCAACCGTTGCACGATCTCCCGTACGGATCAGTTCACGGTCAATGTCGATGATGGCGCATGTTTGAGAAACTGGGCCAACATGCAGCATAGCTTGGTACTTGGTCTTGATAGTCGTTGCGTGAGACAAGATCAGTACTATGACAAGTCAGCAATGATTCTATACAGTGATCGATTTGAATGACTCACCCTCGGCAATAAACTCCCTGTGTACCTTGGGCGTTGGTTGACCCTCGATCTTAGGCAGTACAACCATGCCCTTTCTGACATCCTTTCGCTTGACCTTCTTCAGGGCGAATGAAGCCGACTGGCCTGCTGATGCCGCTGGCACTCGTATTCTCTTGCGCTCAATAGAACGAATGGCAGTAGAGGTAAACTGGCCCAAAGAGTCGGGTCCGATGAGAACATTGTCACCCTCATGGATAACTCCTGCCTTGACAATACCAGAGACAACAGTCCCTGTGAACGGTACCGAGAATGTGTCATTAACATGGAATTCAAACGGCGCATCCGAATTGTATCGTCCGTGGTGAGGGAGAATGTTCAAAAAGGTTCGGACAAGGTCAAGATTCTCGCCAGTCACATTTGATACGAGGAAGACGGGGCAGATACGTTGACTGACAAACTGTGTCGCCGTATTGATGCACTCCTCGCGATTCTTGATGAATGTAGGAATCTTGCGAGCCCCGGGGCTCTTCATGATCTTGGTGATCTGCGTAATGGTTTCCTCGAGAATATTTGGCGGGCAAATATCAATCTTGGTGACAACAACCATCACGGGGACGTTTAGAGCCAACGCAATGCCAAGGTGCTCCTTGCTCATTCCAATCAGTCCATTATTGGCTGCGACCATGAGCAAGCAGTAGTTGGGGCTGCTAGAAAGCAACCCAAAGACTGTTGTTCGGAGGTACTTTTCGTGCCCAGCCAAATCGGTGAAAGTAATGACCTTGGCGCTTCGCTTGCCAACGTCCTCCCAAGAGAGCTTACGACCAGGAGTGTCGGAGTGGATGACATTTCCCTTTGTGTCAAAACCCATAATCTCCATTCCGACAGAGCTGGTTCGTCCTGTTTCGATTTCATGCTTGTGGCGGAACAAATTGACTCGAGCTTTTCCTCGGCCGTCGTCAAGGTCACCCTTGACCAACACACCGAGCATTGAACTCTTGCCAGCATCCACTAATAGAAAACACATCAATGACGGTCCGGCAGGTCAGCCTAGGGAGCTCTTACCATTTCCCACCACTGCTATTCGTGTCTCAATCACATCTTCAACATTGGCAGGGTTCTGGCGTATTAGAATCTTGCCGCTGCAGCTCTTATCCTTGGAGGGCTTCTCTGCCGTGCTGGCAGCCTCCTTGTCTCCACCCACATTCTTGGTCAACAGCAAGTCGCAGTCAGCGCGGATTTGCTTGGAAGCGGCCTCGAGTCGATCGTATGCACGATTCCACTCTGCAGGGGTCAACTGCATGGACTCGCCATTGTTCTCATAGCCAATCTCAAAGACAGTCTCTCCATGGCCCTCCTCCAAGCGATCGGCAATGATGTCCTCGAGCTGCTTCAGGCTGGTCTCGTCGGATCTCAAAAGCAATTCCTTGAGGACAACTCTGGGCGCAGAGTCGGCGAGATCAAGATTGTCAAAGAGTTCATCAAGTTCGGCGTGGTGTTGGTCATTGGTGTCGGTCGCGTTCGTCTTCTGGGTGGGGTCGTCACTCGCGGCAGCTCTCAATGTTGGGTAGCGGAGGTTCTGTTGCTGCTCTACGTACTCGGCAAAGTCGCTCAGTGCCTGCAGGCATAGCACAGTTAGTTTGAGCGCGGTGCATAGTACGAGGTCACACTTGCAGATTCGCCCTTGCGCTTCTCGTGCGCTAACGCCTTTGTAGGGAGGCCGGACATTATTGTGATGTTTGTAGCAGTGGTGAGGTCATGCGGGTCCGCGGCCACACAGATGGATCACAGCGGTATTCGGTCAATCATTGGAGTCTTTGGTGAAGAAGGCAAAAACGAAATCACCCCGTGGATGAGTCGCTCAGAGATATAAGTATGCGCTGATGGATGCCTGGTGATGCCTGCGCCTCACAGTGCTTGGCTCTACTGATACTCGCCGAGTGACTGAGACAAGAGTCATAGACGGAAACGGATCGTGGACGGGTCCCCTGATGGTCGTAGCTGGCTTCTACGCGGGGAGTTACTCACCACGCGGTTATCGATAAGAGCTTCTGGTCCCACTTTCTCCATTGGCCATGCTGTTGGCCAGAGGCGCTGACTCAAATCTTCACATGGCTTACAAGAATATGCCTTCTCAAGCCAAGCTAAGCCAAGTCAAGGAGCGGGGGAGCTGAACACACACGACATTCTCACGTAACTCAGTCATCAACAGTCTGTCTGGACTTGTTTAGTTGGACAATTGGGGTCATATTGTCCTATTTTTCTATCTTGTTTTTATTTGATCATGTCATGTCATGTCAAGAGCCCATGAAACGCCAACTGATGAGTTCACGTGCTCCCATCAACCCACCCACCATTACTGGTTTCACTCCGTCACGCAGATATTCGAAACGAGCAGAACGTGGTGGACATTCCTGCTCCGAGCTAGGTTTGGCTCAGTTCCGTAAAACGCGGCCAATGACTTTCCGTCGTAAAGACATGTGTCAACGTCACCGCATAAATGAGCTTTAGGCTCTTAATCGTAAGGTGTCTTCATTGGGAACCTGTAAGAGTGATGCCGCGGTATCATTACTCCAATAGTCTAAAAGGGGACCTGGGGTGAGATGAGAACAACACTATCGCCTGGCAGAGGGTTAGTGAACTGAGTTGCAATGAGCGCGGCGCCACACATACCTCTCACAAAGAGCATCTCAGATTTCCTGCTAATAGTCTGCATAGAGAGGTTAAAATCAGATCGTTCTCTCCCAAACTAGGAACGGAACTTACCTTGATCTCTTCATCCTCATCTTCCTCATCCACAGTGTAGATGGTCTCCTCCACCTCTCCCAGAACCAAGTTGCAGTGGCTGTCGTAGGCCTTCTCAAGCATCAGCATCCTTGTCCCTTGGTTGAATAATCTCACAAAACAACTTACGTGGAGCTTTCCCTTGAGCTCACGGTCTCCTCGTAGCTTGACAAAGACGACTTCGTTGAGCAGGAGCCTCACAAGGTCGAGAGGCTCCGAAACGTGGTTTGACTCCTCGCCGGCGTCGGCCATGGCTATGAATGTGAAAAACGAGTTGTCCTTTAGGTGGCTTATGAGATCCTGGAAGGTGAGGCCTTCGCAGGGGGGTGAGGGTCAGGGGGGTGGCGGCTTGAAGTCGTCGACAGGGCTATTCGTGGATTCAGTGCAAAAGGCGATGCGGCCTCTGTGTGTGTGGAAAATCCTCGGGTGCAGAGCTGAGTATGCAGCCACCGGGGGCCTACCCGGGTATTGCACTATCCGGGATGGGATATCCCTGTATCCGTCACATCTCCAATTGTCTACCGTGTGGGAGGCGGAAGTGGCCGCCGGCTTGGGGTTACACGGCAGAAAGCAATCAAGTGCCGTTACATTTCTCCAACCGAGGTCCTTGTTGTTGCAGCTTCCCTCTCCTCACCCTTTTCTTAAATCATCCATCGCTCATGACGCTCGCGATTGAGCCATGCCTACACGACAATTCCTCTGGCTAGCGCCCCGTCTCACTTGTCTCTCGACTTCTCCACCCGCTCTAGCTCCCAATGCCGCGCTACGGCACCAGCGACGACCGATCCACGACCCACCGATAAGGCCACGACCCGCTGTGGGTCAGCGACGATGGTTGGCATTCCACGCTACGCACGACCCGAGCACGAACATATTCGCTGAGCCGCTGCTGTCAACGCCTGGATTGGATATTGTCTCGAGGTTCCCAGACTCGGTCGTCTTCGAGGATGAGGCCGCCTCCTCGAAAGAGTCCACGGTGCTCGACCGACTCCTCCGCGCTGTCCAATGCCACGACGTGCCACGCATCACTCCCTTATTTATAAAATGGTCCGAAGAACTTCTTGATCAAGATATCAACGTGAGACAAGCAGCTCAGGTTGAGCTTGGAAAGCTCTCCACTGCCACATTTTCCGAGATCCTCCGTTGGATCGATCCCGTTGCCATTCCCGCCAACGACGTCGTGTACGGTATGAACATTACCGTTGGTCAAACTCAGTTTCTTGACTCCGCCCGCCATGTGGATCACCATGGTGTCCGCACACGGCACCTGGCAGTGCTCGCAGCTATCAACGTTGTTATGAATGCGCGACGTAAGACTAAGTCGTATATGGTTACGCAAGACTATGAAATTGCCATACGTTGCGCAGGAGCCGCTTCTACTCCAGCTGCTGCCATCGCCTTTTATGGTGACATGCAAAAAGATGGCCTCATGAGAAAGCGTCATACCGGTGTTTGGACCGAACTCACCAAGTCCCTTTTCCTCGTTGACCCTCTTTACTACCAATTCGACCGAACACGTGTTGTAATTCTCCCTCGTGCAACAGTTAACGAAAACGAACGAATAGTCGAACCTCGCAACCTCTGGGCGATGGAACGTCTGCGATTGAGCCTCAATGCCTGGTCCCGGCGGCCTTTCAATCGTAGTCGCAGTTGCATTACAAAGGACCTTCGTATGTATTTTCGAAAAAAAGAAACAGCCAGACTGCAGTGGCTTCGGTCAAGAATAAATGGCGTGCTCATAGATGAAGCTTTTCTCTGCGCCTCAATGGTAACATGGGCAAGGTCAAACAACTTTGCCAGAATCAAGGGCGACATCATAAAGCGAGGTTTCGAAATAGAGTTGTCGGAAGACGCCGAATCTGGAGAAATTACTACTCTGAGAGGCACAGACTTCCGTCCAGGAAATCCACGAACGGCTTCACAACAGTTGCTCAGTGCCGTTGTTGAATCCCTTGGCTCCATGGGACGGATTCGAGCAGCCCTCAATATTCTTGTCTACGTCTCTTACAAGTGGGAAATCACCATTCCCCATAAGACATGGAGTAACTTACTCATCTGGACTTATGTGGCGGCATCCAAAACTGTTCGGCGGATGCGAGTACTTCAAGGAAATTATGCCGTTTATAACATCAATCCTAAAGATGTCATTCAGGTCTGGAAGATAATGACCTCAGACCCATTCCATATTAAGCCGAGCTTCGAAGACTACAACGTATATATCAAGGCTCTTATCATCCAGCGAAATTACCGCGCAGCCATTGATATGATTCGCAACGAAATGGTGCCTTTCTACCGTCGCATAGAAGAGGAACACTACAATGTAGTTGAAAACGAGATCCTCCAAGAGAAGACCGAAGCGAGTTACCAACGCACCCAGATAGAGGCGCGTAAAGAATATGTGTGGTACCACATTTCAACATGGTTCGATGATATTCTCAAGACAGCCTCCAAAGGCAAGATGCAACGCAACGGGTCTTTCATGCAGGTCGTCATTCCCGACCTCATCGCTGAGTTTGGAGAATTCTTTCAACCAACCATTAAATATCGCACCGCTCACGGAACTGTCAATTTACAGCGCTCTCACATCACACGCAGATACACCCATGTTTACGAGGAGCGCACTACGACACCGACACTTTACGGTGGCATGATTATCAAGAGCCTACAGAGTAAAATCAAGCTTCCTGCTTCTATATATGATGAAGATTTTGTGTGGCCGCAATATCAACAATTGAATATTCGGCAGCCAGGTCGCAAGCCTCTAGAGAGGACTCGAGCACGAGACATCGCCCCCGAGTCGGGCGACGTTAAAGCGCCGCAATGGTGGAGAGAGCTGCAGAAAGAGCTAATCAGGTAGTGTCCGTCATCATGTACTTTATTTTATCTGGAATCAAAAGCATACAGTTTTTATATTTCATCAGTCATAACTTCAAATTTAGTTGATTTTGTGTACGCCAAAGCTAAAAGAAAAAAACGATTCCATTTAAAAGCAGTCGGGTATATCTATACATTCCCATTTGTATCCCACAAGTCCCCCAACCTTGCACACCGTACTCTTTAATCCTTTGGCATCATAAAATCGTTCATGGTCGTACATGGAAAACATCCTAAACTTGAAAAAACATACAACAGTAAGAACAGGTAAGAAAGAAGAGAAAAAAAAAAGGCCACCCTGTTTTTTTGACAATTGTTCTGTGGTCCGGAGAAAACTTGAAACACTTTCTGTATATCCTTTCCGAGAGAGAAAAAAAAACCCAAGGCCTCCTCCCCAATTTGAATAGGCTGAAACAAAGGGAAAATTGTGGAAAAGAAAGAGTATTAGAGAGATAAAAGGGAAGTCGTCAAAGGGGTGGCGCGCATGATGAGCCAGCCATCAAAGACGCCTCAGAGTTCATGGCGGCTTACACCGCAGCTGCAGCCTCGGCCAGCACGCCCAAGAGGCCGGCGGCAGCACCACCGATGCCGACGGCGCCGAGCGTCTCGCCCCATTTCTTCTTGGAGGAGCGGTCGCGGTCGCGATCACGCTCGTCTCTCCTCGACCCGCGGCGGTCACTGCGATCGCCACGGTCGCTGCGGTGGTACCGCCGGCTGCTGCCGCCGGAGTAATAGTCGTCGTTCCTGTCGCGGCGGCGGTCCCCGTTGCTGTCCGAGTACCTCCGGCGCGAGCTGCTGTCCTTCCGGTGGCGCGAGGAGTCGTCGCGGCGGCGGTGCTCGCGGTGGCTGGAGCGGTCGCGGTGGCTCGCGCGTGGGTCGACCTCGTACGGCTCCGGGTCGAAGCGGACGTGGTTCTCGTTCTTGTTCTTGAGGATGGGCTTGGGGAGGACGGTGCTGGACGGAGACGTCTTGTTCTTCTCCGGCGGGTCGATGATGATGGGGTAGCTCTTAGTCTTCCGCACATCCTCCTCGAAATCGGTTTCATCACTCGAGTCGGAAATGGCATTCTCGTTGTCGTAGTCGTCATCGCGGCTACTCTTGGAGTCTTCCCGGTCTCGCGCATGGCGGCCGTAGCGACGGGGCGGAGGACCCCGGCCGAAGCGGCCCGCACGGGCAGCCCGGGCGTCGGCGCTCTGGCGGGCAAAGTCGGTGATTTCCTCCCGAGAGAGACGGCCCAAGACGGCGACGTACTCCGGTCGGGCCTCGTACCGCACGCCGGCACGCTCAAGGACTTCGGGGCTAACAAGGCTACGTCTAATTTTTGTCCACTGAGCATCAGAAGGAATCTCCTTGCCGTACCTATCGGGCCCCAGGCGGGAAAAGCTGCGCGGGCTTGTTCCGTAGCCTGTGGCTGTGCCCCCGTTTAGGTAGCCTGGCATGGGGGGCATGGATCGAGGCGATGCCCCAAGGATGTGAGAATTAGGAGACGATGAGAGTTCAGGACCTGCATGGCTGGAAGAGAGATATCTCTGGTCGTGGCCTGGCGGGGAGATGCCGTACTGGGTGTGGCTCGGCGGCTGCAGGCTCAGGCCTGCCATGTTAGTGTTGAGGTTATCCATAGCCATGAGGTCCTTTGTGGAGATGACAGCCATGGAATCACCCGAGTCGCTAGCAGTATCCTGGGGCGATGAGGAGAGGACCTGCTTGGTTTGGCGGGTGTCTACGTTACGTCCATCCTTGATCCCGACAAAGTACTTGTCGTCGTAGGCTGGCAGTTCCTGGGGTGAGGTTGGCTGGGAGTTGGCCTCGCGCTCGAGCAGGCGGCGGACTGTGGGGAAATTGCCGCCAGACATGTGGCTGACAGATTCGAGTTCGCGGATATAAGCTCTCAGAATATCCTAATTATAAATTAGCTCCATGTTCTTTATTCGGTTTGATAAGCAATTAAAGTGCACACACCTTATGCTTGCGGAGGACCCGAGGATCAAACCCCTCCTTTTCGAGCTCAGTTCTAAACTCGAGCCACAGGCCGTCCTCGTCATCGGTGAATGCATTACAATCCCGCTTGTTAAACAACTTATTGGCAATCTGGTCAACCTTGTCCTTGATATCCTCGAGCCCAGGCTGGTGGTCATCAACAACCCGCTGAGGGGCGTTGGCGGGGTTGTGCAACTGGACCGTATCAAGGAACATGTCGACGTTAGTCTTATCCGTGATGAGACGCGAGTGAATGACGGCCAAGCGATCATCACGAGCCCTCTCTTCGCCAGATGGACGGCCGTCTCCAAACTTATCAAGAACCGACTCGAGCTGAGCAAGGGTGAAGTCGCAGTCCTCAATCATGGGCTGGAGCTGGCGCGAGTACACGGGAGACGACTTGTGGGAGGGGTTGTTGAGGAGGGAGTCATGGTCAGCTGCCTCGACGCGCAGGTGACGGAGGGCAAGGTGAAGCTGGCGGACGGCAGAGGCTACATCGTCAAAGGCAAGGCCGGACTGTTTGGCACGAAGGTACAGAGTGCGGGCAAAGGCATCGACGGCATCGATGCGTTCGACGGTGGAGCCGCCACTCATGGTTGAACGGTAACCCTATTTAGGCCGGGTACTGGACGTCTTATGTTGGATATTCTAGGGTTGTAGTGGTGTGTTTTGTTCGGCTACAGGTGTTTGTCAGTGGCAGTGGTCGTCGTGGTGGTGTGTCCAAAGTGCAGGTCGTTGGTGTAAGTGGGCGATAAACGGGAACTTGGGTCTGCAGATGGACCCCAAGGACGGGAGGAGGAGATGCGAGGTAAATAAAATAAAATTAAAAAAATGTCCTACGACAAGGAACTGGTGTGGAAAGAGAAGGAGAGAAATCCAGATCCCGTGGGCTGGGGGCCAGCCGGCATTTGAATGAATAAAGGGACCGAACGTCTTGGGCGCGTGCCTCTACGGGTTCGCAACGTCAGTGTTTAGCGGCCCCGAAGCGCAGCTCAAGGGACCCGGGGGTGGGTGGGGGGGCGTGACCACCCGCCCGCCCCGGATGCTGCATGCTGCTGCGCACAACAAATAAGTTGCTGCAACAGAGGCCCAGCCCAACCTATTGTATCGCGGTACCGCCGTGCGCACACATCCCCTCGCCGGCTAATGCATGGCCCCCGAGGTATCCAGTACCCGTTCGTGCCCTATCTTGACCATGCAGCTGGGCGTCTCCCAGACACCAGAGTTGCAGCACAGCACACAACAGCCACCACAACCACAAGTCACCAGCAAAAAGAAAGCAAAAAAATGTAGTTACCCGTACAGTAGTACCCCCCCTGGCCTATAGTGACGTAGCCGCGAACTGCCTGCCCCGCCCTATAGCATCATGGCCATGCACACGCAGGGCTGACCAACCACCATCACGGCTTTAGTCGTCTTGGTACACGCCCGACCCTGTTCTGGATGGGCTCTCCCTTTTCTCTGCTTCCCCGTGTATGCAACGCAACGTGCCTGCGACTGCGAAAAAGTCCGAGGTACCAAAAAAAGAGTTTGCCCCTCGACCCTGAATCTCTCTCTCTCTCTCTCTGTCTCCGCCACCCCATTCAACCCCCCAGAAAGCCAATCCAGACCTCAACCCTCACCACCCACCACCACCACCAATGCTGTTGCGACCGGGCGTTGTTTGATAGTCCGACATGTGTCCCCAAAAGCGATGGCCATCGCCGTCGATCCGCGGTTCCCCCCCTTTCCGTTGTCGTCACTGAAGGGAGGGGGGGCTCTACTTTTCTTAGAAGCAAATGTGCAATTCATTTCATCATTTTCAAGTTTGGGGCCCGTAGCGCTGGTCATATCACATCATACATGGCCAATCTGCAAATTCGAACAACGCACACCTCGCACATCATGCAAAACCCAGCTTTTTTTTTGTTATTTTTTTTAATCTTTCTTTTTTTTTCCTTGTTGTTCCAGACTGTACTTTTTTTGTCTTGTCTTGGCCTCCCCCGGCTGAATACGACCGAAGAGGCAAATCCCCAACAAACGCACACTCGCTCTCTCTCTCTCTCCACACAATTACGTAGAAGCCCATCGGCGCAATCCGAACAGGTCCCATATACGGGTCCAGCAGCAAGGACCCATGTGTCATCTGTCTTCTAGAAGTTCGCTTCGGGGTCGTCCGCGAGGCTGACTGTGGAGCTTGCCCAGCTTCTTCTTCCGCATGCTGCAGTCATAGCGCGAGACTTGTCCTCGTGAGGGCTGCCCCCTCCTCGTCTCCCCTATCACCCGCAGCGAAGGGGAAGCCCGTGTTAAGCCAACCAGCAGAAGAGTTTGGTGGGGAGAGCAGTTCCCGACAACGGATACGCTAGCTCGCCAGTCCACATCCCCACACTATTCGCCTTCGACCCAGTTAGCCAAAGGGGCTGTGCAGCGCGGCATCAATGATGACTAGATAGCAACAGCAAACAAAAACGTCTGCGCCCGGCCACAAAAGCTCGGGGACTAAAGCCCGGGGGTTTCAACTACATCTCAGGCAGCAGCAACTGATTCTGCTATCTCCGAGCTCCGCCATCGCCCTTCTTCAGCCCTTCGTCTTTGTCTTTGATATCATGTAATCGTTCCCCGGGCGGCGGGCCATTCATCCAAAATCAACCAACCAAACCCGCCCCACCACCACACAACCCCAGATCCCGAATCTGCCTTTCTCGGAGCCCTACAAGCCATCGGGGATACTTGCAGCAGCAGCAGCAGCCCAAAGGGACAGCAATCAATGTGCAAGTGCAGCCAGATGCCGACGATGGCTTGCATTTAGGCATCGATCATTTCGCCAAGACGTGAGTCCTGCACGACACCATGCTGGGCTGACACCAAACGGCAGATCTCTCTTTCGCCACCGTCCGATTTGACTGGCTGCAGGGTAACGCAGCATGTGAAGCTACTGGCGGCTCTGCGCCATCAACGTAGGACATTGCAGCGAAAATGCTTCAACCTGCATTCTTACGCCGTCACACGTGCCTCTTCTTCACATGCCCAACGAATGGCTTTGCATCAACAAGACGTCGTGATAAGCACCACCTTGACGCACATCCACGTTGCAATGAAACAGTCATTCCGTGTCACCAGTCTCCCTCGTAATTGGTTGATGCAGTAAAAAATAAGTCACCTTGATTTGTAACTCCAGAATGGTCCATCAACTCCTCCGGTCTGCCTACTTCATGCCATAAATGACCATGACACATCTTCTTTTTTTTCAACTCGAACAAGCATCATCCCCAGACACTTAGGTATCCTATCTTCAAAGGCCATCCGTCTTTTGGATTAAGTTCCGCACCTCTGCCAACACTGCGCCGTGTGTAGCCGCTCTTTGTTTGCCACCCCCGGCCAATATATCCTACTTATCCTTCAATTCATCTTCCTAGCTTCCATGAGTGACTCAGTAGCTCAAACTTTGCTAACGCTTGCCTTGTCCTAATCTGGTGACCTAATGCCCAGCCAAACACCGTGCCGGATCACCGGCGTCCGTCCGAATTTCGAGCCGCATCCTAGTTATGTGCGGACTGCCCTATGCTGCGCCATCCGCCCCATTTCCGTTGTGTGAACCTCGGATCACCGAGCCCCCCCAGCGTCTTCAAGTTGTTTGCTCCGAGGGTCAGCCTCAGATCGCCAACTTCTCTAGCGAGTATGCTTCAACCTTTTGGCTGATCAGGTGGCCCCTCTCTCGCAAGCTTCGCTGGACGACTTCGCCTCCAGACACCACCTTGGTCTTTGTCGGCAGTTGCTTCACCTTTAGGCCGAGCGGCAGGAGTCGGGATTCCTGGCTTTCAAGCTGCATTGGGATCGGTTTGTTTGTGTTCCATGACTGGCGCGTGGCTCCGCTCTTCTGTGATGCCATGCCAAACTGGACAGCCTCGCCAACAATGCCGTTGAGATACACTGCCTCTTCAAGGCCCTCTAGCGCAGCTGTTACCTCAAGCTTCAACGCAGTGAGGAAATCTCCGGCCTCGGCCTTGTCCGTCGATGAGATGGCGTCATTGAACAGCCAGCCTCCAGCTCCAACAGCATCGAGACACCGTCCCAGAAGGTCCGCAATGAGCGTAACCACTCCATCAGGCGGCGGGTCGTTACCCTCTGCATCGAAGCTAGTGGGGTCAATGTATAGCGAGGTCCAGGCACCTCGGACCAGCTCCACTCGCAGCGTGTAAATGAGAGAGAGGATCTCCTCCGTTTTGAGTGTCGCTCGGAGAGCCTTGACTGTAGTGATTGCAGGTAGACGCCAGAGTTTCGTAAACGCCAGTGTCAGTCCACGTGAACGACTGCTGCTGTCGTCTCCCAGATAGTACTCAGTAATCGCAATATCTCGCTCGAGATCATCGAGGTCCATATCGAAATTCTCGGTTTCTTCAGGCTCGTTCTTCAAAAGCTTAGCTCCAGCTTTCTTGGGGCCAGCAATCAGATCCAAATTGAGCATGAGGGCTCGGATCGCCAAAATAAGCTCCAATTCTCCAAGCTGCGTCGCTTGCAGGTAGTTGAGTAGGAGTGTCATTGAAGGATCAGCATCGGTCAAGGATGAGAGTAGATCCTGAGCTAGGTTCTTATTGTTCAGTGCCTCTGCATCAAACTCATCTCGGAAGGCCGATTTGACATTTGACAAAGTAAGATGACCTGCCACAACAAGGTACGAGGCTACGTTGCTGTCAGGCAAGGCCAACTGTAGCATAGGCCGCGGTTCCTCGCCCTCGGTCATAGAGATGGAGAAGACTCTGCTGATGGCATATGATACCCAGCGGCGATCCACGACAGCGTATGAGGAAGGACCTGGAAGCCATACCCACTCTGGTAGGTCGGTCTCTGGTTTCGCCTCCGCTCCCTCTCCCTCGGCAGGAGTGCGGACAGCCATGCGGAATCGCTTGCGCAATAATGACTCCCACTGGGCCAAATCGCCAGTACCAAGATAGCCATCTGCCGATTCGAGCTCTGCGCGGAGCTTGGTCAAGTACTCTTCCGTCATTGTTCCGGGGACTTGTCGAGAAAACTCATCAGAAATCTTTTCCGACTTCGACTTTTTGGTAGGGAGTTCGACGGTCGTTCCCCGTCCGATAGAATCAATCAGCAGACCCTGCTTGCGTCGCTTGCCGTGGTTTTTGGGCGGCTCAACTTGAATTGAGACGAGAACGTTGTCAATTAGGGCCACGACAATGTCTTGGCTACGGAGATAGCTGATTAGTTGACAGTATTTGGGCTTCTGGGATTCGACAGGAAGCTCTGATAAGTCTAGCGAGGAATTCGCATGAATAGAGCGGTATTGGTAGTTGTATAGACCAATCGTGTCAAGAGAGCATCCCAAAACGAATGGTCGAGAGAGGCGGGAGAAGGATACAGCCTTGTCCATCTGAACGACAGACTTGAGCTTAGGGACAGCTGTAGTGAGATCGTAGACGCTCAATGAACCTTGCTGCAGTTGCAAGAGCAATCCAGCTTGGACATCAATCTGGTAAGTTGGCGCATTATCGCCAAAGGGGGCGGGGAGAGGAACAATTTCCAAGGGTGACAGCTTTTGGATGTCGGATGTTGAAGATGTTCCTGCGGCTGCAGCGAGGACAACGGTGTGACGACTCTCCTGGCCCTGGCTAACAGATTTTGACACGAGAACAAGGAGCTCAGGCTCGGCGTTTGGCGTCTTGGGAAGAGCGCTAAAAACCTCGGGTCGCTGTTTAAAGATGCCTTCGCTAAACTCGGCCATCGTAGCAGAAGTCACATACTCCACCTCAAACTCGCCAATGGTGTTTGCGACGCTGTCTTGGACAGTGGACTTGGAAGACGCAGTCCACTGGATGGCAAGAGTCTCCCCAGACAGAGAGATGAATTCTCCATTTTTGCAAACAGCTAGGACGTTGCCAGCAGGTGATGTTTCGGAAGAGACCGAAGAACAGGTCATGTATTGAACGGGCGAGGTCTTGAGGATCTGCGAGGAGGTGCTCGTCGAGGTGGTCTTGCCGTCGCGATGTACAACATCCTTGAACAGAGTAATCTTTTGGCCGGTGGAGTCTCGGGTAGAGATATACGTGTATCTAGAAACATCAGGGCTCCCGGCATGTCGAATTCGCACCGAGTATGGTGAGCAGGTGAAAGACTCTTGAGGAGGAATTGGGTACGAAGTGATTAGTCGCGAAGCCGGAATCTACCCATAGTTAGCGAAAAGCAGAGCGCTCTGGTAGGCCCAGGTACATACATCGTAGATGCTTGCAGTCTCTCCATCTACGCCGACAGCGAGCTCCGTTCTCTTCCTCTTCTTTTGGTCATCGCGCTGGCCATAGATTTCCCGAGCAACGATGCGGCCTTCGGTGTGGTCGAGGGGCCGAGGAAGCGTCGCCAACACAGATGGCTTGTGAATTCTGTATTCAGAAGCCATTGCGACTGCTGGATCGAGGCGGCGGGAAAATATGTACAGTGTTGAGAAACACAATTCTTTATCGAGATCAGCCCGTCGCCCAGGCTTGTCGAGATGGACGGCAGTGAAGCTCTCACAAAAAAAAATATCTGGACGGGCCGACACAAAAATCCGGGAGTGGGGCCTCTTGCGCCTGCTCCGGTCTGGTGGGGTCTGTGGCGCTCGGGCCAAATGTCTTCCCTGACGTCGAAGAAAGGAAGCCGGGGTACGTACCTCTACGCCTCTCTTTATTCGCGGCGCGTACTCGAACGCGTCGGCTGGTTAGCACTTTAACGCGACCTTCGGCCACGGACGAGGTCCTGGTCCACATTCAAGACTCGTTCAGTCACCTCTGGGGAAACAAGTCGAGTGGCCTGGACCTGTCCAAACTTCTGTCTCTTTTGGCTTTCCCGACAAATTATACTTATACTCAATTCTCATTTGCCTCACAGGGTCTCCATTAAAAGCAATGCTTGCTTGGTCTTGATTTTGACGTTGGTTCACTAGTCCCGACCGGCACGCCCTTTCCTCGTCTCCCTCGGTTTCCGATTCGATGGGACCAGTCGAAGTAGCAACAATGATCCAGGAGACTGGAGAGCCCTCAGAAAAGAGAGTTCATCCCTTCTTCGCCAAGCCGCCCCCGACTATAGCCTCTGATGATGGGGCCCAGGCCGGTCCCTTAGAGGCTGATTCCAACCAGAGCAACACCCAGAGGAAGCGACGAAAAACCGATCCTCCTGTCCCTGACAATGGTCTCGAGTTCAAGAAGTTGCGTCAAGATCAGGATGACAAGATCCTCACAATCCCTGTCATTACTCATACCTTGAATCCGCACGTTCAGCCAAGCAACGACCATTCAAGCGAACCTCCTGTCAGCGACTTTCCTACACCACCACTTAGCGACATCTCGACTCGGCCTGCAGACCAGATTTCTCAGACCGCATCAAACCATCCGACACCCGATTCGCAATCGAATCCAGAGCCCACGGTTTCCCTTACTCCTCCAAAGACGAAAAAAGTTTTGAAATGGAACCCAAAAACGGGAACTCTTGGCTCTCCCCCGAAACCGAAGAAGATTACACCGACTCGAATAGTTTGCATCAAATATGGCCGAGATGATGCCTCTCGAAAGGATATAGGGGATAAGATTTCCCAAATTCTAGACGGGAAGGTGTTGTTTCCTCCAACTCCACCCAAATCCAAATCATCGCGTGCCGCCAAGAAACAGCAGAAGGATACCCCCAACCAGGGAGCAGGGTCAAAAGAGCCACATCCGTTTTTCTCAGGCAAGACCAAGAAAGGTCGGGCATCAACCGGTATGGCTTCACAAGAAAAATCATCACCTGTCCCCAAAAATTCAGTATTTATGTCGACTCCTGTTTCGCCGATGAAGCCTCGGAATGCCTTCAATGTATGCAAGGTTCCACACTTTGGATCCAGACCAAATGGTACCACAAAAATACCTGGCGCAATGCACCCATTCTGGCCACCCAAGGATATGGCACATATTCGCGGCCTTGGGGCCTCATTTCGCTGCACATCCAGCCTGAGCCACAATGAGACCACTAAGAAATCAAAAGGATACCTTGTGACAATTTCACCATCGGAGTCAGTTGTACAACGTTATTCCAGTGACCTAGATTTGAATCACATTAGAGAGACGATACCAAAAGACAATGACAAGTTTGAGCCGGCACCTAAGGAGTTGCGCATTCCAAAGAAGCACTTTGAGAGCGGGCGCAAACTTCAGGTCAGAGTACGATCCGAGCTGCGTACATTAAAATCTTCAGCTTCAGCATATGTTGAACAAGACCAAGACGAGCCGAGCAACGCGACGAAGAAAAACCACCCGGCTATTTCCCGATTGTACGAGATCTTGGAAACCGGACTCTCGGCTTACGACAGATCTACATGCGAAAACCAGACATGGGCACACAAATATGCACCAACGGCTGCCGAACAGGTTCTCCAGGCTGGAAAGGAAGCGGTTTTACTCAAGGACTGGCTACAGACTCTTAGAGTGCAGTCTGTCGACACTGGGACTGCCGATTCCGGAAACAAATCAAAATCGAAAGAGATTGGCCCACGTAAAAAGAGAAAGAAGGACAAGCTGGATGGGTTTATTATCGACAGCGACGAAGAGACGGGCTTTCTGGACGAACTGTCTGAAGATGACGGCGACTGGGCTCCGGCTGGAGCCGGTCTTTTGAAGAAGACCGTTATCCGTGGAGGAAGCATGGCGGTAAAGGGCCCCAAAGATCAAAAGCGGTTAACCAATGCTGTCGTCATCAGCGGACCTCATGGAAGCGGTAAAACTGCAGCTGTCTACGCAGTTGCCAAGGAGCTGGATTTTGAAGTTTTCGAAATCAATTCCAGCAGCAGGCGAAGCGGTAAGGACATTCTGGAAAAAGTGGGCGATATGACGCGCAACCATTTGGTTCAACAACACCGCGCCGATGCCACTGCGGAGGCAGAAAGCGAAGATCAAGTTTCAAAGGATCTCAACTCAGGCAAGCAAGGCATGATGACTAGCTTCTTCAAGCCGAAGCCTGCTGTGGTAAAAAAACCAGCAAAGCCAGCAAAACCGACCGAAGAAAAGCAGACCGAGTCCAACAAACAAGCCAGCCAGAAGAACCAGAAGCAATCTCTCATTCTGCTCGAAGAGGCAGACATCTTATACGAGGAGGACAAGCAGTTCTGGGCCACCTTGATGACCATGATGTCACAGTCGAAGCGACCATTTATCATGACATGCAATGACGAAAGCCTGATGCCGATGGACAGTTTGAATCTCCATGCGATATTTCGATTCTCACCTCCCCCCACAAATCTTGCCGTGGACCTGTGCATCCTCGCCGCTGCTAATGAAGGTCATGTCTTGCGCCGCTCCGCTGTTGAATCCCTCTACAATTGTCGAAACAACGATCTCAGGGCGACACTGACTGAGCTCAACTACTGGTGTCAGATTGGTGTTGGCGACCGAAAAGGAGGATTCGACTGGTTTGTTCTTCGATGGCCAAAGGGCAAGGATTTAGACGAGAACGGCGATGTGATCCGAGTCGCAAGCGAGGACACTTATTGCGATGGCATGGGTTGGATTGACCGCGATCTCATTTCCACTTGCCCCAGACCACTGGAGACAGAGGACGAAGCCATGCGGCAGTCTTGGGACTCATGGCGTTTGGATATAGGAGACTGGTGTGATTCGACGGATTTACAATCCTGGGCTCGCAACACATCAGAAACCATCGGGGACCCGAAACAACGGTTGAAGGCTCTTTCCGCATACGAGGACTACTGCGACGCAATGAGCACTGCTGATTTACTGGGCAACGGCGCTTTCGGCACTGGTCTCAGAGAAATAATCGATCCAGCACTTCCTGAAATCACGGCCAAGAGCAAAGATGATTACATTCAGGGACGACGTCTTTTAGAGGCGGACCCGATTGCGACGCCTTGTAAACCTCAAATCGGATTCTCTATGTCTCTCAGGTCACTCGCCAAGAGCCAACTCAAGATGGCTACTTCGACATTTGACCAGGCACGATCCAGTCCGATGCTTAATCCGGTGGATGAGGGTCGGGCGATATCAATGTTGAACGCATCTTTCGATCATCGTCCATACCAAATGACGCGAATGGATATAGCGTATGCATTCGACCCCATTGCAATATCGGAGAGGGCCGCGCTGACTCACCTCGACCCATCCGTCTTTGACCGCACCCTGAAACTCATTGTATTAGACGTTGCACCATGGGTAAGAGGTATTGTCGAGTTTGATCAGCAACTTATGATGGATCGAGTCAAACTAAGCAACCTCCTCAGTGAAGGAGGTAAGAGAAAGCGAATGCGAACTACACGGAGCGCCTACTCTGCAATGGAAGGTGGAGAGAGGAGAGCAACTAGGCGAGAGAAGTACTTTGGGGATTCTCTGAACACAGAGTTTGTGCGAAGAACCGCAGGAGTAGATTGGAAAGATGCTGTGGTAGCACAAATGCCGCCACGAGAGGAGATAGATCCCGCATTGGGCAGCCCCCCAGCATCAGAGGAAGAGGCGATCGAAGCGTAATGAACCAATAAACAAAGAGTCTGTCATGGATATTAGACTTGCAATTGTAACGAAGCATTTGGTTGGGTCAGGCAAGAGTTGCACAAGCTCGCTGGAGTTATGGATCAGGCAAGGCATAGCATAAAAACGGTATATTTTGCAAATGTCAACTATTAACTGCACATTCTAATCGCTGCTCCGACCCACGTGTATATGCTCTTTGTCGCAGATGAATGAAACAAGGTACCATCCCAAACCTAACCCAATTATAGTGTAGCCATATCCTGGGAGCAAACATGCCTATAATCACCATCTTTATCCACCCTCCTCCCATCACCATTTTATTTTGTTTTATATGTATATATAGTATCGCCCTCGATCTCTCTCTCGGTCACCGAGTTGGAATAGGGACGGGTTCAGGGGCCGGCGTCGAAGCCCTCGCGCGAGCTGGTCTGTAAAACTTCTCGTCGGGGTAGGGCGTCTCTGGGTATGGCAATACTGATGGCCGAGACCTCTCCTCGCGAGCGACAGGCCGTCCGCGCCGTGGCTCCCGGCTCTCCTGGTAGTCAAAGGACCTCGGGTCCAGCGACATTCTTCGGCTCTCGCCTCGTCTGTAAGGACCCTTCTCTTCTAGGTAGGCAAAGTCCCGGTCGTGCATGCTTCTCCTGCGGTCGACTGGGCGCTCCGCAGCGAAGTCTGTGGACTGGCGTCGAGGGTGATGCTCGTGGTGACGGTCAGAGGACGAGTGATGGTGGTGGTGGTGATGGCGAGACTTGTTGCGTGTGCTTGGGCGGTCCCAGTCCTCGTCGTCAGCATTATTGGCACCCTTGGGCCATACCTTGCGGGCGAGGACGGTTGCGAGGCCAATGCCTGCAATGAGACCGGCGGACTTCTTGATGAGACCCTTATGGTTCTCATGGTGTCCTGGGTGATTTTGGTGGCTTTGGTAGTTTTGATGGTTTATGTAATTGTGGTAGTTATCATGGTCTTCATAGATTGGGTAGGCTTGGTGAGTGTGATGACGACGTCGACGCCGCCGGCTGGGAGATCGGGTTTGAGATCTCTCGAGGGATCTCTCGAGGGACCTCTCGCTGGACCTCGACCGAGAATCACGGGTGGGGAGACGGCGTGCTACACGACGGCCCCGAGATGATGCTCGGTCTCTGGTCATGGGCGAAGGCGATCTCGAACTGACGCCGGGCGGGCTTGGCCGCGAGTAGGAGCGGGATCGTGATCGTGATCGGGACCATTCCATGGCTAGAGGTGGTAAGTCAAAGGAGACTGTCTTGGATGTTGTGTCTGGGCTCTCCGGGGCAGGCTTCTCAAGTTTATCCTTTGTTGTTGTAAGTGTCTTGTTGGTTAGAAGCGGGTTGGCTGTAAGCTTTGATATATCTAAGTTGCTGAGGGCCTTCATGGGGGAGGATGTAAATCAAGAAAGGCGGTTGAAGCTGGACTGAACAATGAACAACAACAGGTTCAAAAAGACGGGGTACACGGCGTCTAAATAGGAAAACGATCGGCAGCTTGAAAACATGTTCCCGGGGCTGCGATACAAGCTACAAGCTACGTCGGGCTTCGGCGTCGACGGCGACCAGCGACGACTCAACTGGCCTCGCCCCCCCCCCCCCTCCCCCCGATGGTCGGTCGCTGAGCAAATCACAGGCTTGGGTCGACAGGAGTCGACAGGGCTCCCAAGGCGCTCCCAAGGGCTCCAATCGCCAGCGTCTCGTGGACGGGACGATGCGGGGATACCCCGGCGGGTGGCGCAATGACGTACAGGCAGGGCTAAGCTGAGCACAGCTGCAGAAACTCGGATTACACCGCCGGACTGTGGTATTGGAACAAAGTGGAAACGGACAGAGGGACAGCTAACTAATTGTTGCACCGCCAGCCACTCAAAAGCTTAAGCCAAGTTCTTTGCATTGCGTGCTCTGTGTTAGAAACCAAGCTCTTTCGTCCACATCATCTAGCGCGGCGTCAAGCTCTTCTTATTAAACTGGAGCTGCCGCATGTGACTAACACGGAGAGGAAAGAGGGAAAAAAAAAGGGTGGATTAATCAGCCCCGGACGGAGACAAGAACTGGCTACGTCTTACGCCTGTGTATTTCAAAGCACTGGCACGAGTACACGATACCTAAGCCCAGTCCCGGTTCCAGTCATCGGGTGCCCTCTACGCTGCGACATCGCCGTCTGCGAAGGGCGGGCTTGACCAGTCCGCCCGCCTCCCATCCGCAGGGATGTCTCGTCACGATACCAACCCATCATCAGCTCGGGGCTGGAGACCACCACCGCTCTCGCATCCAGCCAGTCGATAACCTGGGGAGGCCGAAACACTGGGCACTTGAAACGGATGCCCAGGGATCGTGCATCAAACTGCGTCTCTTGCTCGCGTCTTGACGCAATTGGGATGCGTCTCGTGGACCGTTGAGGCAACCCAGATGCAAGGCGTGTGTGGATCGACGCCATTCCCGTCTTCATCCCGAAGGGGGCGTTGAGCTAGCCAATAAACTGCATAACGTCTGTAAACTTTTTTTTTTTTTTGCAACCGATAATTGCTTCCCGTGATGAGAAACCGAAAAAAGTAAACAATGTGTATGTACAGTGCCCAATCGCTCTCCCTCCCCTCATTTGAAACGGATTAATTATCACAGGGCTGATGATGGTCTGCTTTGATATGGTCAATGCTACTCTGACAGAGCGATTGGAGCGGTGGTTCCGTGCAAGTCACGCCAGACACCCTTTCCAATTTTCTTTTTTTTCCTTTTGATATCAAAATTTTTGTCATAGTGAACAAGCCAACACAAAACTTGCCTGCCCTAGAACAAAAAAAGAAAAAGCCTTCGAATCTAGACCATCAGTTGTGGCTGAGACCACATCCTCTTGCCAACTCACTTCGACGATCCGTATACCGCCAGATGCCGCCGGCTGCAGCATAAAAGAAGGCGTTTGTACAAGTCATCTAAATCCAGTAGTGATACGCGTACTAGGGGAGGAGGAAAAAATTGCAAGATAGCTTCACTTGGCATAGTGATACCTCATACCCCATGAGACACCTCACGCCGCAGCAACCCTACTGCAACCCGCTGTCACCGCCCGCCGCCTCACTCTTGTTCTCGAAACTCGATCGAACAGATGCCGTTGGTGTTCCCCACAGAGAAAAGAAAGCTTTCTTGCCTTGGCTGAGGGCTGCCTCCCATATAACAGGTCACATCGCGCGCCGTGTGCCCACAACTCGTTGTGGGTCTCGTACCACTTTCTCTCGGCCGGCACTGCTGCGCTGCGAAACTGACCGCCGATTCCTCACCTCGAATCCTGGCGTGAATCCCCCTCCTCCGTCTCCATCAGCCGCAGCAGAAACGGCCTGAGCTGGGATGGTCCCCCTCCACTGCTGCTGCCCCCCTGTCTCGGGAGCGTCCGCCCTGCGCTCCGAGCGTTTCCTGACATCGAGGCTCTTGCTGTCCCGGGTTTCCGACCCTGGCCAAGCGTCAGGGTGAAGGAGGAAATCGCATCGTTCGGCACGGGAGCCGGCGTGAAAGATCCTGGGGCTGGGTACGTGAGAAGGAGCATTTTGACCGTCGTGGTTGGCCGGCGCTCGTCCATCATGCCCCAAAAGCTCCGGACCACATCGGCGATCTCGTTGCTGTCACTGCGAGAGTCCAAGATTAGAACCAATTGTGGAATCTCGCTTATTGCGTCCACAAGCACGCCCAGCCAATCTTTTTCTGTCTCGCAAGAGGAAAATTTTGCTTCGGTTAGGCTGCTATTCTCGAAACCTGTTTTGTTTTGGTCCAGGATTTGCTTGATGAGTGACCGCAAAATGTCGGTCACGGTTGTTCTCCCCCTTGAAGCTGATGGCAGTGATATATCTACATACCAAGCCAATGGTGAATCTATGGACTGGACCAGTTCAATCATGTCGAGCGCAAAATCTTTCGAAGCAGCCGTAGTGATGATCGAACCTTCGAGTTGGACCAATGCTGAACCAGGTTGAGAGATCCACTCGCGTAGCTGCGTCGAAGTCCATATCTGATCAAAACCGGCGTTGCCTCTTGCTCGTCGACGGTTACGAAGCGTCATTCCAAGGCTCAAAGTCTTTTCAATATCGAATTCGATAGGTCCCAAGTATTTTTCAACCACGTCCGGTTGAAAAGGAATGTCTGGAAGGAGTAGAGGTTCAGGTGAGGGTGGAAGAGTTTCGATCCGAGTGCTTTGGGCTAAACATATCGTGGTTAATTCTTACAGAGCGTTATAATGTCTGACGGCTTCTCACCAGAGGTTGGCCGTGTTGGCTCTACAATGACGGGTAAGCTTTGATCGTTTGTCCAGTTTCGCAACTCCTGAAACTCGGAGCGGAACTCGGAAACTATAGTTTTGATATGTCTCGTTTCCGCTTTGTGAGCTATGTCTGCTTGCTTGAGTATTCTGTCCGTCGTCTGCTTTATTTGATGCACAACATCTTCAAACTCGAGCGCCCACGGGTCTTTGATGGCTGCAAAAGTCTTTCTGAAGAAGCTACCACTTGCCTTCCGGTACCACTTAAGTCCCCGAACGCAAAATTCTATGATGTGAGCATACATGGTAGCAAGAGTCTCCTGGATTTTAGGAACCGGGTAAAGATGGTTTGCCAGGAACTCAAGCTCTGGCAAGGCATCAGTGATGGCAGCGAATGCTTCTGCCACCTTATTTGCAAGCTCTTGGTGTCTCACTGTGGCCTTTTGAGGTTAGCCCAGGGTTATGTCTTTCACAACGGTCGTCTAGTTACCGTAATTAGAAACCTTATTGTCCCCCATACTGGCGCAGCGTACTCGGGGTGACTCGAAACCAAGACATCTATGACGCTGCTAAATGAATCGATCCTTAATACGGCTGCACTCCAGCCAGAAGCAAAGGCCTTAGAGAATCGAGATTTTCCTTCTTTGTGCGTAAGATGTTGCTGAGTCATGGCTTCGACGTACTGCAGAACATCGCTCATCGACGCAGACTCGAAAAATAGAGCCAGGTCAATTTTATGTCGCCCCTTGGCTTGTTCTTGCTGGAATAGCATGGCCTTTTCATAGGCTAGCTTAAGTATCTCCTTTGATTTGTCGCTGAGCGAGATTAGCAAGTAAAGATATAAGGTTGTGGGCAGGCCCAGCATACACGTCATTCTGGTTCTCCGGTCTGAACCATGCGGTTACGGCATTCGAATTCTGGCGCTTTTGGAGTTCCATGTCTGGCATCCCTTCATGCCGCATTACACTCGTGGCATTTGACACCGCTCTAGTGATATCAAGCCAAAGGCTGTGTCAGGGCAGATGGGCAGTGCTGCCTCTTGTCTCAACCGAGGAGAGAATTCACGCGTGGTCCAGTAAGATTGGGCGGCTAATGTAACATGTACGCATTAAGAGCTGAGTGCCACTCAGCCTGCTCACTGTCCAGTCATGGGTCCATCGCTCCACACCATTCAACCAAGTCAAAACTGCGATTTGACAGGATCAAATAAAATGGGCAGCAACATTAAATTATATTCTCATAAATATTGCATTTTTTCAGATATACGAATAAAGAAACCATTTATTGAGATCTTTGCATCATCGAACCTTTTTTTCTTCTTTTATTTTCGGGCATATTTGTCATGCCAAGTTCAAGCAGCGCGCCGCGTATTGCTTTGGCCCCCAACATCCACATCTACACTTGCGCCATGTGAATGGCTCAGTAAGCCCACCCATGCCATCTCCAGCGCCTACGAGAAATCCGAAGACAAGGGGGCAGGTTGTTAGGCAGTGGGCAGAAGCGGATACCCCGCCTCAGCCCCGTCATCCAGGGCTGCGACCATTCCGACGCCTGGTGATTTTATTCCTCATGAGCATTTCCAAGACATAACCTCACCAATCGCCAAACCCTCTTAATCTAGGTTGTTTACACGATGCCGCCCCATGGAGTTCCTCCTCCTATGATAGGTCTTCCTCCTGGGGTGCCTCCTCCTGGGGTGCCTGCTACTCAAAACCAAAAAGCCATGGATAAAACAATATCTCAAGATCATACCCAAAATCAAGCCCATGTTTTTTCAAGTATCATACCACCATCCAAAATATTTTCCGGTTTCAATCTAATTTCTATGTCAAAGATGCCATCAAAAAAGCTATCTCTCCTCCAATAGTAAGATCATACCCAATGGGTGCAGGAAGGGCCGCATCAGAATCCGATGACGAGGGTAAGCCAGCTCAACACCAATCCTCCACACTCAACGAGTTTATTTATGGTTTATAGATGCCGGGTCAGAGTCCGGGAATCCTCCAGATTTAGTGGACAAACTGGTCGAACAACTCCAAAATAGGTTAAGCAACGATTCGGGGCTAGATCTAGAAGAGGATCAAGCTTCGTATCGAGTGATCAATAGTTTGATATCTACTATTTCAAAGCTTCAAGTTGAAAATCAATTTCTTAAAGACCAACTCGAAGCAACAAAAGAGGTCACTGTGAATGAGCCCGCCTTGGCTGAGGATACCAAAGCGGAGAAAGATGATTCGCCCGATGGTCCTGAACAACCAATTACGGAACACATTTACTGTGTTAAATATCAGGGTGATGAAACAGAGCTCTGTTACTACAAAGATGCGCCGTCGATGTTAAAAGGCGACAGGAAAAAGGACCTACCCAGGGGAACGCTATCAGTTCCTGAAGCGAACGTTTATCTGGAAAGTCACCCAAACATCGCATTTGTCACCATCGATACGTATCATACTACCAAATCCATGATACAGGATATATTTGAAAAAGTTGGCCATCTCAGAGGGTCCTTGGTCAAAGATTACTCCCTTCAAGACGATCCCAAGCTGAAAAAAAGAACGAGCGTCATACTTGGCCCTCTTGGTGAGAAAGCACTCGAGATTATCATAAAGAAAAATCGAGAACTATTCAATGGTTTCGAATATTCCTACGATGTGGAACACGGCGAGCCATATACTCTCTTCTACATGCATGGCAAAAAGCTGCAGCAATTGTTGTCAGACGCAACCGAATTGGACGAAAAAGGCAAAAGCCATCTCGAATTTGTACTTCAGTGGATGGAAACCCACTTTCGAAGCGACTGGGATGAGGCCGATGCACTTTTCGCTCAAGGAAAGTTCAATGAAAAGCACATTGACAAGTTATACCGCCCTGGCGAGCTCGTGGTTTATAATGACGAACTCGGCCTGGGGAAAAAGGGTCATCTGATAGCCGGACGCGTCCCAACTTACCCGCACATCGATTATGAAGACGACGAAAGAAACATATATATTGAAATGATCAAGTTCTTAGGCGATTTTACCATGTATCGCCGATACATAGACCTTGATCATCCGGTATACAAACGAGAGCGGTCGGTGCCAGGTCGCTCCTATCCGGAAGATGAAGCAATAGAAATCGCCAGACTCTTTCCTCACCCCATTCGCTTCGCCGAAAAGGGGATGGAAGAAAAGCTGGTCGCCCGCGGTAACAAATTCTGGCGCTACAAGAGTCAAAAACTGGTTTGCTTCAGTGAGGCTACGGATGGAAATGAGTTTCAGGTTTGCCAATCGCTAAGGGTATCCGGATAAGGGCCCATCAACTAACCTTGACATAGGCAGAGAGGCGACACATGATTGACTACAACATGTTTAGACGGATGCACCCTGACAATCCAATCTTCGCAGGGTTACAGCCGCCTAGGGGCCATTTTATTGACACGAACAAAGATCCCAACGACGCCACATTAGCTTGCATGCCTCCAACTATATACGGGTTCGATTTTTCCAAAAAAGCGTGGGGTAGGGCTCCCAGATCAAATTACCAAGAATGAGTCTGACACTTCTGCCAAGGTGAACTGAAGTTAGATCGTCTTACTGACGTGACGTGGAACAAGACGGCCTTTCAGCAACTAGTTGTGCCTGCATATACAAAGGAGCTAATACAAGCCATGGTGACCGAGCACGGGCACAAGGCCAATACTGCCCTGGATATCATTGAAGGGAAGGGACAAGGGCTTTTAATTCTACTTCACGGCGGGCCAGGCACGGGCAAAACATTGACAGCAGAGAGTATTGCGGAACTACAAGAGAGGCCGCTTTATCGAGTAACATGCGGTGATATTGGCACGGAGCCAGCACAAGTTGAACAGGTATTTACTCGCAATCCCGGGTAAATATTGACCTTGCTAACATATACCAGTATCTCGGCGATGTGTTAGAGATTGGAAGAGCTTGGGGATGTGGTGGGTTTCACCAAAAGCTTAAGCCAATTAAGTTGGCCAATGCTAACATAACCATCATTGCTCAGTTGTCCTCCTTGACGAAGCAGATGTTTTCCTCGAGGAGAGGTCATTCAACGACCAGAAACGAAATGCAATAATCTCAAGTATACATCTCTAACCCAGATATGCTAAAATAGTGGTTGCTAACATTGGCTAGTCTTCCTCCGCGTTCTCGAATACTACGACGGCATCCTAATTTTAACCACCAACCGCGTCGGCAGCTTCGACGAGGCCTTCAAGTCCCGTATCCAACTAGCTTTGGCCTACCCTCGACTCAACGAGGAGGATCGGTTCAAGGTGTGGAGCAACTTTATCAACATGCTGCAGCGCACCGAGGACAGGGTCGACATCGACGACTTGAAGATGAACCTCTCGAAGCTGGCACGACATCCGATCAATGGCCGACAGATCAGAAACGTCATCACAATGTCCCGGCACCTGGCCAAGTTTCGAGGAGAGATGCTCCGCTATCAGCACATGCAGGACGCTGTGCAGTCAGTGCAGAAATTTAACGAATACCTGAGCGAGGTCAAGGGGGGCGTTCATGACGAGGACTGGGCTCGGTTAGACAAGCTGAGATGAGAGCATGATTCATGCCCAAGATAACGATAATGTGCTTATGATCAAAACGTATAGCGGCTCATTAATAGCAGCTTTTTTTTTTTTTTTCGTATATCATTTACTCGTGAAGCCAACAATGTGACATAGCTGTGCATAGGATAGCTCTGTCTAGAGTATACACCACGCTATAAAAAACCAACCGAGAGGCTCAGCTCGAGTCGGTTAATTGGCCTGGGAAGGGCGGTATGGTATTACCCTGCGAATACCCAATTTACATGACGTATATCTCGATCAAAATTAACCAAAGGTAAAAGTAAACATCAACGCGAGGGTATCGCCCGGGCCCATCGATTGTCAAGCTCAAGAATGGTCCAGGGTTCGTTGTAAGTGGGATCAGCAAAGTGAGTGACGTCGACGTCCACCTCCACTCGGAGCAACAGCCGGACAAAGTGTGCAGGAAAAAAAAAGTCAGTGCTGCGTATGAGAGGAACCAGAGCCGTCATGTGGGCAGGGCGTATTTTTTGCAAATGAACCCCAGCCAGCGCAATTGCACTTCCCACAACCACTGGCCGAAGGGAGGGGGGGGATGGGATGCATCAAAATGGCCAAACACGAGCCCTTAATTGGTAAACGTTAACGCGCTGAGACCTCGCTGCATCCTGGCCGCGTCGCAGCTTCAGTATCAGAGAGGTGGGTTGATGCTGCCCCAGCCAAGGAAGAAAACGAGGCGGAGAGAGAAGCCAGGGAGGGCAAGCAAGCACACGTGTGTATACGAGGCGCCAATGAGCCACCCAATGGACTCTGGCACTTACAAGCCAGTCGTGGCCGCCCTTTTGATGCGACCGACTGAGACACAGGACAAGCCGACGGGCGAATGGCGATGGCCCATCTCGTGTTTTTTGCTGGTTGCGTCCTTTGTTTCGTCCTGTCTAAAAGGCCTCACTCCCACGCTTGCGCAGCTCTGATCTGCGTCCTGCTGCCCACCGCTGACGCCTCCACAAGTTGAGCAGCAGCGATGTCATCCATGATGCCCATGGCACATCCCAAACCAGACGCTTGCACCCAAGCAGCAGCAGCAGGCCCCGGCGCAGTCACGCAGCACCGCAGTGGGACACACCAGCGGAGCAGGACAGAGAGGAGAGGGAGGGCAGGGGGGTCGATCAGCGGAGACAACCGCGACAAGCACTGCAAAGCATCCGGACTCCGTGCTATGAAGGGGAAACTCTCTGGGCAAACTCCGGGTCCCTCCCCTCCCGTGGCGCCCGGCGGGTTGGCGGACACGCGCGCACACGAGGCATCGCGTAAAGTGCTTGCATTAGGCGGGGGGTGCGCCACCATCAAATCATCCACGGCCTCGCCCTGCTGGAAGTGAAGGATTCAGGATAGAGCACACACTTACCACCACACCCTCCTGGTACCTTTAAACAACCACCGATCCCATCCCCCGTTTCCTTTTCATCTTGTCCCGCCCTGCAGTTTAATCAGCATCCATCCCACAACCACGTCTCACCCATCCCACGACCACCGCGGCGGCACGGATTGGCCCGGTCCTCCATGGGGCGCTTTTTTCCAAAGGGGGCCGCCAGTGTCCACTGCATTCCACCCCAAGGGAGAAGGGGGGCAGGGGTCCTGGCGGCCGTCGTCGAACAGGTTTAGTGTGAGGAGATGGGGGCCAGACCCAGCCGACCAGCAAACATTATCGGCAACGCCCACACGCGATGGGGAATGGGAATAGAGCAACTAGCTGACCAACCGACTCATTCATTGTCTGGGTTATGGGGCCGGCTTAGGCCAGAACCACCATGACAAAACAAGAGGCGTCCATTTTCAACCGCTTCCTGATGGGTTGTTTTCTCCTTCTGCAAGTGAATAGGGCCGGCGTTCCGGGATTGCCTCCCAGGCACCATGGGGGCGTATCGCCAGCAATTCCGGCCCAGCACCAGGGATTCGATTAGCCGTCAATCAATCTTAGTGTCGGGGGAGCCATGATGAAACCATGACGCCGTCCGCCCACCAGCTTTCCGCATCACAAAGATCCCCTATCTACCATCCCTTTGAACCTACATCCAACACGCTTGTCTATCGCAGCGATGGGGCAAAACGCCAACAGCCAGAAGACCCTGTGCGATGATGCCTCACTGGGCTAGAAAGTGCATGGTGTCTGTACCAGACATAGTATCACACCACCGCGCCATGGAATTGAGCTTTGCCATCTAGCGGCATCACCAACGCCTGCTTTCATCCATGTTATCTCCACAACAAATGGCCTCACTGACTAGGCTAGACAGCAGATCACGATGCCTTTCCCTCATGCGTACCAGCCTCGTGGATAGTGTGTGCTCGAAGCCTGGTACCGTTACCCTGGACACCCCACCACCTGGAACATCAAAGCCTGGCAAAGAACATACAAGACCCCCCAGCAGGAGACGACTTTCATCCTGGGCTGCAGGGTGGGACACTGATTACTCACAGTAATGTTGCACTTGCAGCTTGTTTTAATATTCAATATGTGAGGGGGGAGGATGTTCCGTCCTGGATCGAAAGACTTGAATGACCCGAAACCCAACATCAGAAACTACTTGCGTCAAACGATGGTCGCTTACATGCCTTTTGATTCAAATACTAAGGGTCAGTGGCCGGGAGTCTGCTGAAACCACCAGCAACCACCCGGGCAATGTCATTCGGGTATGGGTTTGGGTCTAGGCCCATGGTTGTGCGACATGATGAGCGAGGTACGACGAGCGTGCAGTGCCACAATCATGACAAAAGGAATCCAGTATCATCGAACGTTCACGGGTGGGACAAGACTGTTGAGGAGAATGCCCAGCCCGCTGGTCCTCATTTCGCAGCCAGAGGATCATCGGGCTCGTTGGAGAGGTGTCATCCCCTACTTCTAGACATCCGAGCTTTTGCCCGGTAATAGCCCAGCTTGTAAGATCGCCGGTTCAGCTGGAAGGGAAAAGGAATTTCTTCGTATGAACTTCGCAACAATGACCCAAGGATCCTGCAGCTGCCTGCTAGCTGCTACAGGACCAGTCGTATCTCGACCATGAATTCCACATCGCGCACCGTAGAGCTGACGCCCAAACACGGAAGGGCCTCGTACATCAGCGGCGTCAGCAGTTCAATCACACCGACGCGGGGGCCGGGATTCTTGGCCAACACGCGGCTCGTGGTTTTGCCACCACATCAAGGCATCCTGACACGGTGCAGAGTCGGCTTGTCTCACTCGAGCAGCACTAATGGTGCATTTTTACTTTTGTCTCGACCGGGGATGGGACCGTTGGGCTGCTGGATATTGACACCACCTGAAGGCTTCGATCTACTGTACTTTCAGGGAAGCAGAGCGTGCAGTAACAGCCGTGGGTCCCATTCCTAGCACTGCTTGCTGATTGACATGGCTTTTGGGTAAGGCCTCGATCATCTTCGTACCACCAGGGTTGCAGCGGCGGAAATGAGAGACCCGGCTGCCGTGGCGATAGGACTGGGACTTGAAGACATTTCGGCATTGAATTTTCTTGTCCTTGTGTGATTGCTGGGATGATGAGGGCTGAGTGAAAGACCTAGCGACCCTATGTTTGTTCCTCCACTTGCAATGCAGCTGATCGGGCTAAATTACGACGCCAAAAAGAAGCAAGACAAGGTAGACTTTAGTTTAGATTAAAAATAAATTATCCTTGTCGCTATATTCAGCCAGTATTCTTGACTGGCAATCGCCCCGTGCCCAGACCCTGTAAGCCAACTGAGGCTGGGCTGTGACTTTTTTTTTCTAAGGGCGTTGAGCAGGGGTGACGGCTTACTAGCGATTATGGACGCATGCGCTGGCGGCCACCAACAAAATGAGAGGACCGCAGACGCAATGTCCTTCGACGGCGGGTCTTCTGGAAACCTGCGGGAATAGAACCAGATCGCCAAAGGAGGAGCCGGATATTTGCATATAATATGGTACTGGCATTATCCAGTTGTCTGTCAATTCATAAATCAAAGACGATTGCTAAATATGCTTTGCTGTATATGTAACATACAAGTCCCCATTAATGTACTTCGTATAAACACTGCCTGGATAATCTCATCATCCAAGGCCTAATCCTTTGTTCTGAAATTCAATGGCGTCAAATTTGGGAGGGGGGCGGCCGGGGTTGGAGCGGGGCAAGAGGCAGCAGGAATTGGCGATATTGTTCGTTGAACCAAGGACTCAACTCAATATCCCTTGAGTATCAGAATCCTCGTCACCGTTGTTACCACCCTCCCCGGACCAAGAGGCAAGCCGCGTCCTTCAAGCGGGCTGCTTGCTGTACACTTGTTGATGCGAAAGTAATGAATGGTGGCTTGCTAAGAAAGGCAAACATCGAGTGGATCAGACCTGTCTCGCCGCCTCGGCTCATTTGATGGCAAATTCGGATCGGGGCCGCCATTGAGCCATTAGCTGGCAAAATAGGAACAGCTCAATACAACAGGTTACCATGGCTAAAATAATCATTAGTTGGTAACTAACAGTTGGCAGACGGCGCCTCCGAAACATGTGCCTTCATCTCATTCTCGCCTGCTCGTCCAAACGATGCTTGCAACAGAGACATCGCTAAACATTTTAGCATGAGGCTGTTCCCCCAATATAGTAGCTTTGTCCTCCTGGCGCTTGTGACAAAGCAGATCCTGCTGAGAATGAACAGGCAACTCCATGGCTGGTCTGTGTTGGCCTGATACAGGATGCGACAGGGAAGCCGAAGTAATACGGCCACACTATTGACTGGACGAGGGTGGTGAGAGAGCATGGGTCTGGTCCGGGCCGGCTGAAACGGGCCAAGTTGGGCGGTCGGCATACCACACCCCAAGTGCCATGTCCCACCGCCACCAGAGCCAACACGTTGCGGTAGTGTGTCTGTCTGTGTATGTACGTGCTAATCAGAGATCAGCGAGCGGGTCTGAGGCGTCTCGGCTCCAATTGGCACCAGCGGCGATGATGTCTTCCATGGCTTCTCAACATGCTCGGCCCCTGATGCTTTCCGACGATGCCACACCTCTAATCAGTGTCAGACGGTCGGGGGTGGAAAGACCAGTCGCCATGACGCCCGATGACCCTACTGGACCCGCGTGCAGGATGCGTTGACTGGTAAGCTACGTGCTTTTTTGGAAAGCCTGCTTGCTGGCTGCCTGCGTCTCCGAATCGTGGATGTCTTGGGTTGCAAACAGAAGCATGTCTCCAGGTTGAATGGTGGATTGTACCACGATCAAATGCGGTCCATGCCCTCCACTGCATGGAGCCCGAGAGGGGTCCAGATGGTCAATTGTGGGCCACTTATAGGTGAGAGTCTTTTGCGTTTGAGCCAAACTACGAATTGCCCCAGGGCGGAATCTGTAAGTAGTCTCGTGCAGGAGTGGTGGGATTTGTGACGGAAGCCTCAATATGTGGGCGGGTTTGGGTAATACGACTCTATGGGACCAGAATGTCGTGGATATGTTTTCAGGGTTGAATCATCCGTTGGTAGAAAGACGAGGTGGCTTGATTCGATAAAGTTTACAAGGTGGTTTCCATTCGACCCTAGCCTGTCAAGATCACGACTCTGCTCCGAGTCAGAGGGCAGAGTACCAGGACGCAGCAACACCAGACATTTCTCTGATGTGGAATCCATGTTTATTTAGTGCGCAGGTCGATGCAAACTGGGGGCGAATTCCGCAGTTGGTGCTGGGCTCGCGTGTGGCTCGGCAAGGCCTTTGTCCACAGCGGTTGAGTTTATGCGGGATGGTGCCACAACGCACCATCCATTATCGATTGATTCTTTCCAATAACTGGACTTTGTTGGTCAATGAGGCCGGGGTCGGATCCCCCAAGACGCCCGTTGGACAAATCAGGGGCTGGTTAGTAGAGACAGCTCGGTGAGACGGCGTCGTGCCTGTAAGGAAAGCATCGTTTGCGGCCTCTTCGGCGCATGCCAGGGAATTGATTCTCGTCCCTGCAGGGCTACAATGGGGCAAGAGAGCAATTCAGAACGCCGTCAAGGGAGAGTCAGTCAGATGGCAGGCAAGGTGCACCATTGGCCAAGGAGCGGGTCGGCTGCAAGCTTTTGGCAATAGTCTTTGCCCCGTCTTGAGCTGTAGACCAGGCCACAGTGAGTGGCATGGACTTTGTTCACACCAATATGACATGTGAGGTGAGATGGAACCTTGTGCAACTAAGCCGTGTTTTGAGAGTGAAATCCAGGCGCCGTCGCGCAAGCTCGGGCCCATCTAGTTTGCCATCACGATATGAGACTTTTTCTTTTTTCTTTTTTACTGTGTCTTGGATATTAGTCTCGGATGGCGCATCGCACCCATTCGTGTGTGAGGGCCCGGTCAGTTGCTGAGTCTAAAGTCCCCCTTCCCAATCTCCACCCTCCAACATGGATAGGACGTCAACGGGAGAAGCGGACGTCGCGGTTGTTGCGGAGCGCCAGAGCAGCCAAGACTGGGCGCAAGGCTCAGTGAGCGCCATTGCGAATGACAGCAGGGAAAGCTGGGTGAAAAAGAAAGCACCCCACCCTACGCCGCCTGCATGTGTTTGATGAGAACGAGTGCTGGCATGGGTTGATTGCGAAACATTGTATCCAGACTTTCAGACCGAGAAGCATGAGTGTGATACGGGACCGAGGCCGGAAAAGGGTGGTGGATGGTGGTTAGTGGCTGGACGTCGCTGGTTGGCTCACAGGTCAAGCTGGTTACTGGATTCAGGGAGTGGATATGGGACATGGATGATTTGGTGGCATGGGGCATGGATGCAGGACATGGGCAATGCTCGCACCGCCTTTGCCAACCTGACCGAGCCGATTCCCCGCTGGTGAATGAGAGGCGAGAATGAGCTTGTGAGCCAGTGTGCGTGTGCCTGCCTGTACGTGCGCGCGTGTGTGTTGGATGCGTATCACACTCTCCTGTACCGTGTTGAAGAGGGGCCTCTAAAGGGAATGAATGTGAGCCGTCGTGGTCCATGCGCCCATGCACCCATCCCCGACCCCGTCGCTCATGGCATGGCCCCAGGCGGGCGCCGAATGGCAATATCCGAGGCTTTCGTAATGCACCAGCGGAACGGGGTGGGCCTAGCCACGAGGAGTCGTGGGTGATCTGGAGGTGAGCGAGGGCGATGCGATTGACGACGAGGATGGTGGCATGTACGGACGAGGTTAGGTTGGTGTGGATGGAGAAAGATGGCGGCGCTGGGCTGCACCGCACCGCGCTGCACTGCAGTGCACTCTGTGGTTACGTGGGATGCGGAGGCGAGGCGCTGGTTGGAGGAGCCCGCTGCCTGACCTAAGCAGTCATACAGTGGGTCGACGACAAGCAACTGGACGGCCCCAAGCAGAAGAAACCATTCTCTTCAGCCACTGCACGCCGACCGCTACCGAAACCGAATCGCTGCCGCTGTCGCTGTCGTTGTCCCCGTGGATCCGGACAGGCAGGCAGACAGAGGGGCAGACAGGCAGACAGGACAGGACAGGACAGGACATACATTTGCGTGTGTACTGTGTGTGTCCATCCCGAGTTGGGCCATGCAATGCCAATGCAGCCCACGCCATTGGAACCATTCTGAATCCCATAGAAGCACCGCCGAGACGGCCGCCCTTTTCTCTCCTCGTTTTTAGTTGTCTCCTCCACCTTTTCCCACTTATTTCTACTTCAGCCCTTGCCGCCAGCTGGTGGCAACCTGTTGGCGGCAATACTTGATCCGGCATGGGTGGCATGGACGCTGCCGGCACCTGACGCCTCTTTTCCTTTCTGTCAATTGTCTCCTCGGCGCAGGTGCGGGACAAATGGCAGCAGGCTGGCCGTGGTGGTGTACTTGGGTTACTGCGAGAGGGTCCTTGGCTCAACTGATTGCATTGGGTCAGTAATTAATCACTGCACTGAATACTGAATAGCGGCGCGGGGGTGCATCCCGGCGTCTACCTAACGGTAGCGTCCACCTCACCTGCTCAAATCAAATTGGGCCCAACACCACGGACATAGGGCAGGTACCTCGCAGCTGTACATTGAGAATGGAGACTCGCAATGCAAAGGTAGTGCTTTCCTGAAACCCTCTGTACATAACCTACTGCTTGCTTGTTCCTTCCGTATGCACTGGCCCAGCTCGCCGCGGTTTCCTTTCGCCCCGTTGTGGCAGACAGATGACCTCTGCTGTTGATCGGCTTACACTGGTAACCCAACCCGGCTTGGTCTGGCTGTGGGCTGGACTGGCAGAATGACTGGGTCGGTGCCACCTTTCCCGTTACCGTCGTCGTCTTCGATTGAATCTCGCGGGTACGTACCCCGGAGGCCCCATGTCGCCCTATACACCTCTCGTTGCTTTTCATGGCTTCCAGCGGCCAAAGTCCCCTAAGTGTCATGGCACAGAGCACAGGCGCGGGCGTAGGCGTAGGCGTAGGCGCTCAATGGCGCACCTTCCAATCGCAGGGAATGCACCTCTAGGCAACATGTCGCTACTTCCTGCTGGGCCACCATCATCTCCCTCTGTGCACGTATTGCTCAGTCCCGTTCCATCTATCCCTGCAGATGACCCAGCCCAGGCCCTCACTTGTCACCCTCACTCAGCCCGAATGAATAAAAATGGATTCTTGCGCTTCAACATGACACCAAAGACAAAGACACTCCGCCGGCTGGGGCTTACCCCCCAAGCCCCGTCCTGGTCATGCCCTGATTGGCTTGGCCGCCTGTGGGTTGGTTGGACCGACCAACTCGATGAATTAATTGATTCTCACGCACCCCATTCATTCACTCAGTGATACTTTCGAGGCTACCGATGGTGGTTGAATGATACCTGATGCTCCCAGGCCAGGGCCCTTTGCCTCCTTTGAAAAAAAAAAAAAGTGGCTCTGACCAAGGACGCACCAATGCACAATGCACCACCTCTGTCGTATCGAATCCTGGCGGCCCTGGTTTGGTTCGGCTCCCTCTGCTTTGCTCTACTCTGTTTTGGCTTTGCCATGTCCGGTGGACGCCTGCAACCGACAAGCAATGAACCAGTGACTCCTCGTCCGACAAGAAGCGGCGACGGCACGGTTTACGAGGCGGCGACGGCACGGGATGCTCAATACCACCGAACCCCATCAATGCATCATGGGGCTCCCTGACGTATTAGATTTCTCTCCCACATGGCACGCCACGCCAGCCAAGACCGACGATTACTGGACTGACGATGCCCATTTTTCCTCCTTGTCCATCTGCCCCTCTAACCCGGCAGCACGATGCTCAACCCCAACGAGACAGTCATTTCCTTGGTGCCGCTCCTTTGCCGGTCCGGAAACGAGAAGCCAGAATTGGAAAGGGAATCGCCATGGATTACGTCTCCAAGGTAACTCGCATCATTATACGGATTCTGCCCATCTAGCTGCAATTGGATATACATTCCCCATTCAATCATAGACATTGATGCCGGGGTATGGATGGTGTGGATTTGCCTTCAAACAGTAGGTGCAATGCAGCGTGCACCACACGACACGGCACCAACGCAGGCAACCTGGCATGTGCAAGCCCTGCCGGGTTCAGTGTCGTTAGCCTTTGTTGCAGAGAAACATAGCCCACCCAAGCAAGTATTGAGCACATCGTTCAAGCCCCCCCTTCTCAGCAATCAAAGGCTTGCTGCCTCGAAATGTCTTTCCCCAGCTGCAGTGTAGTACCATGTCAGCTCTCGGGGCCTTGTCCCTCGTGCCTCTAGACAGGATTCACATTTGCCCTCTAGTTTTGAATGTATCATATCATGCGTCCGTCCAAGCACCCGACTGCAGGCTGGAGCCGGAATGCAGCAGCCGTGTCCCAACGGCAGCAAGCCTCTCCTCTTGCGCCCGCCTGGCGATCTCCTTCTGTGGTCGCCAGGTCTCGGCGGAACCAGGTCTAGCAAGGGTGGGCACCGCGCAAGAGAGGTGGGTGCTTTGCCGCTGGAGAGGGAGGGATGTGCGGGCTGCGGGTTGCTTCTTCCCAAAGGCAGCCAGAGACCATGTGTCGATTACCAGCACACAATCTAGCGGACCGACGAGCCTGGCTGACGCCGGCGGGCACCTTGCGGACTAGGACTGGCAGTTTGCGACTGGCTGGGTCTGGGCTTGATTTTTGGATCACCGCCCGGGCAGCGTCATGGCGGCATGTACGAGGAAAGGTGCAGGGGGGTTCCAGGCTGATGAAGGAGCTGGACGGTGGCTTTGATTGACGGTGGTTGAGCGGGGACGCCAGCCCGCATTCTCGTGGCAGTCACAGCAGCACAATACGGTGACTTTTCTTGTTTCCCTTGCAAGGGAGAGGGGGCGTCGGCACCCGCAACACGCATTCAGTAGGGTGCGAGGGGCCTCTAAGCCAAACCAGTCATTTGCTCTGGTTGTAGTCAGATTTGCACCTAACGCAACCAGCATGCGCTTGACCTCACCGTATGAAAAACACGACAGTGCTACCTTTGCTATATCGACATTCCTAATTTGAAAGAGGGGCCACGTACGTGGCTCCAAATTAGCAGAGAGTCTACAAGAGATGTTTATTAAGACAGTATTCGTATACCGGAAACGCCAATGATGATGACCCGAACGAGCGAGGTCCGTATTTTTTCTCACAAGCGGCAGCCGGATTCCTTGTCCAGCGTAGCCAAGTGAACCAAGCCAAGGGTGTTCATCCCAGTTGCCTGTGCAGTTGTGGGGGGATCAGGACCAGGGCATTGGATCGAGAAAGAAAAAAAAAACAGCCTTTGCCTTTGGTCGCTCACGGAGTCCTTGGGCGGTACGGTACCCTGTCCGGGAATAGCTCCGTCCCAGCATCAACTAGTGACCAGAGTCCACCCCAGGAAAGCAAAGCACAATAATACATGTCAAGAAGCGGGCATCTCACAATCACGAATGCAATGGGCATTTCTTGGCGCTGACCAGGATTCAGTAGGCCGGCCCCCAAGTTCGCAAATAAATGAGGAAGTGGAAATGGGGGAAAAGGGATGGGCCAACGGCGGCGGCGGCGGCGACAGATACGATGGCGGCTGTTTCTCAGAGACGCCATCAACATCGGGACCTACGGACTGTCCGTTTAGCTTTGTGCGGTTTTGCTCTGGGAGGGTAGCTTCAAGTGCAGCAACCCACGTTCCTGAAGAGGCATAAGCGAGGAATCAAAGTGGGGCTACTGGTTGTGGCCGTGGAGCTCTTGGCCAATGTGCTAGAGTCGAGCCAGAGTTAATCAAGCCAGGTACCTATCGCAGGCGCAGGTATGTACCAGCACACCCTTGGCCACAATGTGGGATGGGATGAGATGGGGAAATGTCGTAGGACTCAACTCAGGGACCGACGGGACTTGAAAAAAAAATGACGAGTGGTCGTCAGACGAGCGATGCAGGGGTGTGGTCTCAAAATTTCAAGTCGTAAGGATTCGCAATGAAGCACCTAATGGCGTCGCCGCAGATGACCAAATGAGAGTGTTTTGTTTTGTTTTCACGTTTCCACGGGCGGCGCTCGGCTGCAACAGCGAGGGCGATACTGTGCAATGCCAGCAGAACACAAGTCTCTATTCCCAAATGTCCGTTAACGACTCGCCAGCAAGCTGGGCATCGATCCATCCACTCAGCGGGCAGTATGAGGGAGGTGTGGGGTTGAAGAGGCGCCCGACTTGGTGATTGCTGGTGGTACGTATCTTTTGTGCGTCTGTAGCACCCAAGAACACAGGGGCGCCTCCAGGGCTGGTCCAGGGAGAGGGGCTTTGATGGAGGCGCTTGAACCGCCCCCCGCGAAGCCCTGGAGGCGCCCGTGTAAAAAGTGTGAGGACGCCTTGAATGGCTCAAGGGACTGCACTAGGGAGTATGAGAATGACGAGCCTTGAAAGCAGCGAGCCAAGGACCAAGAAAAAAAAAAGAGTGGAGCTGGCTGGGGGTGTGCGGAATTAGAGTCATCCATCGCAAAGGGGGGCGTGCGCCTCCCAAACTTGTGCCGACTTCTCTCTTCTCGTCTCTTGCTGCTGCGGTGTCAGCTGGAGGACGCCACGACGGGCCCTGGCCCCAGCGGAGGGAGAAGGGTTCCAGTGGAGGGTTCCAGCGGGTGGGCGGCAGACTGGCGACTTGCGAGCTGGGAGTTGGGGCCTGGTGGGCTGGGGACGGGGGTGTGATTTCCTCCGTAGGGGTTTAGGGGGTCTTGGGGGTTCAGGTTTCCAATTAGCAGCAGGGACAGTGGAGGGAAGGTACATGAGCGAGCGACACGGGCGACCTGGGCGGGCTACCTGAGCCACCGGGGGCGATACACACGACCCGCCCGTACACGGGCCACAAGCCAAGGGTCGACGGGTACCCGGCTAGCGCCCTTGTGTACCTCTAGGCTGGTTCCCCGGTAGCCATGGACGCCCTGGAGCCAGGCAGGTAGGTAACTTAGTGATGGGGGCCGGCCCCGATGGGTTGGCCGCCGCGGCGGGTGTGTGCGATGTCTGAGAATGGAAGCGACGCTCCGCCAACGGCATGAGAGTCTCCAGAACGACCATCGAGCTACGCCTACGCCTACGCCGACGTCTACGCACGCAACCACCAAGCATGGGCATGGACTGACTTGACTTGGGGCTACGATTCTTTTTTCTCTTAATCGTCTCCTCCTCCTTTTATTCTTCATGTCCAGACATCCCACCTCCCCCAATTGAAGCTCCTCCCAACCCACGCCGTGAATCGCTGTCGAGTCCCTCCCCCCCCAGCTATACGCCGTCTCCAAGTCACCCTCCCACGATCGACGACCACCCATCCATCCAACCACGGTTCGCTGCGAAAATCGACATCTCCGGTCCCCCTCGTCGACAGCTGCCCAGCCGCTTCCCTCTGCTCGGCCTTCTCTCTCAGTCATGGCCCTGCCTTGTTCTCGCTTTCTGTGAACAAACACCAGCTGCATTGTTGCCAACAGCGCCCACCCCCAACAACAGTGGCTTACAGCAACAATAGGGAGCCACTCCACTTACACCAACGCAACAAACTCTCCAAGCTGCCTCGTTCACGCTCACCTCACCTTTGTAACCACGCAATTCACTACGCTTTCGCCTTCCCACCTTGGTAGCAAGTTTTTTGTAACTTGCTCCCTTCACGGCCCGCCGCCCAAGACATCTTCTCCCCATGTCGTTTGGCATCCCACCCTCGACCTCGCTCTTCCTTCCCTCTCCCGTACACGGCTCTGGCCATAGGAGAGCACTTCTTCCTCCTCGAGGTATCGAGCTGCCAAAGCTACCCCCTCTCTCACACAACCTCGCAACTCTAGGGAGCGGGTTAAGGACCCCGCCGGTCGACGATATGAGCACCGCTTTCCAACCCACGCTGGCTCCCTACGACAGCCATGCGATGCACAACTACCCGGCCTCGATGCCACAAGCGACCAGGGCAAAGGTTGCAGCCATCAACGATTCTCGAAATTCGCAATATTACCGCTACCCCTCCCAGCAACAACCTCAGCAGGCTCTTTCTCAGCCACAGCCTCAGCAGCAGCAGCCTCTTCAACAACAACCGCAGCAGCAACAGCAGCAAGCACTCCAGGTCCCTGTGCCTTCTCAGCACTCCTACAGCTCGGTTTCTACGGTGACGCAGCCCAGCTCTGTCTCCAGACAGACAACCAGGCCTTCCACTCCCGCTTCAGGATCCATCGCGAGCGTGCAGAACGACGGGCCCACCTCTCGAAGAGGTTCCGAGACCTTGATTTACCACAGCCTGCAAATACCCAAGTGTATTAGTCCCACTGGTGGGAACCTCGCAGACTTTGCCGCACAGGTGGGCTTCTACAACCCCACGACAACCATCAATCAAGCACCGACTAATTTTTTCTTCTTAGATGACATGCTTTTTTTGGTTTGAGTCTATCGAAGGATTAAATCAGGCTCTGTCAATCCGCTCCAAACCAACCAGCAATCTGGCTCCTCGATTGCCTACACTAGCCAAGCCCTATGAGCAGTTCCGAAAATGGGTGTTGAATGTCTTGTCCACTACACAAGTGACACAAAATGTCATTCTTCTCGCTCTGCTCTTTATCTACAGGCTGAAAATGTCGACACCTCAGATCAAGGGTCGTGCAGGTAGTGAGTACCGTCTCCTGACGGTGGCTCTGATGCTTGGAAACAAGTGTAAGTGGATTTGCTAACCAACGACATGCTGTCATGGCAGGACTTTTTACTAACCTGGTGCAGTTCTGGATGACAACACTTACACCAACAAGACATGGGCCGAAGTGTCTTGTTTCGCAGTGCACGAAATTCATGTTATGGAGGTCGAGTTCCTGAGCAACATGCGATACAACCTTCTTGCCACCAAGGATCAGTGGGAGGAGTGGTTGGACAAGCTTGCCTGCTTCCACGAGTACTATGAGCGAGCCGTCCGAATCCCAGCGTCACCCGTTCACGTTCCATCGCCAACCAGCAAGGCTTACCACTCTCCGATCCCGTCGCCTACGAGCACGATGCACCCTGCCGCAAACCTTCCCGTCACGCCCACCGTCAACACCAACTTCTCTCCGAGCTCCAGCCACTCGCAGAACTGGAACGCCTACCAGGCTAACACTGTTTCTCCCTTGGCCACAAAGCCCACCATTCAGTTCCCCATTACTCGCAAGCGCAGCCCTGAGGGAGATGCCATCGACCACCCAGCCAAGAGGCCAGCTCCTCCTCGTGCTCCCCCCGTCGTTGCTATTCCAGTGGCTTCGTCGAGACCTGGCAACAGCTCCACCGAAACCTCGAGGTTGCCCGTCCCTCACCTCACCCTCGTCACAGAACAGCCACCGCAGCCCCAGCCCGTGCAAACTTCATTCACCAGTGGTAACGGGTACGCTCAGGCTCAGGGATCACAACCGATGGCTGCAGCTCCCCAGGGACACGTCTCCCTTCCTCCTCTGCAACCTGGCGTTCGTGCAATGGCCACTGTCTATCAGCCAACTCCCGCCACCTTGGCTCAACAACAAACCATTCCGGCAACGACAGCTGTTCCCATGGCTCCGGCTACCTACACTGCTCATGCCCCCATGAACTTCAACACTCCTGCCAAACATCACAGCCCTGGAACCCTCCCTCAATACACTTCATCACCTATGCCTGACCACTTCAGCCAGGCATCTGCTGTGCCCACACCTCTTGTTCACACACCCATCTCTAACTCTCCGAGTGTCTACCTCCAACAGCGACCTAGCCCATATAAGCCGGTTCGTCACGTCAACACGCTGCTGTACCCGCCCCCGTCGGCATCACTGGACCAGTACCACCTCTCGGTGCCCGTTCCACCAACACAGATGCACTACCAGCCCCTCGGCCGACGAAACGACCTCCGCACCGGCATCGTCCCCGAGTTTCTCGTCTACAATCGGGGTCAGCACCAGCAGCTGCCTACCCAGGGCCTTCCTCAGGGACACTATCCGTCTTAGGGGAGACGGTTGGGTCTTGGGTGTGGTTGGCGATCATCTCCTTGAAAAAGGTTTATGGAGTCATAGAACCTCATCTTCTCAGAGTCTCCACTTTGGAGACAATCTGATTGTGTTACTTTAATTTCCCTCTTGTGTTTTCTTGTTAGATTTTTGCATCACATTGCATTGCATGGCATTCGGCGTTGGGCAGGAACAGGACTTGGCTTGGCCAGATTGCCAGGCTGGACTCGGCTGGGATAAGGATAGGGATGCCGAAAGAGCACTACGGATGCATTTGAATTGGAGTTTTTTGTTTTTTTTTTTCTGCCTCTCAAATGATGCATCGGTCGGTTTTTTATGACAAGCCGATGAAGGGAAAATAAGTGACACAGCACCTCGCAACGTGTCAGTACGAGGGATTCTGTAGCTGCCTAGGGAATGGGCAGCAAAAGGCCATGGATCCGAATGGATTGCAACCACTGGAAATGGAGGTAGATAGACGCGTGACCAGCAATGGCAGCGTATAGATTCAAATCAATTGATTGATGTTGCCTCAAGGCAACATTCAGTGGCTGCACTTTACTGTTCCATTTCCCCGTATTGAAGCATGACAATGACGTGTGTGCTGAATGTTAAGGTTGTAGGAGCTATGGGTTGAACTCTGGGTAGTGTGCCAGGGTTCCCCTGTCGAAAAGGAAGCATCATGACGAGAACAATTCATGATAGCGCCAATGAAAGGCCGATGATGTCAAGGGCGGTGTACGAACAGACGGGAAACACGGAAAGTAAACAAGCGAGCGAAGGGGAACGGAGACGGTGGTTATTACTTGAGGGATAGATGTGGGCGTTTAATGTCAAGGGTAGATTAGGGTAGGTGACGGAGGACAAGTAGGGTAAGCTGAGGCATGTATCATGTATGTATGTGGATGACGTTAATTAGAGGCGCTGAGATTCAGGAATGGAGCAATTAGCCTTGAGTTACACCGGCCGAAAAAAAAAATCGAAAAATTGAAAATTAGGGAGAAAGGTTGTCGCGAGCCCTCATAGCGTAAACAGCTAAAAGTAGGATGGATGAGTCGTGATGAATAGCGGCAGAAACGAGTAAGCGAGCAAAGCGCGACTCAATATTACAACGACACTGCATGGGCTGAGTGCCATGACTTTAGCATTGATAGTGTGTACCAGTCGGCGGTAGCGACAGGGGTTTAGTGCCAAAGCAGTTCTAGCCTGGCTCCAACTGTCCAATAGCCCCTCGTAACCAGTGCGCTATACCCTTTTGCTCCCCCAGCAACGACACGGGACCCACGCTCGAAATAGCCGTCCAATGGCGCGCCGCTCAGCTGCCCACTGCCACCGCCCCGACGACGGCCCAGCAACGACGTCCTATTCTCCCTCCTCTTCCCACGCCCGACGCAACGCCTGAAGTGAAGCGCGAGCAGAGACGGTCAGCGACGACATCCTTCAGCCGGGGACGCACATTGCGTTTGTTCACTCGCTTTCTTATATTTTATCCCGGCCGACCCTCACCCGTTTCCCGACGACTTCGTCACACTCCGGGCCCCCCCCCGCGCGCCTCTCGTTTAGCCGCCGTTCCCACTCGGTAAAGAAAGGGGCCGTCCTGCGTTACCCTCCACGACTGACGATAACGACTCAACGTTCCGAACCCGCCGCCTCGTGCCCGTGAGAACATCTGCGTCCTGATTGTTCTTGTCCCCGTCAAAGAGGGTCGATCCGTTATCCGCATTATTTTTTTAAGCCTTTGGTGGAGGACCTACTACCCCCTGTCTGCTCAGCCCTGCGACAGATCATCGGCGCGTTCTCAAGATCGACTCACTCCCGCTCTCACGTCACGGCTTCGCTCGTTTGTTCGTTCGCTCGCTCCTGTCCGCAGAAAAAAAAAATCCTCTCCACAGCGACGACTGTTTGACGATCCCGTATTCGATCCGATTCCGATAAATCCTTTTAATCGCGACGACTCCAGGCCCGCGAAGGTCCCCGTTCGCCCACCATGTCTGGTTTCGGTGACTTCACCAACATTTGCGAAATTACGCCCTTGCCACTATGTGCGTCCATCGGCCCTGTCGTCTCCTCCAACGGCCGCGTTGGCATTGAGCCCGACTGCTATGCCCGAAATATCGAGGTTGCCAACACAATCATCTTCGAGGGCGCCACCTGCGCCATGCACATTGTCGCTCTGCTCATGACCGTCATTATGATTTTGCACATCCGATCCAAGTTTACCGCTGTCGGTCGCAAGGAGATTCTCAGCTTTTTCTACCTGTACATGCTTCTCACCTGCATATCTCTTGTCGTTGATGCTGGTGTCGTGCCTCCTGGTAGTAATCCGTACCCGTACTTTGTCAGCATACAGAATGGATTTAGCAGCGCTGTCGTCACATGTCTTCTCATCAACGGTTTCGTCGGTTTCCAGCTGTACGAAGATGGCACGCCCATGTCCGTCTGGATGATGCGTATCTGCTCCGTTGTTGCCTTTGCCATTAGTTTCCTCGTCTCGCTCGCAACCTTCAAGAGCTGGGCTGGATTGGGCCCAACCAACACTGTCGGTCTCTTTGTCGTCCTCTACATTCTCAACGCCATCCAGCTGTTTGTCTATGTTGCCATGCAAATTCTTCTCGTTACGCGAACTCTCCAGGACCGCTGGCCTCTTGGAGACATTGCCTTTGGCATCTTCTTCTTTGTTGCTGGTCAAGTTCTCATGTATGCCTTTAGCAGTAAGCTTTGCATTGCCATCAGCCATTACTTTGACGGTCTATTCCTGGCCACTATTTGCAACCTTTTGGGTGTCATGATGGTTTACAAGGTACGTTTATTCATCTTCGAATTGGTCCAGGGAAGTACGCATAAGCTAACAATGAAACCAGTACTGGGACTCCATCACCAAGGAAGATCTCGAATTCTCTGTTGGAACAAAGATGAACAACTGGGAGGTTAAGGAGCTGCTCCCCGAGGACGAGCGACGTGCTACCGTCTTTTCCGACGACCCTTACGGCCACTCGAGCTCTTACGATCTCCCTTACTCCCCTAGCAACCAGCGATATTCGACCAAGTACTAGAGTGATCGACTATGGACTGAGGGGATACTAAACTTTTTTTTACGCCTTTGATGAGTCGGATTGCTTTTTTTCTCTTTCTTTTTTTTTCACTTCTTCTAACGGACATCCGACCTCATCTCAGGATGTTGGTGGAGGGAGTATGTGCACAACGCACCGAACATATTATATTTTCCCGGGATTGACATTGCGTGGCGTTTCTAAGGATTATACCGAGGCCAGGGAACCGGTGGTGACTTGATGCAGGCACTTGAGGGACAAGGCTGCACAAGCCCCCGGATATATCAAATCAAGAGGGGAAAGTAGGAAAGGAAAGGAAGGAAATATTCATTGCAGCGATGGAGGTATGGTTTGGTAATACTCTGTGGGGTGTATTAATAGTGGAGGCGGGGGTGCATGCTGTGTGGTGGGAGAGGACAGCGGTAGCACGGGCATATATATATAAAGAGTATGTTGTCATATACGTATACCTTCGAGCAGTAGCATAGTTTTGGTTTGGTTGCAGAGCAGAGAATTGAAGCAAAGTTTCGAACCAGTGATAGTTTCCATACCAGTGAGGCCCGGAATGGACGAGTTATAGTGGTCGGATGTGGGCGCGTGATGGGCCCGATGCAGCTAAAAGTCGACCATTATCGAGGCACATGCAATAGTATAACCTAATCACACAGGCTGGGCGCGAAAGGCCTCGTTCTCATTTGAGCGGCGGACTCCGGTGGTGCGGTATACCTCGGTCGGGACAAGGTCGGCGACCCTGGCGCGAGTATTTTATTTTTTTTGCTCATAATCAAACAGTTATGTTGGTTTGCTAGGCCAAACGCTGACTGGACTCGCGAACAAGATTAGGAATGGAAATGCATACTAAGTTGGGCCAAGTATACGAGAAGCCCCAGCAGGGTTGTGGCCTGAACCCGGCCAAGACTGTATCTGAAAGAAAGCACGAAAAAAATTATCCCACTTTTTTGTCGGACCTAGATGGGGGCGATGGGGGAAATGGGGAGGGGGGTAGTGAGGGGGGTGGCAGGTTTAGCTAAGCGGACGTAGCTCCTACCTAGCTGGATGCATAGTCGTTTCCCTGCATGGGCAAATCGGCCGCCCAGCAAGATAGGCCGATCTAATCCGTTACCGATGCTCGGTTTCCACTTTATTCTCACTTTACTAGTTCTTTCTGTCTTCTTCGCCCCCTTCCTTGTGCCTCCTCGGACGTCAGTGCCAGACTGACTAAACGACTATCCTGTTACAGTCTGCATGCTAGCGATTTTTTTTTCCCTTGGGCGCCCCTCTTAAGAGTGGGGTCGGCCACATATGGGGACCAGGGGGTGGTTTCGCTGGGATCTTTTAGTACATACATTGGAACAGGGCAGCAGTGCATCTACGGGCGCAAAAGTAATGCAATGCCAATTAGGCAATGGGATTTTGCTTTGGGATTACACTACATGATTATGATTATGATTATGATTTGATTTTTTTTTGTTGGGAATCCCTGCCCTGCTGCTACCAAGCCCATGCAGCAGCAGGCAATAGCTGGTTGTATCTGTGGCATTCCGCGCCGCATTTCCGCAACCAGTGCGCTGAACCTGACTGGCCCACAGCAGGGAACAATGGAAAACCGAGTCCGAAGCGAACGAACAGGATGCGCTGGGGGTGTGTGAGCGTGAGTGTGTGTGCGTGTGTTGGTGGCAGACGAGGGGGGGGCCAGGGGGGGGGGGGGGCCGCCTGTGAGGACGGACGCTGGTTGAGGCGTAGTGAAATCTGAGCTGTCGATCCTGGGCTGGGGTGAGGTGATTTATTGTATTTTATTCCCAGCATCATTACCAAGGCCCATGTGGTCCGGAAGCTTACCGAGTTTGGATATACTTTCGATGGACGACAAGACAAGGTCTGTTGCGGCTGATGGGAGCAAGGTGCAGACAAGAGAAAGGACAGCAAAAAAACAAGAAGAAAAAACTCAAACGTTCGTAATCCGTCCTATCTCGTCACGTTTCTTTTTCTACATCTGCTCTGGTGCGTGGCTCTAAGACAAAAGGGAGGGAGGGCGAGGAAAAAGAAAGGACTGGGAAAAGGGCGGTGGTCAGCTCTGCACCGAAAGCTGCACCAGCGCAGCTCAGCTGGATGTCCACATACAGTAGCGTAGCGTGGCATCAATAAAGTAACCTGCCCATATAATATCAGTGCGCTACTTTACCACATACACCGCAGGGCGGAATCGCGTTTCCGGATTGGCAGCCAGGGCGACCTTGGGCGCCCCGAAATCAAACCCAAATGGACAATAAATAGAACAACTAATGCAAATCCCTGCCTTTTCGCCCGCGCGCGCCCAACGAACAACGTCACAATCTGCCAATTGTGTTGTTTCTTGTTCCCTCTGGCCCAGCAGCTTATTGCTGAATGTACCGCCCGCCACCTGATTCGCCCGCGCAAAGGACCCAGGGAAAGCAGGGGGTGTCACGGGTTAAGAGAAATTCACTAATCAGTAATCTCAATTCCCACCTAGAGGGAAAAAAAAAAAAAGGACGCCGCCCGCCCCATAATTTTATGTGGTTTTTTTTTTTTTGCTGCTGCTTGTACTTATTCCCTACCCTATCCCTTTGGGCCGCTCTCGTCTTATTTGCTTGGGGTGGACCGGGTTCTGTAACCGTTGGTACATAACATATGTACTTGTTGGGTATTGATTAAGTCTTCGCACTAGCAACAATAGCAGCGGCCCTATGTACCGCGCGCGCATGCGTGTTGGCTCTGCTGATCTCGGGCCAATTGAAAGAAAAGAGTTGGATTCCACGCTATACTTCCCCGACTGGGCAGGAGAGTGCTTGTCGTGTTTTATTTCTTTTTTACGCTTAGCACCTACCTAAAGCAACCCGAAGTCTTTTTTTACGTACGAGCGTCGGGGAGTACGAGCTTGTCAGCGATTTCACGTCTATTGGCATTTAGCTCCGATGCTGGGGCCCTCGGTGTGTCAGCCTCCATTTCGTGTATGCCCGTCATGGGCTGAGGAGCCGCCCTCGGTTGCCCGGACTTGAATGATATCCATTTTATCTCGTCTTGCAACATTTGTCAAGGACTGGCCCCAACGAGCGCCACATAACGCATCTTTTCATGATCCATGTTGCATTTTTTCCCCCAGTCCTCGCGTTATCGGTGATGTGATGTGTAATGGGCAAGCCAAGTCTGTCTCGTCGCGGGCCAACAAGAACCACCACGCCGGCAGGTCACAGCGACATGCGCCCCTCCCACCAATGGACCTTCATTCGCCGGGGATTGCCTCATTCTGCTGCATCTTGCTGGTTACTCGTCAAAATATAGTGCCCGGTGCGGCACGTGATGGCTGGCTCACGCAAAGCGCGACGGGGGTGGCTGGGTGAACCTGGAGCCTGGACCCTCAGACAGGGAGCAGGGGTGGACTAACCAAAAGTCACGGAGACTCTCCTCTGTTTCGGCAGAGTACGAAAATACCCTGTCAAGCCGCTTCTCCGGCGGTGTCGACGGTTGCGGTGACTGGCTGGTGTCCCGATACCCACCGGCCATGACTGATAAATGGCTAATGATTATGTCTGTTGGTTGTGTGTGTGTGGCGGCCGTGTGTGTGTGTGTGTGTGTGTGAATGCGCAGTCAAGATGCATGGCGAGCAAAAGAGGAGGTACTAGGCGGTATGGAGTACATGCGCTGGTACTTACTCACATACAAGCTGGTGGTTGGTTGGCTGGCGCTTCAAGGGGGGTTTAGTGGTTTTTTTCTTTCCTTACTTCTTTCTATTTTCCGTTGCCTGTCATTGGCCGGCGCAGGGGCGTGTTTTGCAAGGGCAGTATGTCTAGTAGGCGAAACGGACAAAGTATTAGTCTAGTCGCCCGCTAGGTACAATGCAATCAATGATTGATTCATTGTCAAAAACAGGCGTCGCATGGTGGCAGCGATCCATTCCCAGGGCGCATCCTCATGCCATTAACCTAGCTTATTAACTCATTACGGATACAACTATCGCCTGCACGGAGCAGCACCGCACAGTATCTATCGCCGGACCTGCACCATATCTGTGACATGACATGTATTTGCCGTTGCTGTTCGCCGTTCCTGGGGAGGAGGGGGAGGAGATAGTACACGCTTGCGCCTAGATTTTCAAGCCGCAACAGGATAGGGCAGGACAGAGGACAGGACGAATACCTGCCACATGGTCTGTCGTGTTGGTCGTGTCGAGTTGAAATTGAACACCCCCGGAGCCCGCACCGTACCGCACCGTACCGCACCTGTTGGTCTTGGGTCCGGTTGCCAAGTCTCAGAAAAAAAAAATCCCGGATTTTGCATTCACACACCAACCGAGAGAGGGATTCGTCCAATTTTTTCCCTCTCATCTGACCCAGTGCGTTGGTACCGTTGGAAGACCGACTACTACACACACACACACACTCCTCCTCGATCACTCACAGACGCACACGTTGACTTAATTTTTTTTCATCCTCTTTTTTTACTCGCCCCTACCATCCAGTCTAATCTAACCTAACCTAACGAGATACCCTTCCACTCTATCTCGTTCCCGTTCCCTGCATTCCCTCCCTTCCTCGACATTTTTTTTTCTTCTTTCCCTTTTACCCGTTCTCCTCTTTTCTCCCCTCTGCATCCCACTGTTTCCTCTCCCTCTCCCCCTTCCATCACCTGAGTGTAGGCGTTCTCCGTCGCGCTGCTGCGCTCGTCCTTCTTCCTTTTGTCATCTACTTGGCCGGCGCTCCACCCATCCCCACCTGACAAGGCCGATTCCACTGCCCATAATAGCCTTTTTGGTCAGGCCTCTTGTCCACTTATTGTTACTTATTCCTCCGACGAGATAGCCTCTCCTTACTATCTTGTGGTGCACGTCCAAGGAACAAAAAAAAATACTATACGACACCGGCGGTGCCCCCCTACCAGGTCCGTCGTGCAACGTTTCACATACGCGTTTTACGCCGTCGCGTTCCCGTCCCTCTATCCTATCCCCGAGCGATTTCGGGATTTCGACTCATTTCTTTCGGTGAGGAACCGCTCTCCACCCGGCGTCGGTTCTTTTTTTGGGTTTTTTTTATCCCTCCCCATAAGGATCGGCGCCCCGACACAGCGCCAGAGGAGCCATTGCAGAAACATCGGCCACAGCTCCCTGCAGGGGTGGGCGCGCGCAAGCCAAGAAAGTGGGCTTATTCTGCGCCAAGGTCAAGGGGGGGTGAACAGAGACAAAGCGCATTATTTGGTCGTTGGGTCAAGACACGCCATCGCGCGGTGCCGTCGCTCGCTCGCATCGCATCGCCAACGCCAAACCGAAAAAGAAGCAGCTGGGCGGGACGGCAGACGGGGAAGTGGGAAGCTGCGCATTGCATTACTCCTGTGCTGCTGTGTTGTGCCAGCCCAGTCCGGCCGCGCTTCCAGCGGGAAGACGGTTGTCGTCCAATTTGATTCCATCTGCATCAAGCAAGGCCGTTGTGCCATATTTTCTTCTTCCTAGTCCTTCTTGCCCACTACGTCCCGGGCTCTTTTCTTTTTTCTTCATCTCCTCCTCCTCTTTCCGTCCTAATCGCCGTATCCTGCCCCCCTGCCCATCGTCGACACATCTTACATTTGAGGCAGACACCCCCCGCGACGCACCCTTCCCCAATCTCACCTTACGCTCGCCTGCCTTCCTCCCCCTCCGCCTCGCTTCCAGGTTTCCAGTCCCTTAGGTCTTCAGCTATCGGCGCGCCCGGTCCGTCAGCGCCTTTCTGGAACCCACTTACTGCTATAGGTTCGCATACGGCCAGCGAAAAAAAAAAAGTGAATTGGCCACCACCTCGGGTCTCTTGGTTTTGCGACAGGGGACCCAACCATTTTCCTCACTACACTAGTAGGGTGGCGATTAGGCATTGGCATTAGGGGACTAGGCGTTGTGGACCGCCGCCAAATATTGGTAACCAACAAACACTAGGGCCACTCGAACCCACTTCCGAACCTGATAATCAGCAATCCAATAAGTTACTATTGCCTTCGACGCAATAGGACATCACGTGCACCCCAGGGACCACTATTACTCTTAGACTAGCTACCGGTCTTACTAGGTAGCCACTTACACTGTTTCTAATTCTTCGATTGCCTGCGCGCAAACTGTCCCGCCTTCACTCTTCCTCAACTCTGGTCCACCATGGCCACCGCAGACGAAGAGGCGGCATGGGACTCGCTCCCAGCCGACGAGCATCGATCAGTATGGAATGAGACGGAACGCAACTTTTGGGCCGAGCAGGATCGCCTTAACGAGGCTGCTGACAACGAGGCTGACAAGCACTACCAGAATATCGTCACCGATGCTAAGGTGGAATTGAGCCACCTGACTGGCCGCCGGAGCCTGCTGGCCGAGTCGCAGCAGCGCTTGGTCAAGGAGCTGGCCAAGATCGAAGAGGAGCTCGGATGCGTGTCGCAAGCTTGCGAGGATAAGGCCGAACGCTTGAACAGTATTGAGCAGGAGTATCGCGATGGCCAGCAAGCTCGACTGGAGAACCGGCAAAAGATTAGAAAGACAATGCGAAAGTTTTTCAAGGAAAAGCGCGGCGAAGACCCCAATGGTGTAGACCCTGAGGACCTGGAGTTGAACGCAGTCGCATCGGCGTCGGACTCGACCTCGACGCGGCCTAGAGTCAATGGCATCGCCGCCCCAGAACGGAATGGCTACAGAGAGCCAAGAGAACCCGCAGAACCTACAACGGACGACGACTCGAGAATGGAAGGCGTGGAGCTACCGAATGGGGACCATGTCCGCAGCGACAAGTCAGGTGCGGATGCGATTGTGGACGTCGTTGATGCCGACGGCAACGTCATTGGCCCGGTGGAGCGCATTGAGCCTTGGAACCAGTGGGTCGAAGCCATCCAGGACCTCGAGATTCGACGACCCGTAAAGATTCGCCGCGGTCGCCGCTTTAACGATGCTCACCTCGCCACGATCTACGAGCGCACCGAGGCCAAGGGCGTCAAGTGGCTGTCTTGCATGATCCAGGCCACTGGCAACATCCAAAGCAAGCGGTGCCAGTCATGCGACAAGAACCAGGGTGCCTTCGATGACTGTATTATTGTTGGCGGCGATTTGTTCCAGAAGTGCGGCAACTGCGAGTGGAACCGCCAGGGGTGTCACGGAGCTTCTGGAGACTTCATTGACATTTCGGCGTCTAAGCGACGACATCGACTAAGGGACGCTCGAGATTCCATGGATGACAGCAGCCCTACACAACGAGAGCACCAAATTATTGACGTCCAGTCCAGGCGAGAACCCGAATATGTGCCCCAGGTCGAGAGGCAAGCGCCTCCTCTACCCCCGCCTCCGCTGCCGCCTATGCACACACATCCACCATCACATCCGCCACCACTTCCTGTGCTAGCCCCTCAACCAATGCACGTCGACCGGGATAGGGCCCATCCTAGCACTGAGATGATGGATACACCTATGAAGGATGTGCCTATGGTCAATGGCGGTCATTTTGTGCGCGAACCCGAGCAGATGCCGACCCCTCAGGAATACCGAGTAACGCCTGGCTTTACCCCTGCCAACATGACAAGGAGCAGGCCTCCGTCTGCAGATCGCCCTACGCCAACATCACTGCACATTGAGCCGTCTCCTCAACCAACTGAGTCCTTCTCCGACGATGTGGAGGAGATTACACGGGATTCACTAGCCCTGAAACATAATGGTTCAATTTACACCTACCCCGATTGCGTCGACGGTGTGCCTCTGGAGAAGATTGACGAGAACCACCCTTACTGGGAGCCCAACTGGCCCAATGTTCGCACCTTGATCGAGCCCCAGTTGGCTAAGTGGCGAGAGAAGCATGCTGCTGCTATTGAAGCGGGTCCCAAACAGGAGAGAGGCGGCTCATCCAAGTATCAGATTGGCCGGCAGGTCAACCGAGGTATCAAGATTCTCGAATTTCTTGAGGAGGGTGACATCAGCCCGTACCAGCTGCTTAGCAAGAAGTACATCTCGTCTGGCAAGGGTGGTATTTGCTCATATGATACCCTCTTCCGTCTTTCCGAGACAATGTCGGAACTGGCCAAGTTCAAGCTGGACATCAAGCCAGTCGAGTGGATGCGCCAACGACTATACGAACTAATTCAGGTCGAAGGCGCCAGCTTTAACCTGCCCCGAACAATCCACGACTTTTACCACGACCCGAAGCTGACAGCTCTTCGATACAAGCATGGTTACAAGAACATCGGTCGGCCATCTGGTATGAAGAGTGGCCGCCATAGCCTGGGCAGCCCTAACCACACGCCAAAGCCTCTCAAGAAGCGCAAGAGCTTTCATTCACTTGCAAGCACTCCGCGTGACACCCCCTTCGTGGATCAGTCACCGCTGGCGACCCACGTGGCTCTTCCTCCCGACAGCCCCTATGCCATTCACAAGCGTGCCAAGATCCATTCTCCCGCCCCCATGGGCATGAGAGATGAGTTTGCGACTTACGACCATTCCGACGCGGATTCCTGGAGCGGTGTTCCTGTTAGAAGAAGTGACTACCGTCTCTACCAGGTTAAGACACGTCACTATACGAGTTCGACACATGTCACTCAGTACTGGTCGTGGATGGAGGATGACACTTCCTTTGAGCATCAGGTGCTCAAGGGTCTTCACCCTGTTTCGTGGGGTGTGCACAAGGACCCTATTGATTTCCACCTCAACATGGACGAAATCGCGGAAGTGGTCTGGAACATTGAAGCGCTTCGAATCCATGTCATTATGCGCACCGACGGTTCAGTCATGTCTAAGAAGGACGGTCGGCTTCGAGGTGACGTCATGGCCGCTTTCAAACGAGAGCGAACATTGCGACGATTCTTGAACTTTTGCCGAGAGCGAGGTGTCAAGATGTTGAAGCAGTCAACGTAAGTAGAACCACCCAGCCCAATACGGTACCTTGAATTAAACTAATACATTCAATAGCGAGGAGCTTGACCGTCGCTGGATGCACATGCAGTCGGAGCAGCTCCCTGACGAGAACGGAAAACCCAGTAAGGATTTGATGGCTTAGCTGGCCCTTCCCGAAGAGGTTTAATCTGTTCTCGCAACGAAGCGGGTCATGCATCAATCTGATGTGCCTAGAGCTCCCTTTGAGGAGCCAAGTGGCGTTTTCTTATCAAAGACATCATTAGAACCAGAGACCTGGCCTATCGGGAAAGCAATTTCTGGATAGCTGGCACCCGACCCAGGCGGGCAGGCGCTGAGTCTCGGGTCGGATACATTCGCCATTCGTGTCTGAGTGGTTTTGCTTTTTCCCTTTTTCACTCAGCAACACAAGTACACACCCGACGGTTATGAGACCGGTAATTTCGATGCACAATGTTGTTTTTCTTTCGTTTTTTTTATTGCGCCCTTGTTGGGCGATCCAGTCTCATACCCAAAACTGGAACACGCATACTGGCGTCATGTCGGAGAGACGTGGGGGGATGATTTGCTGCGCATACGACCCCAGTTATTATCCCGACGCAATGTGGCGCATCTACCCATCGTGTGTTGTCTCTCAGTCGTTATTACATTACCCCCTTACTTATTTCCTTGGTGTTTTTTTTTTCTATTTCTTTCTTATTATTCCACGTTTTGGTATTTTGATAGAGGGGATCAGTTTTACCTGATCCCCACCCGCCAACACTGGACCTGCTATTAGGGAAGAGTTCAAAGAAAGTTATGGTTTCGAGACCGCGCATGGCATGGGGAAAAAAGAAATCGTTTTTTTTTACTAGTCTTAACAACAAACATTCCATCCGCCTTGTTTTTTTCATTTACTTGGCTTGGTTGGTTCATGATACGAAATGGGCGGGCTGGGCCGGTTCGGGTTTCGGTTTAGGAACGGAACGGACAAATTGGGGGCGCGAGAGAAATAAATATGCGTCAAATCACGGGAAGAGGGAGGGCCGCTCGTGTGAGCGGGCGAGAGAGATAGTGCTCGAGAGTTAACAAGTGAATTCTTTTTTTTTTCGGTTTCACATTCTTGATAATGGACCTTTGTTTGATTCTCCTTTTTTTTTTCGTCCCGTCCACGTTTGGACCAGGCGAGGGTATTCCTAACTGACATTATTTCTAAAACATGATTTTGTGTGACTCGTTGGCTGTTGTGTGTGTTTGTGAAATGATTCTATCCGTGAAACCAAAAACTTCCGGCCCGTACCCGTCTAAGAAACTACAAATTACTTAATACTCATCTCCCAACAGAACAGCAGCTTGCTTCTTTGTTTAAACACATCATCATCACCGTCTCCTCAGCGACCGTCCGCCCACGGCAGACACGGTCTCCGCGGCGGCCTTAGCGACAGTGGACTTCACATCGCCTCCGAGCATGCGGTTTATCAGCGCTGCCTTGACCTCCTCGGCGCGCGGGTCGTGATACTCGAGCTGTGTGGGCCGGGGCACCTCCTCGGCGGCCGGAGCCTCTGAATCACGCAGGCTGTCGGAGCGGGCGGCGTCGCTGCTAGCGTTGGACACGTTGCTGATGGCGCGACCGAGGATCTGGCGACGGCGGGGGCGGGGAACGGCTGGGTGAGAAGCAAAGGGGTCGTCCTCGGTGGCGGAGTTGTGAGAGGGTGTGGTGGTTGATGAACCCATAGACCCAATGAGGCCGGTCAGCTTGGTGGAGAGGGCTTGGCGTTCGGCGGCCTTGGCTTGTCTCCTTGCTTCCTCTACCTGTTGTTTCCGTTGCTCGTCTTTGCGTCGTTCTTCTGCCTTGGCAACGTCTTCTGCTGGCGGCGAGTTATGAGTGGCCGCCGCCTTAGAAGACCCGGAAAGTGTTCGAGGTAAAGAATCACGTTTTGGGGGAGAAGGAGACTTGTTGAGGCGTGCATTAGATGCCTCATTCAAGGGTACCTCCGAGTCATCGTCCTTAGCAAAGCTTTCGGAGACAGGGTGTGTTAACGCTGTAGCAAAGTCGGCAGTGACCAGAGAATCATGGGATTCTGAGGGTTTTGGTCGAGCCTTAGTCTTTTCAGGGGAGTCATGGTCAAATCCGGAGGTGTCGACACCTGCTCTAGCCAGGGGCTTTGGTTGGCCGATCTTTGATGACGTTCTCCTCAGAGTTGGCTCGGAATGTGGACGATGAAGAGTTTTAGCAGCCATACGAGATTGGACATTTTCTACAGGCTTAGGCTTCGCAAGAGGCTGCTGTGCTTGGAGTTCCTTGGCAGCTTCGTAATGTTTCTTCAACTCTGGAAACACATAGTCATCCAAAGGAACATTGTAACCCGTCGATATGCACTCCCAAAGCCAGTCGGGCGAGACTGCTCGGACATTCCATTTCAAAGCCATGCGGAGCTTTTCTTTGCGCATCGCCGTCAGGGACTTGCATATCAAAACACTTGTTCCGCGACGAAACTCCTCCTCAAAGCGCGCACCCAGCTGTGCCACGCCGCGAGCAACCTGATTGAGCTCAATTCCAGTAAATGCAGCGGTACAAATAATCAAGTCGGAGAAGCCAGGGATGGGAAAGAGCGGGAAGGGTCGGCCAAGGACGTGCTCGTTAGGATCAAAAAAGGACTTGTTATGCAAACATTTCTCGATGTAGTATTCCGTCACAACGTGGAGACCATCATAGTTAGCAGGAGGGTGCGTGTCAGGTTGCGATGCTTGAGGTACGATGAGGAAGCGACCTCTTGGTTCTCCTGGATGGGGGAAGGGGCCCAGAGCGGCCTCGTGAAGAAACGAACAAGCGTTTCCTCCGAGTGTAATGATGGTCTGTTCAAGAATGGATGTACGCTGGGGAGTGAAGCCGTGGATATGAAAATAACAGTGACCAAATACGCCTTGGGGCTCTGGGAGGACAGGAGCAGCGGGTTCTGGCTGCTTAGGTTCAGGTTCGGGTTGCTGAGGAGCTTCGGTGGCCTCTTTTTCTTGTTCTTGGGCGAAAGAGTATTCCCTGGATGTTGATCTTCCCAAAATATCTCCCCAGAGGTTGTTGCGCTGCGAGGTGAGTTTCATACTAGCTGTTTTCCTCAATTTTCTTGGTCCATCCTCAGCGCCATTCGCCATGAGCGATCTTGATCGCTTGCCCAAGGAAGCCCTTCTCGGATCCTTCTTCACCCAAGCACCTTTGCCCTGTTCCTCTGCCGGCAATATGGGGTCGAACTTGGCCTCTTCCAATATCAGGCCTCGTGCGACGGATTGGTTCAGCCACTCGAGTGTGACGGCATATATGCCCCAAGCCTTGGCAGCGACAAACTTTTTGCCTTCGGGCTTGTTGACAATGAGATGGGTACAACGCCTAGTTAGATCCCCGGTGTATGAGCCTCCGTTGGATGTAATCTTGCGCGCAATCTCCTCACGCTGGTCACCAAAGCCTGTTAGGCAGATTAGCAGCGAGTCTCTGCCGGCGTCCGGTGCGGCAAGGTCGGTGCCTCGCTTCTCGAGAGGTTTTAGCTGGTGTTCGGATTCCAAGGCTCGAAAGTCAATTTCGTCATCGTTCTTCCACAGCTCGGTCAGGACCTCGATCCAGGTGGCATCCATGGCCTTGATGTCGGAGCGTTCACGGGCGACATGGCGGTACTTGGGAGTGTCGTAGTCACCGACGATGAGGTGAGTGACGTCGGGTGTGAGATCGTACTTGTGGACGCCGCCGAGTTCCGTAACTTTGCTGGCAATGCTAGTCTTTGTTTTTGGCGTGCATGTTAGTTGTGTCGACGTGCAAAGGGTAGATATGGCTGGGGATAACGAACTCGCTGATCGGGAGGAATGCTGGTGCAGCACACGATGATGCCCTTCAAAGGCTGCGCAGAGTCGAATGGGATAGATTCAAAGTCGTCTTCGGTATGGTCAGGCGACGCCATGGCGGGTCTAGGCTGCCTCGAAGTCGCGGCCTTCTTTGTTTGTTGTCGGATTGGGTTGAGGGAGACCAAGTCGTGACCCTGTCCATCAACAACTTTTTGGTCGAGGGTCGCTTATCGAAAAGGGAGCGCGTCGAGTACCTAGTGTACCGCGTCAAGTGGTCCCGCCCACTAAGCCACTAATAACAGGCGCACGTCATGAATGTCAGCAGCTGTTGTGGGGGGAGATGCACAACATGACAGGGAAGTGCCAAGTAAGTGCTCGGGGATGGAATTTTTGTCTTCATGTCAATTGAAGAATTCCTTGGTTTATTTTTTAAGTATTAAGCATGCTTAATTTCTTCTGGGCGCTGGGAGAGAACGGAGTACTCATGATCCCCTTCCTCATCATAATTAGGCGAGCACTAGTGACAGAACATGTACCAAATGATGTCAGTTTCTTGACGCTGCAGTGGTAAAAAAAATTGTTCAAGGAGAAAAAAAAAAAAAAAAGGATCCCACCAATACTCATATAATCAATCCAATATCATCTGTAATACTTGTCTATTAGTTACGCCGAATCATTGTTTCCGTGTCTATCTAGACTTATTGATTCATGTTCATCAACCTGTCATGTTTTCACTCACCCCGTGTTGCGGGGTACGTCATGATCTGGCACCCCGCTCGAACATGTCAGATGTGAGAGAAAAGAAAATACGAATGAACAGAAGCGAATGATGGCATGGTTGTGATTGAAATTCTCTTGCTTTATTTATATCATTCTTAGGGGTAAATACCCAATGCATTTTAATCGGGAAGCCTCAAGCTGCAGAAAGGCTTGGCAAGTGTCGCGTGTCCCTCATCTGTCGTGCAGCAATGAACTGCGCCAAGCATGGCGTAAATAAAAACATGGAATACCATCAAAGAATCACATCAAAGCTATTCAGGGATTGAAAAGAAACTAGGGTATCTCAACGCATAAATAAAGGCTGGATGCAATATTATTATGATATTTGATTCTTTTATTTATTCCTTCGTGGTATTGTTTTTTATATCATTCCCTACACCTCGTTGAGAAGATGTGTGTGGTGCGCCCCGTGTTCTGTTACGTGCGGGCCGGGTTGTTTGGATCGCCTTAGCTGTAGCCTACCAAGGTTAAGACGCCAGAGGCCAGATCTAATCTGATATCGATCTTCGCTCGGAACCATAGATCCTTGTCTGCAAAGCATAAACTAAGCGACATCATGGATGTATTGTATTGCGGGACCTGTCGTGGCGAACGTGAAATCAGACACTGATTGGTTTTGTTGTAAATGGATGGATGGCATGGCTAAACAGTAAACAAGCAAGGGACGGGGTCAAAGCCACAAGCTTGGATAAAATCACATGCATATTGCCATGGCTTCATGGCCAACCACTCATCCATCATGTTTGCGTTTGCACACAGAGAGGATTTCACTTTGAAATATTCACCGTTGAACCCGGCTTGCTCTTCTCAAGAACTGACCTCCAGGCACCACCAGCCCCAGTGGTCAGCCACACCTTACTTACAGTGGTGGAATGCCCCACCATCAGCGTGTTGGGTACCTACAGCATCACAGCCTTGTCGCAAAAGGCTCCATCCATCATCGATCCAACCCCTCCATCCAACACAAACACACCACGTCCACCTGCCCTCGTCACCGTCTCCAGGAGCCACCCTCGTCCACACGAATTTTTTTTTTCTGTGCCCGGCAGCCATCCTGCCTCGACAACACCAAACCGCCCTTGGCATTCTTCGTCTCTGCTCGCTGCGCCTACGAAGCTCGCGTGTCTCGTGCACATCCCCCGCGACCCCTCCCTCCGCCTCTCCTTCAAAAAGCTGCCTCGCGATCCACTTCCGGCAGCAGACCCTCGCCCGGCACACGCAACACCAAAAACCACCTTCCTGACTGACTTGGCCTCGGTCTCGGCCTCGGCGCCTTGCTACTTAGTCCACGACCTCGCATCCCCGACACCCACACACGACCTCGACCACCATGCCTCCACCGTCGACTGCCCAGCAGAAGGTGCTCATCGGCCAGTTCGTCGCCCTGACCGGCGCCTCAGAGCGCCATGCAACCCGAGTATGTTTCCCCATCTACATCTACACCACGCCACACCTCGCTGCAGCACATCCCCCGCACGGCTTTCCATGACGCAAAAGAAGCATTCCACGATCGCAATCGTAAGCGACATCGGGCCAGCGGGGGTTGCAGCGGGGATGCAGTTGACCCCGAGGGGCCCCAGGTGCATGGTTGGACCGGACTGGACTAATATCGACTGCCACAGTACCTGAAGGCGGCGAGTTTCAAGATCAACGAGGCTGTCGATTCGTAAGTCATTCTCTCTCGTCTTGCTCCTTTCTGCTTTCCCACTTGCCCCTGGATCCCCAAACCGGTAGTCGGCTGCTGGTGGCGTCTTGCTCCTTCACCTCATCGGTATCCCCTGCTCGTTAGTGTGGCGGTACCATCGACCTAAACTCAATCGCCGCCAACATTTTAAATTGGAACTCCGACTCAGGCTTCACCCATCGTGCTTTCCCGCATGGATCTCGTGACGGCAAAAGTCCAGCGCGTCCGGATGCTACATGCTGGTTACCTCGGACTCGTGCTGGGTTGTTCCTGTGCCTGCTATGCCCAGCTCTCCGTCGTGTACCAATGCTATAACGCCTGTGGTGGGCGGGTCCACTGATGTTCGGCTCACTTGCTTGACGCACAGCAAAGTATGGCCGACAGTGAGGCCGATGGCTGTGAAACAACGTCGTTTCCCGCGTCAAAAGGGGGGACGCCTCCGTGCCCATTGCGCGCGCCGTTGCCATTCTCTATGCGCCTCACCCCCTACGAGCTCCCATGGCTCCTGAGCCCCGTCGATCAATCATGGTCCATTTCTCAAAGTCAACAGCCTGCCTCCCCTCCCTCACTCGACGACTGACCTGCGCCCTGGCCACCCTCCTACCACGGACACGTCCCATCTCAGCCCTGCACTTTGGATTCCTTGAAACATTTCCTTCTCTGCACATCTAGAAGCCCAGCTGAAACCATGGGTTGGAAAGGCGTCAAGAACCACATCTCTTCCCGCGTCATCCCGTCCTGGTCGCTATCAAGAAAGTCCAGCAAGCAAACCTTGAATGCATCCATACAAGATCCAGCCAAGGAACCGACAACACGGTACACCATCTCAGCCGCCCGCGCGCTTAGGCTTGTCTCGAACTATAGCCAAGCTGCCCACCACAAACCCTCGAGTGAGGGTCTCGCCCGCTTTCCTAGATTCAGTTGCCGCTTCATATGACACCCACTTTGAGACTAACATTCCTGTTCGCCCAGGTACTTCAATTCAAACACCGACAACCAGGGTCCCTCGCCACTCGATGGCAAGCTGGAGGCTCTCTTTGATGGCCTACGAGGTATAGCTGACCCTGCCCCAATTATTATTGGAGACATCTAACTCACCTCCACTAGCCGATGGAACCGATGAGAAGGACAAGCTAGAGCTTGAGTCAACTATGACGTATCTCTCCGAAGTCCTTGGTGTAAACATGGAAAATGCCGAGTTCCTTGTGGCAGTCGAGCTTGTCCAGTCCCCCACGCTAGGTGTTATTGAAAAGAAAAGTTATGTAGACGGATGGAAGGCCACTGGGTAAGTCTCCGATTCGCAGCTATGTCTCTCAGCGCCGCCGCGACTCAACCCGGCCAGCGAATGACCGTGCACGAGGGACCACAGCTCTAACCACTTTTCTACAGAGCTGGCGCAACACACAAGGAGCATGCTGCCTACCTTCAGAAGCAAGCCGAGGCTCTCTCAACAGACGCCGCTCTCTTCAAGAAGGTGTATAGACACACCTTCGTTGTCGGAAGAGAAAACAACCAAAAGGCCCTGTCGCTAGAGAACGCCCTGATTTACTGGTCGACGTTGTTTTCCGCCCCAGGTATGGTCTGGAAGTCAAAGAGCCACGACTGGTTGGAGCTCTGGAAGGAATTCCTGGGAGCAAATTATTCCCGCTCCGTCAACAGGGATATGTGGAATATGACGCTCGAGTTTGCCCTCAAGTCCATTTCGGACGAGACTCTATCTTTCTGGAACGAGGATGGAGCTTGGCCCGGCGTCATTGATGACTTTGTCATGTGGTGCCAAGAAAAGGGCATCACCAAGGCTGAAAGCATGGAGGTTGATAATTAACCTGAGGCTTCTCTCACTTGAACGGTGTCACAGCAACCGCAAGTACATACATAATGGACCATGGCAACCATGACCCCGCCGCCAACATAGTATTTTCTTATTTTCATCGACGACATATCGCACAGGCGCCAACTGGGAGCATGGGCAAAAGGACAGTTTCTAGAAGCGGATGGCGTTGGCCAGAGGGTACTGAAGACTGCTACGGCCTCCAATGAATGAATTTATGTTATGATAGACATGTAGGACCAGAAGAGACATCATGACGAGACACCCACTTCATTCCGGTTTTCTCGCCTGGTCTCATCCGGTATTTCTGCGTCCTTGAGCCACGAGTTTCTTCAATCGGTTAGTTGGTTGTATAATGGGTGGAGGTGTCAGGTGAAATTGCAGCGTAGAGATTCCAGGTCTAAAATATTTCATACAACCATGACCGCCGGCCCTCCGGCGGTATGCAATTTTATACACGGCATCATTTTGTGTGGTGTGATGCCTGAATGCAAGCCAGAGACGTGTGTGGCTCGTTTCCCAGTTCCTCCCATCGTCGAGTATCCTACATCATGGTGCCTCCGTTTTCCATCACCGGACCCAGACTCGTTCCAATTCCGCACGCAGTCATCATGATATCCTCCTCATCCTTCTCCTTCTTCTGATTCTGATTCTTTATGCCTCTCCTCCCTGGGTTTTCCACTTGGGAGGCCCGAAGCGGGCAATAGTATCGAGCTTGCCATCGCCAAGCTTGACATGGGCGGAGCGAATCATGCGGGGCTCCAGGCGCAGAGTGTTGCGGATATCCTGGTGCACCTTCGTGGACGAGTCGTACCGCATGATGAAGTAGTGGCCGTGTGTGTGCTTCATCTGATGCACCGAGATGGGCTTGGGCAGCGAAAAGACGCCCCAGTTGGCGAGGCCGCGGACGACGCCGCCATTCTTGAGGACGAGGGAGCCGACGGTTTGTGCGATTCTGTAACCGGAGAGGAATTGTTAGTCAGTCATTCGGAGTGAGGGCAATCGTTGGCAAAATTATCGACTTGGGAGGGGGGCAAGAGAGTGTGGTTCGGTCGTGGGTTAAACGTACTCCTTCACCTCGCCGAGGTTGCCCGGTCGGACCTATATGCGGACCAATGTCAGCCAATTGTCTCCAAAAGAGGGTATCTACGGAAATCCAAGGTGTCTTCGAGGGGTTGCGTACAATTGCAATTAGTTCGTAGAGCATCTTTGCGACGACATCTACCGTGAGAAGGGGGGATGCGGCGTGGGAGACGAACTTGCAGTGTCGCACGAGCTTTGGCAGAATTTCTGAAAGGTGGGTATGCCGATGTTTAGCCGCGGTGAAGGATCCCCGGTGTGCGGTATATGGCTACCCTAAACAGAATTTGACTTGAAGGTAATTCCCTACATGAGATTATCAATTAAATGTACGGTTATCTTTTATTTTAGTTTCGCTTTTCTTAAACATTGAGTAATTGGTTTTCCTCATCTTCGTCCGTGTACTCTTCTTGTTGATGTGGCGCTTTTGGGGGTACGAGTCAACTCAAGAAAGGTTCCATCTACAATAATACAAAGGGATAGTACAGGACAAGGTGCAAAAATAATTTTGAGAGGCATCCAAGTAGGTTTTACTACCTACAAAATTCGTCATTCCTTTAGTATATCATAGCGTATACAATATTGTACATGGGATTATCCTATTCCCTTGAGCTAACCCCGCATCTTTTTCGTATAAAATATATGTTCCCAAGATCTCTATATTTTCTCACTTGAGAGCGCCCGCCAGATACTCCAAGGAAGCTTCCATCCACCGGGCTTGACCGCGAAAGGGTCAAAATCAGCCTGCTCTAGTCGCTGCAGGTATTGTTGCGCTGGGACAGCCTCCAACAAGACCCCGAAGCCTTGCTGAATCTCCTTTATGTTATTACTCTCATCATCGTAAAAGTGCTCGCCTTCTCCATGGTGCTCAAACTCATGACCTGCATCCTCTCCAGCCTTGAGTTTCTTCAACATTTCCCTTGCAGTAATGAGATGATCGTTGGCACGGGTTGCGACCTTGAAGACGGCATCTTGAAGACCTGGGGCATTGGGGCCTTGGCGGAAAACCTCCTCTTCCTTGACCCCGGCTTCAGCCATCGCATCCAAGGGAAGAAGTAACGCTGGTTCGCGAGTGGGAGCTTCCTTGCCTGTTGGTGTTTCTGTGGGAGGAGAGGGCGCAGCTAGAACGGGAATTCCTCGCAATACGGCGACGATGCCACAGGCCTTACCAATGTGGCTGGCAAGATGATCGACATTCATTGATCGCAAGGGCATGGATGCTAAAGTCGCATACATCAAAGTTGAATAAGTGTTCTCCGCATAATCCTCTAAACTCGCTAGACTGGCATAAGGGCGATTTGACATGTGCTTCTCTCTCGTCTTAACAAGCCGCGAGACCCAGAACTTTATGGATTTCTTGGTTGCGCTGCCGGCGCGGGCCTCGAGGTCCTGCAACGCCTTGTGTAGGAGGATGCAGATGGGCTCCCGGGGAGGATGGCCCGCAAAGGTCTTTTCGATAGCGTCTTGCCAGAACTTCATGCGAAGAGTCCCAATTGTGGGGTTTGATACAAGCTCGGGGAGACGGACGAGCTCAAGGTTGAGGGTGCGGAGGGCGGCATAGGTGTCTTGGACGGGAGGAGGGACGAAGCGGCGGATAAGGTGCGCATCGTGGTCGCTGTTCCTGGGGGAGTATTAGAATATCAATTGCGCAACAGAGAAGAAATTGCGACGCACTGAAGCTGTGTAAAGCAATATCTCCGCGCAGATTCGACATCGGCGTCGGTAATATAGCTTCGCCGGCTCAGATGGGCATGGGCTCGGGCGCGGGCAAGCCCTTGGAAGCCCTGGCCCAGGAGCCGTGGGCGATGCATCCAGGCAATTGAGATGCTTTGGGCGTAACAAAAAGGATCCCCAAGGCCCTGCTTCACAGGATGAGCGACGGAGTTGGTGCGATAGCGGGCGATACCGGCACCGTGATTAAAGAGAGCCAGCCATGGAGGGCGGATTTGCAATACTTCCACTTTCGTTGTCTGGCCCCGGAAATTTTTACATGACGTCGAAGCGCTAGCACTTAGCCACCGCCGTTCAGCCACACCCACCACTATGGGCAGCTTCGTTACAGTGGTGGGGTCACTGAACACGGTCAGGTGACCCCTCTACGCGGTCTGTCGCGCTAGGAAAGTTCACCGCGTCTCCCAAGTTGTAGCCATCTTAGCGGGACTGATTGCCTGGTGGACAGCCCACGTCACAACAACGCCCGAACCGTTTTCGATGACGGCTGTCGAAAATGGATTTTGGAGGCTCGCCAGAACCTCCTGTCAAGAAACGGAGGTTTTTTGTCGACCCAGACGAGCCGTCCTCTGATCCCGTGTTTCCCAGTCCTCATGCCTCCCCGTTGCCGCAGCGTAAGCGCTTCTTCAAAGATGAAGATGGAGTAAAGCAAGAGGAACCCGAACGAAACGACCCAGCCCAACAATCGAATTCTGCAGATCGGCGAGACCCCGAGCCAAACCAAGACCAACCTATGCCATTTGACAAGGATACGTTCCTTAGTTTTATTGGCGAAAATGTTGCCCCGGAGGTTGTTGAGGCGGTGGGAAGCCACTGCGGCAACAATTTGGAACGAGCTGTCAATATGTACTTTGACGGAACGTACAAGAATTTTGTGAAAAAGAAAACAACGTCTTTGCCCTTGGGCAAATCCTCTGGGGCGGCGTCGAATCCTGCGACCCCTAAAGCCGTTGCCGAGCGACCTCAAACAACTATACCGCCGCGCCGAATGCCCGGTTCACGATACATTGGTGCGTTTGGAGTTGAAGGATGGGCCACCCGAAGCGGAACAAACCTCTTGAAGCATGGCGACGTTGTGAAGATTGAACGACACAAAATCCAGCCTCCACAGCAAAAGGTGAAGGGCAAGTTTGGAGGATCCGTTACTCCCTCAAGACCAAACAATTTTGGTTCGAGACGGAATGATGTGATGGTACGCTTCACATCACAGAACGGAACAGAAATTGGCAGATTATCCAAGGAAAATGCCAATTGGGTTTCGACCTTGATCGATCAGAAAGTGTGCAAGTTTGAAGGAACTTGCGTCTATGCCCCCGAGCGACTTCGAACGAACGATACTGTATTTATACAATTGAAATGCTTCCTTCTTGCCTCCGCCTTTCACTCTAGAGCATTCAAGCTCGCCGATGATCGATCAGCCGTCTTTTTCGAACAGAACGAGACTGATGACGAGAAGCAGCTGCGCCTTCGGCAGGTCGCACTGGTAAAGCTGATGCAAGAAATTAATCTGCAGCCCACCCTGACCAATTCAGCGGCTAGGGATGGTCGCAAAGGATTGTTGACGGCGGCTGAGCAAGACGAGCAAAAACAGAAGGACTTGAAAAAGCCCAACACGAATGGCAAAGAGTCCGGTTCTCCAGACTCATCAGATGAAGAGGAAGGAGAGGAGCTGGAGCAAGATCAACTTGACGCCTTGTACAAAAAAGCGCAGACATTCGATTTCAGCACACCCGAAGCAGAACCTGCTCACACATTCGCCATGACTTTGCGCTCATACCAAAAACAGGCTCTTTATTGGATGATGGCCAAGGAAAAGGACGAGAAGAGTAACAGGGAACCATCGATGCATCCCTTATGGGAGGAGTATGAGTGGCCGCTCAAGGATGTTGACGATAAGGATTTGCCCCAAGTCGAAGGACAGCCAAAGTTTTACGTCAACCCCTATTCTGGAGATCTTTCACTCGACTTTCCAGTTCAGGAGCAACACTGTCTCGGTGGCATTCTGGCAGATGAGATGGGTCTTGGAAAGACTATTCAGATGCTGAGTCTGGTACATTCCCACCGATCTCCGGTCGCGTTGGAAGCTCGTAAGCCGGCCAAGGCAATTACCAGTGTGGCTCAACTTCCTCGGCTAGGCAAGAATTCATCTATGGTTTTGGATGCGCCTTGCACGACCCTGGTTATTGCTCCCATGTCACTACTCGCCCAGTGGCAGAGCGAGGCCGAAAAGGCGTCCAAGGAGGGTACAATGAAAATTGAGCTCTACTACGGAAATGAAAAGTCGAATAATCTACAGGCTCTCTGCTGTGCCGCTAATGCGGCGAGCGCTCCCGATGTAGTCATTACTAGCTACGGTATCGTGCTCTCCGAGTTTAGTAGCATAGCTGCCAAGAATGGTGACAAGTCATTTCACAACGGAATCTTTTCCTTAAAGTTCTTCAGAGTGATTCTCGACGAAGCCCACAATATCAAGAACAGGGCCTCGAAGACTGCCAAGGCCTGCTATGAGATTCAGGCTGATCATCGATGGTGTCTCACTGGAACCCCCATTGTCAATAAACTGGAGGACTTGTTTAGCTTAGTGCGCTTCTTGGGAGTGGAACCGTGGAACAACTTTTCGTTTTGGCGAACGTTTATTACGGTGCCGTTTGAGTCTGGCGAGTTTGTGCGGGCGTTGGATGTTGTGCAAACGGTGCTGGAGCCTCTTGTGCTTCGACGCACCAAGGACATGAAGACCCCAGATGGCAAGCCACTTGTACAGCTGCCACCGAAGCAGATTGAGATTGTGGAGGTTGAACTATCGGAAGCTGAGCGTGGCGTGTACGACTACATTTTCAACAGGGCAAAGCGCACATTTTCTGAAAACGTCGAAGCCGGCACAGTTATGAAGGCTTTCACAACCATCTTTGCACAAATTCTTCGGCTTCGTCAATCTTGCTGTCATCCCATTCTCGTGCGCAACCGGGATATTGTCGCCGACGAAGAAGAAGCCGGAGCGGCAGCAGATGCGGCAGCAGGCCTGGCAGACGACATGGATTTGGAATCGCTCATCACGCAGTTCACAGCCGAGACTGACGAAGCCTCCAAAAACCAAGCCTTTGGCGCTCATGCTTTAGAGGAGATTCGTAACGAAGCGGAAAATGAATGCCCTCTTTGCTTCGAGGAACCGATGAATGATCAGACAGTCACGGGCTGTTGGCACTCTGCTTGCAAGAAGTGTATACTAGACTTCATCAAGCACGAGACCGACAGGGCAGTTGCTCCACGGTGTTTCAACTGTCGTGAGCCTCTGAATAAGCGGGACCTATTTGAGGTTGTGCGTCATGACGATGAACCTGACAGCTTCTCTAAGAAGCCGAAAATCAGCCTGCAGCGGCTGGGTGTCAATGCGTCGTCGGCAAAGGTGGTTGCACTGATTTCCGAGCTCCGCAAACTGAGGCGAGAACATCCCAAAATGAAATCGGTGATATTCTCCCAGTTTACATCATTCCTCTCCCTCATCGAGCCTGCACTCGGCCGTGCCAACGTCAAGTACCTCCGGTTGGATGGATCGATGGCGCAAAAGGCGCGAGCTGCAGTGCTGGCAGAGTTTACAGAACGGAAGGGATTTGCAGTGCTGCTGATTAGCTTGCGGGCTGGTGGAGTTGGGCTGAACCTGACCAGTGCCGGCCGGGTCTTCATGATGGATCCGTGGTGGAGCTTTGCAGTAGAGGCACAGGCCATCGACCGAGTGCATCGCATGGGACAAGAGTCAGAAGTGCAAGTCAAGCGATTTGTGGTCAAGGGCAGCGTGGAAGAGCGGATGCTCAAGGTGCAAGAAAGAAAGAAGTTCATGTAAGTGCACCATGATGAAAGGCCCGTTTGTGGAGGTAGAGCTAACACAAGCCACAGCGCTTCTTCGCTGGGGATGATGAGCGACCAGGACAAGAAGCTCCAGAGGATTGAGGACATCAAGGAGCTCCTAAGCTAGTTGCGCAAGCGATCATGTCGGCGGCGCACCGACACATGGCTGGTGATGTGGTATATACTTGGTAGTGTATTTTTGGCGACACATGGCGTGGGACGCATATATCGGCGTTGTGGGACTGAACTGGCAAACACGGATTGAGGCAGGCTGATGCAGGAGCCGTGTCATGAGCCCGGCGGTTTGTGGCCATGATGCATGCCGGTCGACGTGCTGTGTACACGTTATGATGTTGTACTGGGCTGTGAAACAACAGGCGCGGACTGACGGGAGGGCCTGACTAGAAAGCAAATCATGCTGTATCGTTTCCTAGACAAGCTGGGGCATTGCAGAGTCATTCTAAGCTATCACTGGGTATCTGTTCTGACCACTGCGCTGTCGTGTGCTAGTCGTGTTTAGCTCACCACACCAAGACAGGCGAGCTCGTGACCAATGGCAGCCGTCAGCCGCCTTTCAGTAACGCCCAACGCCCTCGGGCCTGACTTGCTTCACATGACCTGGTGGATATATCGCCAATCACGGGAACGCGCTCAACGTTTTGTGTGCAAGTGTATAACTCATACTCATATATAAATGGAAACCAAAATGCTGCGACATGGCCGTTTGGGGGACGGATTTGTTTTTCGGAGCAGGAAATTGTGCACTGTTACGCTGCATCCGAGGGTGCATAGCAGGCAAACAAAGTACATCACACATACACACACACATATACGCGCGCGCACCATCGATTGAACGATTAAGACCGGGATCCGCTTTGTTGTTTAGAAAGAGTGAGGCTGTTTTGATCGACGAGCCTGTATTACGCTTGGACCAAAGGCGGATCGAATTGGGGCAACACCAAGGCGGACGACTTGTGGTCTTTGATTTCCGGACTTCTTTTTGACTCTTTGTTTTTGTTGTATTAGTATTATCATTATTCTTTGTTTTCCCCCCGTCCTATGTTTTGTTTTCCCAACATGGATCGATTTACCCAGCAGTTCTTTGGTGGCCGCGCCAAGACGGCGTACACCCGCTCCGAGGCCCCTGGGGAGCCGAGAGAGAGGGAGACGGACACCAGAGGTTTATTTGAGAGCATGGCACGAAGCTTTGCCAAATCGGCAGCCAAGCGGGCCATGAACGAAATGTCGGGCCAGCGCAGCCGAGGCCCTGGCGGCGGTGGCGGCCCCGGCGACCGGCCCTTCAACGCCGAAGACTTCGAGAAGCTTGGTGGCTTCGTGCTGGAGATGGTGAGCACGGTCAAAGAAGGAAACGACCGGCGGCGTGAGAAGAAGAAGCGGCGGTCACACCGAGAGCGCAAGCGAGACCGAGGCGGTGACGGTGAGCGTGCCCGTGGTGGTGTCATGGACCGGGACTTGGGGTTCGACGACGACTACGAGCAGCCAACTTACGATTCCAAGCGCAGAAGCAAGCGTCGTCGTCGTCACGGCGACTCTGGAAGTCCCTTGCACGTCTCGTTTGCCGAGCCGCTAGAAGGTTTCGACTATGCTCCGCCGAGGAAGCATCGGAGACGCCGCCACCACCGGCACGACGACCCCGAAGAACCGTACGAGAGAGCTTCCGGCCCCGACCGCCCAACGCGCGACGCCGGAGCAGCGTACAATCCCGGCTTGCCGTACGAATCGCCCTCCGACCGTAGGCGCAGCGAGCGGCGGTCGCACCGGCCCCGGCCCAAGATCAACCTGCAGAGCCTGCGCACCGAGCTCGAGGACATGTCGAGCACCATCATCGGGCTCAACGCCCGCAGCGCCAACCACCGCGACTGCGAGTTCTACGACAAGTTCGTGCGCAAGGGCGGCCGCCTCCAGGAGCGCATCGGCGACACTTTGGGCCAGATCCGCAACCTGGAGGAGGGCGGCGACGGCTACGCCTCGTGGCACGACGAGGAGAGGAGGGAGCGCAAGAGGCGGCGGCGGGAGAGGGACCACTGGTGAATGACATATTGGTTCATGATGTAAACGTGTATTATGACTTCTGGGCACGGCGTTTTTTTTTGTACTATTTCCCCCTCCTTTGATAGACGGTTCCTTGGGTATTTGGTCTCTCCTTGTATACCATTTCCTTTGTCAATGACAAAGACAAACAATTAGCATAAGAACCATTTTAATCATTTTAACTGTGTCAATTGTTTCCCGATCTTGTGCGTGTATGTAGTTGGCCTTGGAAATTCACTTATACTGCCTGCAACTCTCCTTGCCGCGCCTCGCTGTAGCGATTGCGAATTACCTAAATTGGCCCCCTTTGAGTCGATGCGGTAAAGACTTGGGGACAAAAGTGTTACACCAAGTCTTATGTCATGCACGAGCCCGCCAATTTTTGTACTACATGGTTTCTGGAAACTGTTGAGCTAGAAATCCCAAAGGGGAAAATCCTGTGGGCACCGCATGATGTTTGCACAGCTCGCTGGCAACTTGTTTCATGCAGGCGAGAAAACAATGGTGTTTTCTTCGACAATCAAGAAAGCCTGAGGGGCGTCATGGGACATTCTAGGAGCAAACCACAGCTGCGAGACGCAACATGAGCGAATAAAAAAAAACAGGCAAACTTGCTTGGTTTAGATATATAATTTGCCTGATTCCTGCCGGTAGTAATTCACCAACAACACTCTGCCAATACGCATGCGCTTCTAGAAGTATTCACGGTAACCATGCCACCGACCAGTGGCTTTGGTCCTATCGTCAAACATGGTAACCGAACCGAGCCTCGTGTTGGTTTTGGGAATTCACCAACACCAACACCGACCCACAGCGGCAGCGACACTATCCTCCTTTTCCACCAGCCAGCGCAACAACCCGACCATGGTACACCTGTCTACGCCACAGCGCATAGTAATGGCCCAATCGCGGCGCGCCAGTTACATCGAAGAGATGTGGGCTCCAAGATTGGGCTCACATGTGGATTGAGTTTCGTCTTTCTGACCTTGGCGATACTGGCCAGTGTATGGCAATCACGGAGGCGAAGACGCCAGAGACGACGTCGCTCAGGAAAGCACGCCCGGAGTGGCAAGCAAGGGCGCGAATACGGCCATCGTGAGCAGATTGGCTTCTTTTCTTACGGGGAGTCGCACAGTGGCCGCAGGAAGAATCGCGATAACAGCCGTCGCGGCCGCTCCCGCAGCGAGAAGGCATGTACCCATGCTGACGGTACTAATCGAAATGCCAACAACGATGGTAGAAATGCGGATGGGGCTAGTCCTAATGTCGACGGAATTGAGCCCAATGCTGGCAGTACCGGTGTTCGCCCTGTTCGCCCCAGCCCCATTTACATGATACCAGGGCGTGACCCTCGGATGGATGCGCCGCAAGACAATGTACGAGGAGGCTGCGGATGTTGTTATCCGATGCGGATTGACGAAAATACCGCCGGTGCGAGACAGGATGGACGCCAGGGGTTCGTTGGAGAACGAATTGCAAGCAGGCACCTAGTTACTGGAGAGAACCTCAAGAGCGACTCGAGAGCATGCCATTGGCATTGAGATTGAGGTTAGATCAGGTGTCAAGTCGAAGAATAGAAGGCGAGGCATTGTTATTCGAGCCTATATCATAATTGGAAAAGACAAATTCATAGCATTCGTAAACCATAACCCAATGAATTCCAACCCAAACCCCGCGCTTGATGTCCCGACGGAAGAAATAATAATGACCGTTGACGTGATGATGATGATGATTCCGTAAACCTACTCCAGAGGCATCCCATTATACATTCTGGTGATAATACATGACAAAAACCGATTTTACAAGAAAAGAAAAGAAAAGAGAAAAAAATTGCAGCTATCGAGAGTTAGAAACATGGCAATTGGCGGGACAGGAGTCGGGAGGCGAAAGTACCTGTTGGAGCAAGATCCTGGGATGAAGCCCAGGAGCTGAAAAGCAGGATTGACCTCTGTGCGTCAATCTTTAGGAGGGTCTTTTGGTGGCGGATCACCACCAGGAGGGCATGGAGGAGGAGGGCCTCTTTTCGGGGCCGGAACTGGCGCGCTTCTGTCGGAGTGGTAGGAATTCTTGCTGCTGGTAGACTTGTGGCGTTGATTGCGACGCCTTCTCCTGGCGGAGAGGCGGATGGAGGGTCCGTAGACGTAGAGGAAGGCAACGACGGCGGCGAGAAAGGCGGAGACGGTGAGGGCGACAATGAGGCCAATTTTGATGTCCTGGTTCTTGGAGGGGTCGGAGGAGAATTGGCGACGCGCAAGGCCCTGGTGCTCGCCGGAAGCGAAGTCGAAAAGGAAAGCAAATGCGTCAAGAACTAGACGATAGAAGATGGCAATGAAGGCCGAGCAGGGGCCGGGAACGTGCGGGTGGACCACCGGGGCCTCCGTCACGGAGCGCCGGAGCGGGCCGAGGGCTACTGGGATATACATCCCCGCGAACAAGGAATTATTAGGCGAGGTGAGTGAGTGTCGAGAATCGAAGGCCAAGGTCTAGGGATCAGTCGTCAGATAGACATAGAAAAAAAAATGGTGCGACACGGCGAAACATAAGTTGTAAGCGCTTCCTGCATCCACCCCAGAAAGAGGAGATTAGCTATTTAACCACGCACTCCAAAGAGACGGCAGATGCATGGCGTGAGAGGATAAGAGGACAGAATTTGTGCATATGCAACACCTCAACATGGGCTTCGTCGCGTTGCAGGACAGCGGACAGGCCCAATGGGGGCGCGCGGAGGCGACAGGGTGTAGGTCCCAATGATCCGGGGCTGAGGCGAGAAGGGACTGAACACGTTGACGGGTGTGGGCAGCGCGGGCGAATGGGCGAGGACGCAGGCTGCCTTGTGATGGGAACTGCTGCGGCCGAGGATGCGATGCCTACTGCGGCGTTGCAGCCCGAGGCGGGCTCCCAAAGGGAACCAGCATTCGAGACGGGACGAAACGTGACGAGGCGTTGGGCGACGTTAGGCCCTTGCGGGATGAAATGTCTGACCGAAGACGACGACAGTGTGGACTCCACATCCTTTGCACACCGCAGAAGCCATTCAGAACGTCGAGGCCTGGGACGTAACTGGTTATACTAGGGATGTAGAGCACCCACTCATAAGGGCGTACAATTAACACGCTGGATGGAGCCTACTAGAGCCTGCTGGAGCGAACCAACAGCAGGCAGCTTGCCCAGAGAAATGTGTGTGTCCAGTGTGCGCCCGCGCTAACATGAGGATCCCTAAGTGGCCGTCCCCACACGCGAGCAGACGCAGACCTGTACAGACACAATACATACACCTATTACACACCTACTACACCTTTCGCCGCACCGCTGCCAGATCCTAATCTATACCTCCCAAACTCTCTTCATTCCCACTCTATTGCAGAGGCTCGGCTGCTCCGGCCATGCCATGCCGGCCTAGTCGCCCCCATACACACATCACACTACAGATTTTTGATTAGACATGACGGTTTGCTGTCATCCGCGCCCCGCCTGCACCCATTCAACAAGGCGCCCACGATCGCATGCTGCAGGATGCCTGCATCATAAAAGAAATTAAAAAAAATTACTCGAGGAAAAAAAAGAATACAGCTTTGCACGGACAATTCCCATGTTGATGCGACTCGCAAGTACATCACCTGCCTTCAATTCCCCCATGTAGGACTCGACAATGATGTCACGAATTCCACTTACAGGCCCCGGGGGTTCCCCTTCCGAGTAAAGCCCTCCCTGGGTAAACGAATTAAAAGGACTTTGACCGCCTTGGACCCAGGCGTTCATCTTGTACCTTTCAAGAACCATCGTCGGAACTTTCTGCCCTCGGCTACCTACAATGGATCGTTCGGGACCTGAAGTGTGTTCAGCCATTGGGTTAGCCCGCCCCATGACCAGCTGCACACCCGCTCGACTCTGTTGTGTTGGACCCAGTCAGCGCAAACATCGTCAGCTTCACACCTCTGACCGTCCCGGGGTGCCTTGTGGGATGGCAAGCTCATGACCATATGCTTCCCTCCCCTTTTGCAATGCCCTCGGCAAATTTCTCTATGTGGCCAATGGTGATCTCAATCATTGCTTGGTTCCCTATGGACCAAAAGCATCGCCAAGCGGAACCCCCCTCGACAACAACAATCACAACAAACATGAAGATCTACGAAAGTTTTGGTGACCTTGAATACCTGACCGTGATTGGAAAAACACCCGTGGTCTAGACAGGGACGATCATTAATGCGGCATATCCACGTTGCACAAGCTCACCACGTTGACAGTCACTATACTGGGGCCACGGCACAGCTGGATTGCACCAAGCACCTACATCTGAAACTTCATGGAGACGTGTAAGTGCTTGCACTTTAGCAACAAAAATCTTTCGAGGCTAGCTCGACGAGAGCAAGGCCATACACTCTCAAGACTACAGATGCGCGGATACGCTGGCAATGGATGCCCAAAGCTAAGCCGCCCCTTGTCCCCCGGGACAAGCATCGCGAATAGACACGAATCTGGAGCGGCTCCGTGGTTATTTGGTTTGTCGCGAGGCCCTGCTAAGGTGATGTATGCGAGCCGATTCGGAACTCAGGGCGGCCCGGGAAGCGACCGGGTAAAGTGATGCTGCCGCGCGAAGAGAGCTGAGGCCAACAAAGTAAAAAGGGCAGCGCGCCTCATGTTCACGTACACGTACTTGCGAACAAGCCTCGAAGAGCCGGGGGCCGGGCCATAGATATGTGCCATTACGTCTACCTGGGTGCTCGATTTGGCAATGCGTCAAGCAGCCACGGGCGCTCCCTGGCCTTTCCCAGCCACTAATGGACGCCTCGTTTTCTGTGCAAGATGATGTACCGAAGGGCGGCCCGACGCATGTCCGCTCTGGGGAGTCCCGGAGCAATGGGCATTATTGGTGTTGTTCGAGTGGCTGCCGAACGCCCGCCGCGGTGAGCAGCAGTTCGAGAGCGTTGCTGGGTTGGTGGTGGTGGGTGTTGGGTGCGGTTGGGCTGGGATGCGTTTTTGTGCGACCCAACCAAATCGTAGGCGTGTGTGAATTTTGCTGCTGGGGGTCTGGAGCATCGAATAGCTGGGGTGATTGGCCATTGAGAGATGCCAGCAGTGGAGTGTGAAATTGCTAGCCACTTTGTTGATGAGCCGCGTTTTGTCTAAGTGTCCTTTTTTTCTTTCTCTCTCGTTCGTGATATTCCGGCCGGTGAACTAGTGTTGACGATGAATTGAGGAAAAACCACCAGCTGCATTCGTATAGCCCGTAGCCCATAGTCCTAGCCAACAGGCAGAACCCGCGGTGGATCTCGAAAAACCCCGGAAAACCAAGAAACGCGGCTTACCAGCGTGATGGCCCTGACGGAATTTCATGCATCCAGCGAGACGGTCAAGGCGAGCTTCAGACCGATCTTGCGTCATCTGACGCCCATCAGAGCAGCATGCCAGGCGTCACGGGAACCAGGGCGAGGCGGCCAGATACAGCTGCTGAATGATATAATCCATCACATTCTCCAGCGGGAACCGTGCGCGCTAGCAGCCAATTGCAGCTGCTGGTTTTGTCCGTGGGAACACAAGCCCATGCAGAAGTCGCAGCGCGGCCTCAAAGACGGACCCTTCGGCTTGTTTCCCCCCATGTCAGACCAACGATGCAGGGACGGCGCAAGCGCATGAACATCCATGGTAACATGTGATACAAACTCCTGAGCGAACCGGTGAAACTTAATAAGCAAATAGACAAATAAAATGTTAATATCAATAATTGAATAAAATAAAATAATGCAGGTTGGCGATGCAAACATCAGTATTACCTAGAGCAAGGATTGACATAGACTTTGTCAACTATTTCGAGATGCACCTGTTGGAGGGAAGACAAAGCATTGATGAATACGTTAGAAAGAGCCGGCGAGACTTTTCAAGAATTGATTTATAGATATGGAATATGTATTGAATACTAATATTTGGTGATTTCGTTTTCTTTTTTACTTTGTTTCTCTTTTTCGTTTTCATACCACTGCTAGGTTGAATAATGAGCGACATTGCATATGCGCCATTCCTAAATAGCCACGTTTTCTCCCCCGCGAGGACGAACCAACTCTGGCAATTTGGAGTTCCAAAACAATTTGCCAACATAAAGACTTGATAATCATAACGACATAAAAGCCATCAGATTGTTATCCCGTGAGCCTTTCCAATTCTCGTAGAGCCTCGTCGGCTCGTGCCCTCTTTTGGTGTTCGTTGGGCGTCATGCTGAAGACCACCTCGAGGCCATCGCCCTTAAGCTCTGTGCGGATGATTTCGAGAACGTGACGCAGGCCGAGCAGCTCATCTCTTGCGTCGGCGTACGAAACGGCGGTGCGCAAAAAGTTCCTGATTGTACGACCCTAAGACCAATGTTAGCACACGGGAACCACATGTTGAAATGAAGAGCTATAAAAACAGGAAAAAAGACAAAACTTACATTCAAGCCAAGCTTTCCAAGATTCTCAAAGGCAGTATCGACCCATGAGTTATCCACCTTGACGTCCTGGTTCGTGGCAATCAGCTTTCTCCAGATGGCTGACTGGGCCTGCTCCGAAAGGTCGGGGTACGAGATCGTGAGGTGGATTCGGCTCTTGAAGGCGTCGTCAAAGTCTTCCCTGCGGTTGGTAGTCAAGAAGAGGACACCTTGGAAGTACTCAATCTTCCTAAGGAACACTAGTTGGGCCGCATATTAGCCTTGGCCAATGGTGGAGGTTGGGGACGTGGAGCAACGTACCTGCAACGACAGCATTTCGGTCCATTTCGGATGACTTTCGCTTGCATAGGAGCACGTCGGCCTCATCTAGTAGAGAGACTGCATCCCATCTTCGTGTAAGGTAAAATATTTCGTTGAGCTTCTTTTCAAGGAGCCCTGCTTCGGTGCTCAGCTCGCCGGCCTGGATCGAGTACAATGGCCGTTCAAGGTGGTCAGCCACACTCTCTAAAAAGTCCGGTTAGCCCCTATGTAGTTTAACAAGAGTTAATGAAACGACTTACCAGCCGTCAATGTCTTTCCAAGACCAGGTTTTCTATAAAGTTGTTAGTTAGACAATGTGCCGGATGCTATACAAGAGTGGGCTTACCCGTGCAAGAGGAAAATCAGTCCCTGTCCCTTGCCAGGCACCACGTCGTCGAAAGAAGCCTGGCTTCTGTATCCCTTTACCAAGGACTGGATAAGATCCTTGGTTCCACCCTCGAGTTGCAAGGACTCAAAAGCGGCCGTGTTCCATTTGACGTCCTGGAGGAGGTCGCTGAGAATCCATCGCCACTGCTTCTCCTTGAGACCAAAGGCAGGGACCATGGACGGGAATAGGAGATCAAAGTCCTCAGAAGAGACACGGAATGCCTTGTTCACAGCCTTGGCCAGGGACGTCATGTCATCCCCATCTGGCTCGGGCAGGTCCTTGGGCTCGGTAGAGTTGCCAAAAGTCTTGAACTCCATGATCCCTGCGTAGTCATCCGGGTCGAACCCGTCAGCGTCAATGTCGGACCAGTCTGAGTCGGAAGAATCAGAGTCGGAGGTGGTATAATCTGTATCGGATGCTGGCGCATTCCACCCCACTGGAGGAGGCATGACACCAGGAGGAAGCCCTGGAGGCCCTGGCGGCCCCGGAGGCCGCCGCAGCTTGACGCGCTGGGTCCTGTCAAAAACGATGCCCCGGGGTTTTGCAGTGGCTCTTTTTCTGTTCGAATTAGTCTTGTCGCGGAGGCTTTCAAGATGGATCGGCGGCATGGCGGCTTGTTTGGCGTAAGCGGTGCAGTCAACCATGACCCGCTCGTCCATCTGCCCATCATGTTAGCATTCGACAATTTTTTAACATGGAAGCTTGCGGGTTCTGAGAGGAGAATTTACTCACCTGCTTTGACATGTTCATTGCGTGGTCCAAGGAGCTGAAAACGTGGTAGTCGTGGTGCCACGAAGGACCATTGTACATCTGCGAAGCAAAACCGGTAAAGGCCTGACCAAGCAGCCTCTGCAAGGTTGCAGACCTCGCCAGCAGAGTCTCCTTCTTGCTTGCCCAATCAGGGCAGTGATCTACCGGCACAAGGGGAAGCTCTTCAATCTTGGACATGCTCTTGGCGTGCAGCGGGAGGGTGAAGCGCTTCCTGACGAGACCAGGCCTGGCGCCGTTGAAGCCAACCCTGAATCCCGTTATCATCCAGCTATAGCCGGCCGCGGAGTCGGTGACAGTGACGTTGCGGCATATCCAGCATTCCTGGATGCTATTCGCGTTGGCAATGACAAGGCTGTTGGGAGGGAAGATGGTCCAGAGGATTTCGGTCGGAATCTTGCCCATCTTGGCATACTTTTCATAGTCGAGGACGATGCTCTTCATCAAGCCATTGTTGTTGATGAAATCATGCAGCCATCCGGCCTCTTGCCGAAGCTGAGGACTGACAGTCTGGTCCTCGGACAAAGCCTTGATCTGGTTGCGGTAGAAGAACAGTTCCTTGAAAGGGCTGCCCAGTCTGATTGGGGTGCTCAAGAAATCAGTCGTCTCGTAACAGTCGACGGCAATTTCCCTGAAAGCCTTGCACAATGTCTCTGATCGAATCTCAAGCTCGAGACGGGAGAGGTTGAGTTCCTTCTTCTTGCGTATCCACACCCTGCGCAGGACTATGGCATAGTCATCGTACGCAGCCCGCTCTCCATGGCCCTCCTTCTTGTTCGTGCTGGGAGCCCACTCCTCAGTGGGAACAATTTGAACATCTCGATCGAATCCTTTTCTGTGGTACTCGACAATATCCGCAAAGCCCTTGGGCTGTGAGTCTTGGGTGGTCTAGTGAGGAGTTGTGACTCCGTGTTAGTGGGCACTGACTGACTTGGCATTGCACCTTGGGTCTCGGATTGATTTGGACGTACCTCAGTTACGCCATGGCCAGGCTCGACGTCAGAGGCCGTGGGGGGCTCGAATGGCACAGACCCGTAACAGTTGAGCGGCATTGTTGCACGAAACGAAACAAAACAAAACAATGTAAGATGATCGCCACCAGGATGCAGGATCTTGGAGCGGCGTAGTTTTTAATCTCAAACAAGTTATAAACGCGGAAAGGGAACCAAAACCGGCAGAGCCGCGGGTTATTCAATGGCATTAAATACCTCTTGTGATGAAATTGTGATGTAAAATGTAGTCTACGTGCCGTGCACACCAATTCGCCTCGTGCGGACGAATTAACAACATGGCAGACTATCCCAACTGCTCGAGCTGCATCCCACCCCACATGCGCCCAGCCCCCAAGAGGCAATCGGGTGCGACTGCAGCCTAAACCTCCCCATCGTGCTGTAAGCTTACACGGGAATATCAGCCAAGATTGTGCCGTCCTGAGTCATATGCACATCTACATTTGCGTCTGCCCAATGGCTGCCGCGAGGGTGAGGTTGTTGACAGCTGTTCCCGCAGATGGTGGTGCTGTAATGCAGCCTAAGTTGCAACCCCAGTGCCGGGTCTGGGGTTGAACAAACGAACGATTTTTGGTGGATGACTAAGGAGGGAGGGCCCATGTTGCATATCTCTTTCTGACACTCCTTTTTTTTCATTTTTTATTTTTTTTACCCCCCTTAAGCGACTGACTTCGGATGCCATACTAGTTAGCCAAGGCCGTCGAACCCGTCTTGGCTGTTCTATGTAAAAATGCCCCGACCTCTAAGGCCGTCCCCGACCCCACTAACACACCGAGTGCGGGGCACGTCCTTGCCCTGTCCCTTATCGGATAATAGTTACGGGTACGGTATTAGTTCGCCCTCCACGGCAGCTATTTAACTCCTCCGAGCCTTAGAGAAACCTAATCAGGGTGGCTTATGTATCATTTAACTAGAACCAGCTCCGAGCCCAAGCTTAGGTTTTTTTAATCCCTCTCCCAGTTCCCTCTATCGAGAACAAGAACAACAGCAAGAAAGAAGCATCCCGGTAGACACGCCGTACACGTGCCAATAAGTGCTGCCAGCCCCCCACCATCCCGTCACGGGCCGCCCCTGCCAGTGGATAATATACCTCACGGGCGAGTCCTATGGGAAGAGCTGCCGTTAAACTATCTCCCGACCCCTCTTACGAGCTGCTCGGTTGGGCCATCGTGTGCCCGCCGGCGATGTTGTTCCTCGCCTTTTGCGTGCTGGCTTCGTCCCATTGCCTGCGGGCCTAGCTCAACATGACACCGGATGAGACAGCCTGCCTCGCCTCGCAGCACACACGGCACAAAACGGCAAGGATCAAGCGCCCGAAAAGCCGCTAGGGAGGTGCGCACTGGTCCCGATGTAACGCGAGAAACTCCAAACAGAGGCTGGGCCGCCGCCGATCTTGAACCACTTGCGAGCTAGACGCGTTCCGACTTGGCCAGCGCCGTCAAAGAGCCGCAACGCCTCCAGATCAACCGCCGCCCGGGGAAGACATGCCGCCTCTACGTCGCCTCGCCTCTCCTCTAGTGCCGACCTCCCGCGAAACGGATCCAGAGTCGTCTCACTCTAACTTTCCCCGCCTTTGCTTAGGTTGCATCAAAGCGCCAGCTTGCATACAGGTGGCATCATAAACGTGCTTCCTGTCGTACATTACACTGCCCGCGACGAGATAGCCGAGGACTGCCATCGCCCACAACCCGCCAGCAATCCTACAAGGGACGCACTCTCGCTGCCCCTGCATCCTTTTTGCTTTTTCGACCAACCCTCTCTTGTCCCGCACTTCCCGCTTCCCCATTTCAACACCAAACCAGGCAAAGCTCGACGCTCCTCCCATGTGGCCATCGCGCATGAACTGCCCGCTAACTCGTTGCTAACCCCCACGTGGACCCCCGGGGCTCCTCAGACGATCAGACGTATACAGCGGCAACATAACTTGTGAAAATTACTACTAGAACCGCTCATTTCCCCTCTCCCGTCCCGTTTCGTAATTACTCTGAGCGCTTTACCTTTCCCCCTCACCAATTGGCGTCTACAACCCACGGAAAAAACAACAATAAGAACCCTCGACGTGGGAGCTCCGAATGTTCCCATCATAATCTCTCCCTCCTCCCCCGCGCCAAATCACTCAACCTCCCCCCCGTCGTCGTCATGTCTAATCGCCGCAACAACAATGTCGAGCTTCTGGCGGCCCTGGTAGACCCCGAGGACAACGACGCGGGCGAGTACCGCTTTCTCGTCGACGGCAAGCATATCAAGTACGTCACGGTCGACGCGGGGGTGCTACCCAGGGACGATCGAACCTTTTCGCCCGTGCTCGTCCCACTGCTCCCCGAGTTCCCCCCCGGCGACTGGAATGAGGCCCGCGTGTGCGAAGACGAGCAAACTGGACGCCCCGTCTTTGCCAACCTGAAGCGGGCCCGGCTTCCCGGCATCGGCAACATTTGGCACAAGACGAATATCAACCACCTGGAGCTGCACAAGCTAGATCGTGTGCGCCAGACCTTACATCGTGTTACCCACCCAGACTTCGATCGGCCCATGCTGGCCAAGTTTGCCCAGTTTCCCTGGGAAATTCCCTATTTCGCGGCCGAGACGACATCATATGAGTGGATCCACGGCCGGGGCATCGGTCCCGAATTCCTCGGCCACATCCACGAGGACGGCCGGGTGATTGGATTCCTGCTCCAAGAGATCACCGGCACGCGGACCGCCGAGCCGCGGGACCTGACGGCGTGCCAGCGCAGCCTAGCCAAGCTACATGCCCTGGAAATCAAGCACTGCGACATCAACAAGCACAACTTCCTGATCCGCGACGACGGCACGGCGGTCCTGATCGACTTCGAGACGGCGCAGAAGTGCGAGGATGGCGAGGAACTCGACTCCGAGTACTGGGGCCTGAAGGCGTCGCTGGAAGACACCTCTGGGCGGGGAGGGGCTGGCATGGCCAGCGATTCGAGCTCGGACTGAAAGCCAGAAGCCAGGGGGCGGCTTATATTATGATTGTTATTATTACTAGTATTTTAAGGTTTGGGTATGGAGGGTATGACCAGGATGGGAAATTGGGAGCCACGGAACTACATCTCTATGAACCAGGGTTTTGGGCTTAATGACTTGGAGTTTTTTTGTCTTTAAGTTTAATTTTTTCAATGGTTAAAATTATTTGATTACACGGGACAAGTTTATAAAACTTGGGAAATACATTTTGATCATCACTTTCTGTGCTGGCCAGCAAACAGTGAGTGTGGGTGGCGAGATAGTTGCTAGTGTGTAACTATATTACATATACGTAGCTGTTAATGCAGTCTGAAACCATTTCACCTGAGACACATCACACAAAAAGCAAGGCTAGTCATGAACTTAAAGTAAATTCTCTTCATCTAATTTTCACACACAAAGTGGTATCCTGTTTTCAGCTTCTAAAACCAAAGGTCGACGCAGTCGACTTCGCAGTTCTATGTCAGGCCTCTCTCTCTCTTCATACCAAAACGCCAGCCCTGGCTCCCAAAAAAAAAGAAAAATAATAGTAATAAAAAAAAGAAATGCACAAGACGCCGACAAAATCGTACATGAATCGGGCCAGGGCGATGTGATGTATTCGTCTCCTCATCTCATTTCCTCCTCTTCCCATCTCGTATGTACTTCATTTAAGCGATTTGCTCAATGAACTGGGGTCCGTAGCCGGCCTCGCCAAAGAGAGATCCAGCAATGGTGCCCATGTACTTGGTGTCGAGCTTGCCGTTCTTGAGAATGTCGATGACGGCCACACCGTTGTCACCGTCCTGGTTGGCGGAGAAGATGTAGTCGGCGGTCTTGTCAAGGCTGAACATGCGGGGGATGAGACCGCCAGAGGAGACGGTGTCGCTGAACTTGAGCTCGACGCTGCCGCAGTCGGACTTGGTGACCTTGAAGTGGGCAATCGAGTCGGTGGTGTTGCCGGTCAGGCGGTTGGAGATGTAGATGTCCTGGTTGTTGGGGGTGATGGCAATCTCACCAGCAGAGGCAGTGGTGGAGTTGGCGGGAGGGTAAGCCTCACCGTAGGTGGAGATGGCCTGGGTCTGGGTGAAGGCAATGGTGTCGGTCTCGTACTTGAGAGAGTAGACAAGGGCTTTGTTGAGCATCTCGCACACGACAACGTAGTGGGTGGCCTTGGCGGCACCAGCAGGGTACCAGACGGCGTGACGGGGACCGCAGCCAGCGTCAACGCGGACAGAAGTGAGCTTTTTGAAGGCATCCTTCTTGGAGTCAATGATGAGGATGGAGTCGGTTCCAAGGTCGTTGACGGTGAAGTAGCGGCCAGTGGGGTCGAGGAGGACCTGGTGAGGGTGAGCAGCGGCCTGGCGGGCCTCGTTGGGGCCGAGCTTGTCGTCACTCTTGATGGTCTTCATGAGCTTGAGACCGCCGTTCTCGATGTCCCAAACATCAACGCTACCGTTGCCGTAGGCGGCACCGACCATGCGGGTGCCAGCCTTGTTGAGCTCGAGGTGGACAACACCAGAGCTGCCGTTCTGGCTGGCCTTGAGCTCGAGCTTGTTGTTGGCCAGGTCAATCTGATAGTAGTTGATCTCGTTGGAGTTCTCGTCGACGGCGTACAGGTGGTTGGGGGACACAAATCTCATCCACGAGGGAGCGCCGCGGGAAGTCTCGTTGATGGCAAAGGTGAACTTCTTCTCGCTCTTGTAGTAGTCGGCAAGGTAGATGTTACCCGTGTGGCCCATGAGGACGCGAGCGTCTGGAGTGGCAGAGTAGCCTGCGCGAGCGTTCAGAGCGCTGGGCAGGGCCGAAGCAGTGGCGGCAAAGACAGCCGCGAAACTAGCGGAAAACTTCATGGCGACAATGGTCGAATTGAGTAACGGTGGTGGTTGGAGGTGATGGTGTGTTGAAGGTCGCGAAATATGTAAGTGTGGGGGAGGTACCGACAGTCAATGCCGATGGGATGGGATGGGGGGGGGATGGATATATGCAGGTGAAATAAGCGTAAAAGTATTTAGCGAGAATGGAAGGAGCTTAAAATAAGAACAGTCCAAAAAAGGGATGAGCGGGTGCCCTGGGAATTGATCTGAGGTGAGTGAGGCTATGGAAACCCGATCCCTGAGAGGCGGCGCGCCGGAGTATATAAGCCTCGCGCCAAAATATCATTCACTGAAGCTCATGAGGCGCATCCCTGCAACGAGGCGCCTGGTCGCTCCTCCACAGCGCCAATCTGTTGGAGTGTGGAGGCCTGACTTTGGCTTGGCACGGGGGATTCACTGGGAACAGGCGTGAGCCGGTGGCCGGACATCAAACAGCCCCTGTCTCGGGTTCGGCCAGCTTCTTGTTCGCGAGAGGAGGGGACGAGGAACAAGCTTGGGCTCGCAGAGTGGATTGGATTTAGTGGGTAGCGACAGGCTCAGGGTCGGTCTGGTCTGTCGTGAGGGTCTGTCATATGAGGGTCCGTCACGGCTATGGCCACGGCCACGGCAGCGGTCTTTCACAGCAGTGCCCGCCAGCCACAGACCGCCAGCAGTAGCAATGGTAACAGAAGCGACAGTAGCGGGACTCGCCCAAAATAACCACAGGCCAGTGATTGATCAGCCACAGAGCAGGCTCCTTGCAGCTGACTGGCCGTTGCCCCGTTGAGGCATGGACTGGCGTCTGACAGTACATCTAGCCCCCAGCGCAGGGGGCTGTGCGCGCCATGTCATCGAGTTCGGCGACCACTCTGCACTCGCGCTGACTGTCTAGAACAGAAGCGGGAATCAAAAAAGCAGGCAGGCAGGCAAGCAGGAGGGCTTGGCAGGCGCGCGCGCTCGAAAACGAGAACCAAAGAAACAGCAGCTGGGCCATGGACGTGTGAACAGGGAAACGGTACCCGGAAGAACATGCAGGGGCACAGGATGGATGCCCCCCTACGATGCCCCTTGTTGCTCACTGGTTAGGCTGGAGGGACGAACAAAGGAATGAGCAGCAGCCTTTCGTTTCACCACACAGCCGCAAACGGGCGGACGGCTCTTTGTGATAGGCCCGATGGCGAGCGTGCAGATCTCAGGGCTGCCTTTTGCTGTTTGAGACGGGATGAAAGGGCAAGACGCCATGTTTCTTGTTCACGACCTTTTGCGTGAATCCTCTCTTCTGACTGGGCATTACACTTTGGCGCTGTGGAGCCCTCCCTCTTTCTCTCTGCCAGCCAACACAGACAAGCAGCAGCCCAAAGGGGGGCCACCGCACACTACATTTTGCAGTTTGCTGGCGGCGCTTGCAGGCCAACCAGTCATTCGGGCGTCTATCCGAAGCTACCGACAGAGTTGCCCCATTACAGGGCGAGCTTTTTTACTTTTGCGGGGTTGTGCTAGGGGGGGCAGAAAATCAGAAAATAGTGTTTGACAACGCAGCTGGGGATCGACAAACGCCGGCACCGGATTGGAAGAGTCTCCCCGTGTCGCGCGACCTGCATGAGGCCTTTTTTTTTTCGTTTTTTCTGTCTTTCTTCAATTCCTGGCCTTTTTTTTTTTTTTAAACATTTTTTAAGGTTGGCCGTTTCTCTGGGGCCGAAATGTAACGCCACACGGAGCTTCTATTTGATCTGTGGAGAGAGAAAGAGGGGGAGGGGGGGTTGGTCTGGGGCAGTCCGAGTGAAAAAGTGACCGGTTGGTGATGAACAAGGGACAAGAAATGCACTCAATTAGTCATGGGAACCAGGTGCGCCTGCAGCCTGCTTGATTCAGTCACGGAGCGTTTGGGACTTTGCTTATTGTTCCTGGACGACAAAAGGTGGTGGAATCTCGGCCCTTTGTGGCCCTTTGCGGCTGGGCTTGGCTGATCCCCCTGGGCGGCTATACACTTGTCAACATCAAACATTGGCTTCCCCTGTTGTGATCCGCAAACCGTCGGCCTCGAAGCGGCCTGGCGAAACGTGGGATCTAGCCAAGCCCATGCAGCCCGCCTGTGATTAAAATTCAGGGTTGCATTTTTTTCTGCCGTCTTGTTTGCTTGCATGTTTTCCCCCGTCACTCTAGCAGCGGGATGTTGTCACCGACCTGTGTGACGTCGTCACCAACAAGCTTTGATTGCTGTAAATTGGCGGCTGGGGGCTGAGCACTCAAAATCCTTCCATAAGCAGTACTGTTGTGCGATACGCAAACCAACGCGAGAAAAAAAAAAGTGAAGAATAAAGGTTCATCTTGCCCCTTGATTACAAGGATCCTCCCTACGTCATGTCCGACGCCGGAAATTTGTGACGTCCAGATTTCACAAACTTTGCGTTTGTCCAACTGTCAAGTTTCATGTCTGGGCGGTCGCCCTGAGCCCGCCCGTTGATCTCCCGCTCCCCTCTGCAAATCACCACCTTGAATGCGCTAAAACGCGTATGTTGCAAACTGTAAAATGCAAACTGCAGTCTGCTGGACCGAATATTACAAAAATGAAGGGAGTGATGTCACAAATGTTTGCCAGTCTTTTTTTTTGTGTGTTCCCCATCACGAACCGGTGTAGCCCCAATAGCAAGCGAAGTAAGCAGTACGAGCTGACGGGGGCGGAGCTGACATCTCTCGTCAGACGCTTAGATCCTGTTGGACGGTAGTTCGGGGACCAGCCTCTTGGCAAAATCCTTTGCATAATTCAGATAATTTCGTCTATGGAAGATCCCATCTTGGCACACGATCTGTGGCGCATAGATTAATGGCGCGAAGCATTTTGATGCATGCACCCTGGCCGATCTGGTGGCGAAAACCCAAGAGGAAATAAAAGGGAATAAAACTGCATATAGCCGGAATACGAGTAAATAAAATAAATAATTATAATAATAATATCTTTATTAACATTGAATGAATGATTGATCACCGGTATTATTGCTTGGGGTTGCGATTATCATGGAGCACATCAACGTTGTAACCCAAACAGATTGGAGGCTCTAAATGCAACCTAAAGGTCGTACCGCGCGGGTTCAGAGTCATACGCAAGCTACACAATTTTAGCTTGGCTTTCCGTAGATGTGTGTAAGCTCACATGTTCTAACCGCACGCGTGTTTGTTAAAATTCGAAAGCTCTAGCAATTGGATTGCTGTTTTAATACTGTTGAGATTGAACTTACCCTATGCCCAGCCAATGTGCCCAACGCATCCGATGCGTCGACAATGCTAACAGCAATTATTGACTCGACGAAAGAAGCTTGGCCACCTCGCGTTGTTTGTGCAGACAATCATTGAATACGTAGAGATATCTGAGATACCCGGAATTGACACAAAGATTGTTCAAACATCAAGCTTGGAATCAACGCAAACAAGAACAAGTTTTGGTAATCATCTACTGATTTATTCCTAAGCGAAGCAAACGTAGACTTCAGCACCGTCACACAAATTTCAAGATCTAGAATCATCCTTTTCCTCTCATAACTATATATTGCCTCCATGTCGCCCTTCCAAAACCATTGCTTTCTTATCACATCCTCATCACATCTACATGTTGTTAGCTTTTGCACATTGCCCGCATCTTCAAGGGCCCCCGTCGCTCCTAAGGTACGTTGGTCGGGTCTCCTTGTCTACCTCCACGTTGTAGCTTGCTGACGCCGCTCAGAAGTGGCATTCCTCTCTTTGCCTCATCTTGTCGTTGTCTCTTGGCCCCATTCAGACAACCAGACGCAGACCGAGCCTTTGTTCCTCATTTGACTTGTCATTTGCTTGCACCGGCACCCTTTGCACGCCAGCGTGCTACTGGACACGGCATTCGTTGAGTCACTGATGAGCGAAGACTCATGACTTGGCATTGCTGCGAGACTGTCTAGGCTGCTCATCACCCTAGTGGTACTAGGGCGACTTCACACCAGTATTTGCTTTTGTTATCGACCATTTGTTAACTCTTACATCTCACAAAAGATTGGTTCGTAACCGTGTCTGAATTGATTGTGTTGATGTCACTTGCTCTGACATAACATGTTTTAGTTATCAACCACCCCATGTGACCCCGATTCTTCCCCGACCGACACAACTTCGAAGAAATAATAAACGTAACGAATCTCATTGAGGATGAAAAGTATAAGCCTAGGTGAAATTTGGAGTTTCATTCCGAAACGTCTCTTGAGCCCGTTCGCGCACTACTCGAGTGTCGAGCTGGCGCGAGAGAAGCCAGAACCGAATGACGATGGTATCCGAATCATCTCTCGCTATATCAGAAGATGACACATCCTTAGTCCATGAAAGTCCGAATCCACATATCATACCGTCGTCCATATCCTGAGGTCAGAATGGCAATTTTCCCTGAGCACTTTCAGTTTTGTGCTCGACCCCAGCGCGAACAAGTCGTGGGATACCGGCGATAACATGGGCTTGGATGATGCCATGAGAAAATAGGCATTGCGAATGTATCGCCTCGATTTCTGCGACAATAGGTATGACTTTGATGAGGGCATCTTGCCGAGCCAGCCACCCTCGATCAAACGCAAGTTTACTGCCGCAAGGATGCCTAATGAAGGCGTTGTGCTTCTAGGTACGAATGATTTGGCTGGATGGGTTTTAGGTCCCATGGAAAGTGCCATTTGTGCCAATGAAATGGGCACGGGAAAGACTTGAGTCTAGCTCAGTGTTATCGAGCTTACTGTCCGTCTTCCAACGATTCGCCAGGAGCAAAGCGAAGATGTCGTCTCCAAGCCGACACTAACTCTCACGCCCGCCAAGTCAATTGCTTTTGGAGGTAAAAGAAGAGTTTCCCCTGCCTCTGCACGAAAAGCCAAATCACTGGTGTTGGGGATACCTCTCAGTCTACGCGCACTTTGGTTCCGCTTCCGTTCGCAGGTCGGGGTATCATTCGATCACCTTTATCAGCAGTCCACCCGCTAGAAAAATGCAATTCTAAGAGGAAACTGCGATGGAAAACGACTACAAGCCGATTATCAAGCACCGTGATTGACATATACTCTACTATGACACCAAGTCCCATTCGCCAGTGAAGGGTGCAAAGCCCTGCTGCATCCTGGCGAAAGCCTGCCACTCTATGCATGGACTTATTGTTCGATTGTGAAGTATTGGTCAAAAGATTCAAGCAATCTTATATGTACTAAAGACCGAGAAGACGGGCCACGAAAACGTTACGAGAGTGGCTGTTGCGAGATTCATGATTCAGATGTCTACAGAGGCTGACTTAACCGAAGTAAGCGAGCCTGCCGCTAGTAGACGACAGCGCGACATAGAACAAGGAATAAGATGAGAGATTATGATGTCTTCGAAATGGCACTTGATTTAGCACGACCCTGTATTCAGTGGTCAGCGCTGAAGCTGAGGGAGCTCGTTATGGACAGATGGGACTGGACGACCCCCACCACCGACCGACCGACGATGGGATTGCGGGCAGAGAATTGAGGCGCTTCAAAATCGTTATGATATACACAACTATCCCGCCAAGACTGTCTTCCTTGGCCGTCAGATTTCATATGCACACAATCGCCTCCTGACTCATTCACGACGCTGATGTCATCGCCGACATTAGTCGGTCCCACGCTCTCATCTGCGCCTGCGTAAACAAGAGTCTCAACTTTCGAGGTTCCGTGCATAGGTTGGATATGAACCCGCATTTTTTCATCGAATTTGGGTTTCCGAGCATATATGAACCCCGTGGTTGAGGATAGTGGGACTGAGAATGTTTTGCTGGAATTTTCTTCTTCCGCTATAAGTCGTCAGCATGACCGTATTTGGAGTTCCTATATTCGATGGGAGATGCCAAAAACTTCATATCCTCCTGCATAAAACCCTTGTGCATCTGGAAGCGAACTCGGAGCTTTCAGAACCAACCAGAATCACTCCAGGGAACATTGATAGAATGATGTGCTTGGAAACATTAGCGGAAAATTGCACAATATGTTGAAGATCTTGTAGCGAGACCGCCTCCTGTGGATTAGCGAAGCTTCAATGATAAACTAGCTGGGGCACATCGCAGAATCCGCGCCCGAACCCAAGCCCAAAGTTGCGCTGCCGACCTTAAAGGCGCGATCAGAACACGCGCTCGGGACTAACACGAGAGGTGCGGATCACCCCAACAGATAGATGCCAGGGGTATAGGGAGGCGGTTACACACCTCTCTGTGTCCAGTTAGTGGCCTTATTGATCAATCAGCATTCTGTTCCGGTCAAACAACGATAAAACTCCGGCAACTTCTTGCTGCCGTTAAACCCGATCAAGCTTTCATGCAGAACGCAAAAGTTGTGTTAAAGTGAGAATTTATTATCCTCCCCTCTGCATCTAGACCACTTTCCTATATATCTTTGTCCTCATGCTATTAACTCTCTCCTGTTGATGACGGACGGCGAGCATGGGATGGATACTACCGACGGCTGCATCTACGCTGTTTCTACCGTCCAAGTACACGATGAGTTCATTCCTGTCAACGATCAAGAACGTGCCGAACTTATTGAACGCTTTCGCGGTATGTGGCAAGACCGAATCGACACACGCATCGCCTTCTCGCGGACCTGAATATTGCCAGCTGTTGCTCGCTACCACCACCGATCCCCACAACACCAAGCTCATAGACCCATTGAAGCGACCCTGCTGGTAGCTACCAATCCTTTGTAACGGCGCTAAGGTACAAGCCCCGTGTTTATCATTGGTGTGCGACGTTTTGATATCTTGTTGTTGGAACCGATCAACCTGGTCATGCGTCGTCTACGGCGAGCACGCTACCCTCGCCGAGCGGCGCTCATTGAGAATAAAGGACAGTGAGCGGCCTTGGCTGGTGGTCTATGAGTGCCACTACCTCAATAAATCTGTCACTAGAGAAAATATGGTGCTTTTTCATAAGCAACCCAATGTCCAACCACGTTCGAGATATGGAACGACACAGGTCACGGCCTCGAACTATGGCTGGGGATTGAGACGAAGCCAGAATATCTGCCTATCTACTATTTCTTTACCTTGATCGCGACGAGCCTTTGCTGTTGTGCAAGTAGGGTCCTATGAACAATTCCGGGGTTGACGACGCGGCGGACGAGAATAAAGAGGCTGGCACCCGGGGTGACGTTTGCGAGACTATTACATATCTCACCCAGCCTCACCGAAAAGCAGACGGAGCGAGAGGTGGGGCACTGAAAAGACTTTATGAAGTTCTTGCTTGGATAGAAGAAAAATTCAGCTCCGGATACAGACGAGGTAATGACGCCAAGTTTCACAACGAAGAGGTCAACATGGTCTCGACAATACAGCCCTCACAAGGAATGAACGGGCGTGTGGGTGTCGCGTCAATGTGCCAACTGGAGGCATTATTCGACTTTTCCATTCCCGTACAACATCAAGATCGATCGGCGAGAGATATAGAACCGTTGAATGAACGATTGGAGTGGCAAATCCGAGAACCAGGATCGAGGCTTGAAGTGTATCCATGTTGATGTGCTGACGGCTAAACTTTTTGTGGTCGTCGACGGCTCATTTTCCAACAATCAAGACCCAGGCTTTCAAATCGGATACGTGATTGCAATGAATAATGAGAAGATGAACGAAGAAGAGTTTGCCACGAAAGGCAATATTGTCACCTACAGTTCAACAAAGAGCCAACGCGTTACGCGAAGCGCTTTGGTATCAAGACTATATGGTATGGTCCAAACTGGGTATTGCCTATGAATTGGAACCGCAAATTTGTCTTTCTTTATATATTTGGATTGCCTAGAGACTGCAGGGAAACTGGTGAGTTCTTGGATTGCGACCCATCACTGGTTTCAGTTGATACAGAAAGAGGCCACATGGTGGCCCGTGGCTGTCGATGGAAAACATCATCCTTCCTCAGTTACTTTACAGCGACCCCACGTTACCGTATGCTCAGCGCCATTGATATTCACTCCAAGAACACGAAGAAGATGTCAGGCTCCAACTTGAAACCAAAGCTCTCGGCAAAAATCAAGAAGATTGGCGGTGACTTGCCTCCAAGAACAGTTATCATTGATATACTTTGATCGCACCGGATGATCATCGGCGAAGTAGTGCATAATTTAATATGTGTGCACAGCGCCTATTTACAGACGCTCCAACTCGGATTCAATGGCGTATTCTGTAATGGAAATGAGATATCAGTAAAAATTGAAGCAAACCCCTAAAAACAAGAGAATTAATCATCGGGATCCAAAATCCAGATGCAGGAGGCTGCCCAGATCACGACATGAATAGCTCAAGCACAGCCCCTGCCCTAGCCTTGTGTTTGGTCACCAGATAAGTTTCGAGCGGATAGATTGGCAGAATCCGCAATGAGGAGATGGATGTAAGTCATGGTAGAGCTGAAGCATCTTGGTCTTCCAATTGGTGCCGTATTTCGGTAAGGAACAGCAATTAAAAGACGACATATTCCTGGGTGAGAGGAGCCCCAGCCCAGTGTCAGCGCCGAAAATCTGGTCACCTGCGAGCTGGGCCGTGTTGCGTGTCAGTTTCTAGGACCGCTCGCCACGCGAATTTCTCAGAAGCGATCCATCGTGAAAAGGAATTATCCCAGACAGCCAATCTAGGTCACCCATTACGTCCAGGATTAATTTAATCCTGGCCAACCAAAAGAGCTGCGGAAGAAGGGGCCTGCACCATCGGTGGCACCGATTGGGATGCTAAAACTCCATTGCTAAAATGGTACTTTCTCGAGACAAACGGATAACATGGTTGATTCATTGGAGCAGCATTCACTCCCCCGTCACGGGAGCTAATGAGCACGTGGATAGCTAGCCATTGGAAGAGCCAGTGCTGATTCATTGAGGAGCTCCTGAATCAGTCATTCAGGCTTCTACCGAGATCCATATGTTCCTCCGACCGGTTTTCAATTACACTGTGGTTCCTAGAACAATTCGACGGGTTTCTCCAATTCACCCGCTTCTCACAATTGGCTTTACAGACGACAACAAAACCCTCGAGAGGCGTGGCGATCGCGGCCAAGCTTATATCACTATACTCCCCACGTCGTCCGCAACCCCACTACACTTGCTTTTAACTCCATTCTTTTCGTCATAACGCTCTAGGAGTTGATCCTGAACATCGCTCCCGGGGATCTCCTGTTCAGATTAAACCTCAACGGGCATTTTCCTCCCATCTTGATGGACTGGCCAACATTATCGGAGTTAGGGTTACCTATGAGCCTTATTCTGCTTATCTCTCGCCAAGACAAAGTTCACTAGTCTGAACTGACAGGAAATCATTGTATTGGTAAATGCAGAACAGTTTGAAGCTAAGGAACTCGACATCACATTCTCCCATACCGTTGCTCATGCTTCTGGCATTGGGTTTTACGAATTCCAACGAGGTCTCACTCACCCCAAAGTAAGCCCCCGATATATTTCAGTTTCTCACTTATCACCTCTCCAATCACTCTGACAGTAGAAACTCTAGTGATCACAACATCGTGTCCCTGGATGCCATTCTCAACCTTTGCTGGAATGTGACGTGGCCATGGGGGGGGGACAACCAGGGTGCTGAGATCTATGATCATCAAACCCCAACGACGAAACTCATACTTGTGGATATCGATAGCGGTACTTGTGTTGTCCTCTACTGGGAATATTAGGAATTGCGGTAACTGGGCTCCAAAACAAACCAATCATGCGACGCGAACACGATTTTCGATGCTATATTGATATCCAACAGACGGGAAATCGTACTGCCGATCAGATGTCTGATTCTGCCTAGAGAAATTGTCGCCGCGGACCACGAAAGTTACTACTGGAAAGAAATAGAGAAGAAGTGTCTCTGTGGAATGCCAAACTGCATCGAAAAGAGAATGAAAGGAAGAAGAATGAGAGCTATGGATTGTTTGGCTCCTACCAAATTTACCTCTATACCTCGGAGGCCACACGACACATGAGCTTCCGTCTACTGAGACTGTCGCAGTAATGGATTTAAGTCGGACGAAATATTGGTCAACTCCAAATCTACCCAGACCAGCCCAGCCCAAGCATCCCACCACCTCTGCGGCAGCGTATTTTATACGGGCTGTGAGCTGTTATGGAATGCCTTTATCGCTTCTATACATGGGATTATTTCTGGGTAGAATTATTTCCCCGAGTGCGCGCCAGGACTGCCCCATATGTTCTGCCAAATATGCACAAAATCCTTCTCGGACATGTTGGCATCCCACAGCCACCCCAAAAATGATCCATGTGAGCGTCTAAGAGAAACAAACTCGCGCGTTGGGGCCAATGGGTCTTTCCACTCAAAGGATTATATGACAGAAAGCCTTTTCTTTTTACGCCCGAATGATGTCCGGCCACGGTTTCGACGACTACAAAACCGACCCGATCAAGACGGCCCACCGCTCTTTTACGGTAAGCGCGCCGGATAATGTCAGATGCTCCATCGCAGAGGTGGCTGCCCAACGGTATATTATGGCTATTTGACAAATCCCGGGTGGCCCGTGGAAATTTCAAGTCGGTCGAAGAAAATGAGAATCCCCAGAGACTACCCTGCTGGCTATTCTCACACATAGTGGACGGCCTACTCAGCATGAAGGGTCTGAACCGCTGTGTTATCATATTCTACACCTAGCTTGCTCGAAGGCACGGGCGAACTAACGAGCTCTTCGGTTGAACTCCAATAGAAAAGCCAAACGCCTTCCGGGGTTATGCAGATCTAGAACATGACCCAAAGGCTGGCTTGAACGAGGTGCAACTTTCATCGGCATTAGTGGTCCAATCCACCCGTCGGAGAGACCAAAGGGAACCTAATAAGGCCTAATTCAACTGCATTATTGTTATTAAGAGAAAACGTTAGCAAGGAGGAGAACCACTTTCAATCCAATGCCTGAGCTAAAGGCTAATAGCCCTCCTTACCGAGGCTAAGTGCATTAAATTGAAGGTCAAGATTATCTACCCAGTCAGCTTCAAGCAAGAGCAGTGAACTAAGGATGGGCGACAGCTAGAGGAAACCAGCTCTGCACAGATGGCGCCAATCGCCCAAGATCTACTAGACCTTGTTATCTAGAGCCTCCGCTACATTCCCTCGAACGAGGACCATGCTACGCTACATTTGGGGTTTGAGGTCCGCCGGCGCATATTTTGTTATAATTCCCAAATACCAACCAAGGCTCGTAACTAGGTTGAGCAGTACATGCCAACCAACTACCCCCGCCAACGATTTCTTTCCTTCAACGCGTCCCTAAGCTGTTTAGCCGTCTAGCCCTTACACACACAGGCCGTGTTTGCCGGTCTTACGGCCACTTCTTATCATTCTTTCTCAATGCACGTGGCTCGCGACGTCCTTTCTGCTTGCTTTTCAGCTTGCTCTTTTGCCATATATATGCCGGGCTCTTAGGTGAGGCGGGAGTTCCGAAGTTATCGACGACATTACCGGCAAGCGCCCCCAACCAGGAAGCTATGACGTCGTGGGCGAGTTTAATGCATAATATGTGCATCGCGATACTCATCAGTTCGATGACTCTTGGTTTATTAGACGGGGAGTTCCAGAATGGATATCCTCTTGGCGATGTTGGTGGGGCTGTTTGTGGGTAACCAAAAGTCGTCCATTCCAGCCAATGCGGCGGCGTTGTCTGGACTTATACGAGGTGAGAGCACATAATAATTGATATGTAAGGGCTGATATTTCCGTCTGCCAAATGGCAAACACGTTTGGCACCCAGTGCTATTGTGATCCCAAAGGCTTGACAAGAAGCAGTTGCACAACTGTCCAGGAGTCTTCAACTAATCATTGCACCACCTGGAGTCGTTCCCCAATAGTCGACCAAGGCCAAGAGCACCTCTAGCCTAACGGAAAACTTAATAATGGCATGATGGCATCCTTGGAACCACTGCTACTGATCGCGTCTATCTCCGAATCGTCGATACTCCCCTTAATGCTACCTGACGTACAACGCCAGGATTCGGCGATGCCTCCTGTCATTAGTGTTTCTTTATTAAGAATTTGCAGATGACAGAGGAGAAACTACAAAAATAATCCTGGTTCTCAAATCCCTCTGTCGCACTAATGCCAGGCATCGCTCCAATTGACCACTCATTGCCATTCTCAGCGCCACTCCGATGGCCAAAGGACCCCAGGATATCAAAGTGGTCTTTAAACTCGTCACAGTTGACCAGAATCTCTCACAATCTATCCAAAGACTCGCCACGATATACAGCAAGGCATATAACAGCCTCGGGAAAGACACCCCCACCATCTAGAGCACCAGTAGCACTCAACTAGATCTAGCCATGAAGGCTTGGTTTAAGGCATCTAGAGATATCCTCTACCTTTGTATGATGTACCGCTGGTTCGGAATGGTGTTTCTGAATAGTGAGTAGAAGAGGTCCTCGTCGAGATATGGCCCGTCAATGGTCGCTGCGAAAATCGAGTATATAGCTGACCATACCTCAGTCAAAACAAGATCCCGAACAGGACAAGGTTACATTGGAATCTGCGACTTCGTGAGGGCCAAGAAGGTGGGCCCGAGCAAGTTCATGATTCTGACACCCTACTTTCGGCTAACCCAACCCCTCAGTCACCCGTGAAGGCTTGGAGGGGCTGAGACCCCAAATTGCACACATTTTTACCAAAGACACTATCGTGAGGGTCAATTAGCGGCTAGCCTCCGGGAGAATTTTGTGCTCACTCTTTCTGGCAAGGCAAGTCGATGAGCAACACGTGCCACGTCTCTGTTCGCCACGGCGCCTGCGCCGTCACTGGCATGAGCTTCACCGTCTTGATGAATATTGCTCAGGCATACTCCGCCGGCTTTTACCCAACTTTGGGCTGGGGAACGAAGACTTTCACGGCGCTGCAGTCCATGCCCGGCGGGCGCTTCAACATAGACAGAACAAGTTGAAACAACAGAAGGAGGATGATGATAGCTATAAGTTCTGGCCGACAGCGACCACTTTTTTTTGCTGCCGACCAACTCAACTGTGGAAGCGGATATGGATGAGAGGAACCACTGGCGAACACCGGGACTTCCTCGTTGGTCATCCTCCCATCCTCGGGCGACATCAAATCCAATATACGTCTTACCACCCTTAATATCATATTAAGGCCGGACCCTTTTTGGCCTTCTGTTTTTTAGGCTCGTGCCTAGCTCTGGGGGTGGAACCAGCACTTGGGAGGCAAGGGATGAGGGAGCAAGCATTTGGCCAAATCGAGAAGCCAAGTCGACCAGTCGTATTGCTGAGAGGACATCCGCATGCAAACGGTGCCCCGGACTTTTGGGAAAGTCTGTTCTGGCCTCAACCTTTCGGGCATGACCCCGAACTAGACAACAAATCCACAGCCGTTGTTGGATTTGGGTGGGTGCGGAAGTATGCTAGAAAAGTTAATAAATGGGAGTGAGTCACAAATAGCGATTGTAGTATTGTACTATTAGCATGGGATAGAAAGATATTTATTGATGCCAAGTTTTGTATTCAGATTAATTAATGGTAGTTCGCCGTGACGGTTCGTGGATATCCCGGTCTGCTTTTCGGCCCCCGAGGGGACCGATGGATGGCTCGAACTTCGCTCAGCGAACAGCAGCAGGCGGGTGGGCAAACCCCGACTGTGCGTCGTGTCAGTGCTCGCCCTCGATGTCAACTTTGCTGGTGCATAATTCAAGCGCCAATGCATCAACCTCGGCGCTTGTCAGTGGTCCATTATGCACGCAGAGTCGCATAGACGAGCGAGCTAAGGCGCCCGTGACCACGGCAGACGGCCTGGTCTAGATCGCTCCGCTGTCTGACTTGCATGCCGCGGCGCGCACCCTCTCATCTATTTATTCCTCTGTTTTTTTTCTCTGATGGCAGGAAAATCGAGCGCACGAGGCGCCATTCGAAAAAGCCAGGCCCGCATAAACAGGCCACATGTTGCCGTCGGCAAAGACGGACGGTCGCCGGCGGCACAAGCCGGCCCAACCATGCAATGCTACACTACACCACACGGTCCCTGCGAGTGTGAGATGCCATCATATTAAACGCACATGATAGGCATACTCCGCATCTAATTTTCTTCCCTAAACGAATGAGAAAAAATTCACATCCTCCCGTCAATTGACCTAGCCACCAAAAAACACGACCTGGCCTCATGTTGCTTCCAGAACATCTATTCTAGAATGGTCCAAGCCAATCGCCCGCTTATTCGCTGGCAAGCGCCTGTTTAAGGCAACCGCAGGTAAAATACCAACACAGTCCGTTCGCATCCAAATTTCTCTTTTCTCAATTGATGATGGTGTCTTCTTTTTTCCCATTTGTTCCAAAATAGCCTGTCCATGCATAACAGTCTCCTTGGAGGAGCCAGGATGAAGCCATATCTTTCTCACCACCACAATCTGCATCCTCCGCTTGATGTCGACTGCCATCAGTGAAATCTCTCCCTGGAGCTCAATCGCCAGCCCATGACCTCCTCCTCCTCCTCCTCCCTCAACCACCAAAATCCCATGCCATGGACCCTCATCTCTCCATCCACGCTATTCCACCAGCGGTGCCCTTCCACGCCTCCGCTCCAAGCCACACCATCATCTTCCTGCACGATCGTGGCAGCTCCGCTCACAATCTTGTCGATGCATTCGAGTCCTGTCCGGATGCTTATGGGAACCCAATCACCCGAGCATTTCCAACCGTCCGCTGGGTCTTCCCCGGGCCTATGGTCAAGCCCCGGGAGCCGGCCAGCCAATGGTTCAAAGCTGCAAGCGACGACGATTCTTCGCTAAACGAAGACGAGCAGGCTGAGGGCATTCGGAAATATGCCACATCCATCTGCAAACTGATCCATCGCGAAGCCTACCATCTCCATGGCCGCTACGATCGCATCGTTCTCGCGGGCGTCGGCCAAGGCGCCGCGACTGCTATTCACGCACTCCTCAACCTCAACATCCCCACCATGCCCATCGCCGTCGATGATCGTCCATTACTACGCCGCATTGGCGCATTGATGATTTTCGGAGGATGCCTACCGTTTTCCGGTCGCAGCTTGGCCGAGATGCGCGCCATTCTGCAAATCCAAGACTCACCAGCCAACAACGACAATGAGGTGATCTGCAACACACCAATCCTTTCGCAACACTGCGACGACAACATCATAGTCCCGATCGCGGACGGGCGAATTTTTCGCGATACCCTAACAGAATTTGGAGCCGACGTCACCTTGTGCGAGTATGTCAACGGTGGAAATTGGTTCAACAGCCCCAGGGGCATACAAGATGCTATCATCTTTCTCGAGCAAACTTTAAGACCACAGCGAAAGACTCTATAAACTCTATCCCATGAAAAATTGACGGGACACCACGCGCCAATTATTTACATACACTCACACTTGAGCCCATTTAACAGAAAGAATAAAATATTGAGGCAAATCAGAGATGTGGAATGATACCCATGTGGAGGAAACTAATGAGTTATGAGTCATGAATGAGAGGCTACAAGAACAAGTTATTATTGGTTTTTCTAGCAATTTAAATACATTTATTGAAGTAGACGGGATATTAGGAATCATCCGAGCCCATTATATACTTTTGCAATATTTTGACCACAACCTCGTGTCATCCATCAACAGCACACGGCAAGAGCACCCGGAGAGAATTGTCTTCCACTTCTACGCCAATGTTCTGGGCCTTTCTAGGCCGGCCCTAGATCATACCAACACAGAAAAACAGGACCCGGCTAGATGGAAGCGAGTCAAAGTTTCCCCATGAATAATGAAAAGCAGTAGGATTTTCGCCGCGCTGATCTAGGATACCAACAATACAGAGCGGTGATCCTTCGTGGTTCGCAGAAATTGCAGCTGAATTTGCCTTTCAATTGTCATCGGGCGCCCAGACGAGAAGCTGATAGCATGTTGACTGAAGGAGCCGAGGCAGTGTTTTTGTATTTCAACACCCCATGCCCGAAAGACATAATGATGTACCATCGGCTAGTTATAATTAACGGTCAAATTCCCACCCAGCATAGTAACACCTGCCATGGTATTGTGGCCATGAGTGTTTCCGTAGAAAGACATCCCGCTTGTTGAGGTCGGAGTAGCATTAGTTACCGGCATTTCAACGGGTTTGTCTCTGATATTGGGTGCATTAATTTCCGACCCTCCAAGAGAATTGGTACGAGGCTCTAAGGGTTCAACTTTGTCCAGGTCGTCTTTCCATCCGGTACCTGTCAAAAATGTTTCTAATGGAAACACAACTTTGTCGTATAATATTTTCCTGCGCTTCTTCAAATCTTCAGCCTTTTTTTTATCGCCCACTTCCGGGTTGAAAGGAGCGCTGGAAAACATGTCTGGCTGAAGGCAGTTCTTGACAGCCGCCCTATATCTTGGGTAGTCAAATCCCGGCCACGCTTTTTTATCATTAGAAATTTCCCAGGCCCAATTCCATGCCTTGTTTGTCTGAAACGCTCCTTCGTGCTTATTTTCGGGCTTTGGAAGAGGTGATCCAATCCCAATTTCTACAAGCATGATGCCGAGTGCACGGGCTCGTGGATACTTGTGTATCTCGCCACTTTCTCCACTACATTCGTGTGCACCTTGATCCTCTTCTCCAAATCGAACGGAGAAATAGGGCTTCCCTGGAAACAACTGAGGGGAGCCCTCTCCATATTGACTGGAACTTATATCCCACATAAACTGTATTGTTTCACTTGTCCAGGGAGTTTTCATCCAGTCAGAGTCATAAAACTGCCAAGCAGATTCAGCAAGAATGTACGCAAGACAGGCCTTCGTTTTTGGGTTGAGATCATAATCTCGGAGAATAGCAGCAAGAGAAATGCCTGAGCGATCCTGCACAATTTGTTTACGAGGCTGACAATCCAATTGCTGTAACTTGCCGTCTTGAATGGCAAGACAGAGCCGCGCGCTAGGCCGGATGCAAATGAGTTTACAGAAACCGCTCTTTGGGCTGATTTCTTTTTTCTTTCTTGTAACCGGAAAACCAGGGGGGCTATTGTTGTAATCTACAAACCCAACCCTTTTGCGGGGGGTGTCAGTAGATTCTCGAACCCTTTAGAAGAATGTCAGTTCGATTCACATGGCAAGGCGTTATAAGCTCACTTTGTAATTAGCAATTGAACATCTTGCCAATAGCCAGGCTCTATCTGGTAGCTTAGAGGTATAGAGGAGAAGAGCATGTCGAATTCCAGTTTGTCTTCTGATCGTACGGCTTGTAGAAGAAGTCTCACTAGATGCTTCTTCTCCGATGAATCTGTTATTTTCGGATCGCAAGTGCAATTCATATATGCGCTCAGGGTCTTATATGCCAATATTTTTGCCTCACTAGGGTATTCCATAGGTGTTAATTTCGGTGCGACTCCTAGATCTTCAGCGATTGGCTTCACAATAGTTTTGGTGTACTTTTTCAGATGTCGGATGGCTTTTTGGGCCTGTTCGCCATTTTTCTCTGCAGTTATTTTCAGCAATCCGTTTGATATATCTTTTTCTGCTCTTCTATATGAGAGGGTATTCGCGTTCCCTGAAATCCCGGCCAGACATGGACAATGGCTCCCTGGTTTTTCCGGCCACTAGTATTGTCAGCTATCAACGACAGCTTCAATCGGTGGTAAGGTCCTAGTTTCTAATAGAAGCATGGATACATACGGCACACAGTTTTTCAACATCCCTCAACAACTTTTGTACAAGCTTCAAGTTGCGCTGTTGGCCTAATCCCGCGGTTGAAAGGTGCCCCGAGATGATGAACAGCTCGGCGCCCAGCTGGCCAAGGATACGATCCTTGTTTTTGCCACTCAGCGATGCAGCGATGTGCGCAACGTTTTTTATCGCTTCAGGCGCGAGGTCAAGTGCTTCTTCGTTGTCCATGGGGTCGTTTTTATGCACGCGGAGTCACTGACGAAAACAAGGCTGTGGCCAACAAGCGGCTGAGAGGGCACAGAGCTCAACCCCGCCGTGCCATGTTATTACCTCAGCATCCAGAGCAAATATATTGGCTAGCCCAACTCCTCACCCAATGCATAACGCATTGAGAGATATCAGCTCCAAACCCTCATTGATCTTCTACCTTTCGGCCTCTGCTGCCTGACCTGATTACCATCATGCAACCCGAGGCAAGCATATCTGATGCAGCCGCTGCATGCCAAAAAAGTTTCACGAAATGTCAAAAATTCCCAAGGGCGATGAATGACAGGTGGGCTGAGAACCGCTTGGCGGACTTCAATCTTTGGGCATCGGGTCTTGGTGCTTCCGCGCGTGGCCGAGCATCTTTGGATGCCCGGCTGGCTCTCAGGCAAGATGTCCGAGATATCGTATTGAATGTGCTGCATATTTTGAATGCACTTATAGAACAATGTATGGAGCTAGGTAAATAAATTCGAACTATCTTTGACGAAGTGCTATTTTTAACTTACATATTTAAATAGCTCAGTTAGACCCCAGCAAAGAGCAGGCGATGATTAAAGAAACAGGAGATCAAGAGCAAATGGCGACTGCATCTTCTCCGAATTCGGATGATGAATTTTTCTCTCCTTGGGAAGATGATTCCAGTTCTGATTCCAAATCAGACGTCGCCCATGACACAGTCTCAAACACCCTTCTATCCAAGGCAATGAAAGATGTTGATGGGGTTCTGGACCAGCTTGCTAGGATCGCCGTTGCGATACGTCAATCGGGAACCCGATCACGACTTCAAAAAGCAGATCGGAAGTTCAAACCTGAAGCCCACCAAGATTTGAACTCCCATCTTACCTCAGTCATTCTCTCAAAAGCCCCATCTGCACTGAGCCTGGTGCAGTCCCAACTAATCGAATGCAACTTGAGACGGCGCAATCGATTTCTATATGCGCAATACCATTCAGAAGCCTTGAAGGAGACACCATTTTCACAAGTGGCCTCCGAAAAGACATTGGAAGCTAGAACAGCCTCGAAGCTGCCGGAACCAGCAATCCGTTCGCAACAAGCAACCGTAACCAAGGTCCCTGCACCCTCAAAGTCGAGGCTGGCTACAAATATGCCAGCCGAATATGTGTACAACCAATCTATCAATACTGGTACCAGTGCGTCTGCGGTAACAGGGTTACTCGAATTGCCGCAGAATCCTGTGCCATCTCAGGCTGCGACCACGCAAATGTCGATGACAGTGATAAAGCTCGATTACCCTAACCCACCCGAAATAGGTGATGAGCTAGTATTCAAATGTCCGTGTTGTTGTCAAACTCTTCCAGCAATGATGGCGGATAAAAACAGATGGAGGTAAGTCAATCCAATATCCAATACAGCGATCCATTATCGCGATTAGTAGCTGCTAGTCGATTCAACCCAAGCAATTTTTTTTGCACCTAAACACGCATCGTTAGCTTCTCCTTTTTTTTTTTTTTTTTGCCTAATTTAGAATAGGAAACATCTTGCGCAAGACATCTGCCCTTATAGTTGCATTTTGCCGAACTGTCCAAAACTCGAAGTCCTGTACAGTACAAAAGAAGACTGGAAAACCCATCTCCTGGCAGATCATCTAACTACTACTTCCTGGGTTTGTTTTGCCTGTGTGGATACCGTTCAATTCGACCAAGAGACAGCATTCGTTACACATATATCGAAAGAACACCATGATACCATCTCTGAAGATGACATACCAACATTAAAATCCGCCTGCCAACGTTCAACTCCTGTTGATATCAGCTCATGTCCACTCTGCTCTCGGCCAGATACTAGCCATGGCAATGTAGACAGAGCAGCCCTTCTCGACCACATCGCCGAAGATATCCACGCCTTCTCACTCCGATCGTTGCCATGGGGTCCTGATAACGAAAATTATAGCATGGCTCGGATTAAGGTTGTTTTTGCCAAAGTGGATTCATGGTTGCAAGATCAATTGGAGGGCAACCCCGAAGGTACCACTACTGAAGGTAAAGACTGGTGGGAAAATGCACCTTTGCATATTTTTAATGCTCAAAAGAAATCGCCCTTGCATTATTTTGACAGAAACAAGTATTTCGCCGAGAATGCGGGAAGCAGCAGTGAGTCAGGTTTCAACTCTAACGCTACATTGGATCTCGAATTAGAGGTTCTACGGCAGGACAACCTCTTGTCTTCCGATGAGTCCGGCACGAAAGCTATCAACACAAATGCGAATCTCAGCACGTCAGAACTCTCCCCAATCATTTCACGTGATATCCAATTTGATGAAAAAGACACGAAATGCTTGAGGGATATCTTTGTCATCAATCCAGAGGACCAGAAGAGAGCCATCGAACTTGCTAAGGGTGGCTTGCTGAAAGATGTGTATCGCTGGGTCCTTAACACCGATGAGTTTTATAAATTCAAGTCCGATCCTGAAATCCGATTGCTTTGGGTGACAGGAGACCCAGGAAAGGGAAAGACGATGCTTCTATGTGGAATGATTAACGATCTAAAGGCAGATCCATTTCAAATATTGTCATACTTCTTCTGTCAGTTGACAGACCCATGCGAGCGCAAAAGTGCGACGGGGATTCTCCGCAGTCTCATATGGCTTCTTTGTACGCAACATCCACTGTTAACTGTGTATACACGAAAAGCCTATGATCAAGAAGGGGCCAAGCTTTTGCAAGGTCCGAATGCTTTTTCTGCCCTGTATGAGATTCTCCACAATATGCTGGAAGACCCATACATGAAAAATGCAATATGCATTATCGATGCATTGGACGAATGTCTTGATGAAGATAGACCAAAGCTTATTGATCTTATAATGCGCTTTTCTGGTTGTGGTCTTGGGAAATGGATTACCTCTAGCCGCAATCGGTTAAGCATTAACGGGCAGTTGAGTCATCTCGGAAATATCCAAGTACGACTGGATTTGAACAGTAACAATCATGTTTCGGAGGCGGTTGATTTATATATTCATGACAGTGTTGAGCGTTTAGCCCGCCGCAAGCACTACACTGGGGATACACAGCTTCAAGTTCAAAGGGCCTTACAAGCAAAGTCAAACAATACCTTTCTTTGGGTGGCCTTGGCCTGCAAACAGCTGGAACATACCGAACCGCACCATTTCTCGGACACCATAAATTCCATTCCAGAAAGTCTCAACACTTTATACGACCGCATGTTCAAGAATATGCTAGGTGGTGAAGACGCTTTACTTCTTATGGAGGTGGTTTCCACTGTTTTCATCGCTCTTCGTCCTCTATCGCAAGATGAACTACATGTTCTTATCTACGAGCTTTGGGATTTAAGTCGCGAAGAGTCTGTCAATATTATTTCACACACTCCATTATTGTACCTGAGGGAGGATATAGTTTATCTGGTGCATCAATCAGCTCGTGATTTTGTCTTGGCTAAGTGGCAGGATATTTTCTCGTTGAGCATTCCCGAACAACATGATGTCCTATTTCGACGCTCGTTGAAGACTTTGGAAATATTGAAGCGCGACAATTATAATTTATCTTCCCCGGGGGTTTTCGTCGAAGAAATTTCACAGCCTATTCCTGGTCCCTTGATTGGTCTTGAATACTCGTGCCTTCATTGGGTTGACCATTTTGGGGAAACCGTGACTACAGGAAAATTCGACAGTGATATCATCCGCAGATTCATCGAAACCAAGCTTTTGAACTGGATAGAAGCCTTAAGTTTACAGAGAATAGTTTCTCAAGGGATAAAAGCAATGATCAAACTCAAGAGTATTTTAGTTAGTGTATACCTTCGAGAATTTATATTGGCTTCAACTGACAGAAATCAGGAAAAAGTGAACGATGACTTAGCTAATCTTGTCGAAGATATTCGGAGATTTATGTTGGCGTATGCGCCGATTTTGAGGGTCGCGCCCCTTCAGGTTTATAACTCAGCGCTCTTATTTAGCCCTGTCGGCAGTCTAGTCAAACAATTGTTTGTAGAAGAGAAACCTCGCTGGACACTGGGACCAAAGCTACAAACAAAATGGGATGCCTGCATCCAAACACTTGAAGGCCACAGAGATGCAATCACCTCAGTGGCATTCTCGCCGGATGGCCAATTTTTCGCTTCGGGTTCTAAAGATTGCACGGTCAGACTCTGGGATATATCTTCAGGCGAATGTATACGACAACTTGACTTAGAATCCGCTGTACACGCAATTGCCTTTTCGGCTTCTGAACAGATTGCGGCAAGCTTAAGTAATGGTGGAATTGAACTTTTTGATGCTACCTCGGGGAGGAGACAGCACTCGATGGGAACTCATGATCAGAAGGCGAAAAAAATTACATTTTCACCCGATGGGCATTTACTAGCATCATGTTCAATCGATGGAATCATTAAAATGTGGAATATCACTACATATTACTGCATCTGGGAAATACGCGATCACCCGCAAGTTCAATGGCTATCAGCGTCATTCTCCCCAGATGGCCAGCGACTAGCAACAGGTGGAAACCATTTCAGTGTGAAAGTGTGGGATGTGGCTACTGGCATCCAAGTCTTTGATCTTTTGGGCCACCACAGCCAAGTCACATCAATCACCTTTTCGACAAGAGAGTCCTGCTTGCTAGCCTCAGCATCATACGATGGCGCCATAAAATTATGGGATACAACAACTGCCGTGTGCATCCAAAGTCTCGATCACGGCAACGAGGTCACATCAGTTTCTTTTTCGACCCATGATCGGTGTCTTACTTCAACCTCCCGGGACGGTACAATCAAGGTCTGGGATGAGAACAGAACCTGTATTCAAACTACGAGCAGTTACACCGACTCCATCTTCACTTTGGCGGTCTCCCCAATCAGCCAGTTACTAGTCTCTGGGACAGCTAGCAATGCACTCAAGGTCTGGGATTTCGCAGCAATACCGAAAACGGAACATGATCCTTCCCGAAATGATCGTATACACAAAATCGTGTTTTCAAACCATTCCCAATGGCTCGCTTCGAGTTCCAACGAGGACACGGTCAAAATTTGGGACACATCTAGCCACACCTGCATCTATAAGCTTAAAAATCCTAATAGTCCCATGCTCCATTTTGCGTTCTCGCCAAATGACCAGTGGCTTGTGATATCGTATAGAGATAACACAGTCAAAGTTTGGGATACGAGGGTCTGGCGTTGTGTCAAAACGTTCCAAAACGTTCAGATCAATTCTTTTCCGATCTTTTCTTCGGATTGCAAGCGTATAACAATAACCCTGGAAGAATTAGTCGTTGTTTGGATACTAGTCGCAGATCAGCCAGAGGCAGAAACAGCTTTCAATATCAACTCTACTGATGTCAAGGCCGTCACATCTAACAACTACAATATTGCGTTAGCCACCACCGGCGGAATCCATATATATGATATTGCAAGATTAACGCATACAAAAACTCTACCTTCGAAGGTTTCAGATCACACAAAAATGATCGCCGTCTCAGAGGATTCGCTATGGCTTGCCGCGGTCATGAGCACTCGCGTCCTGATATGGAGTCTAGACACAAACAGGGTGGTCTACGAGTTCGACGTCGCCGAAAGCGGTATGGCGTTATCCTGTTCTTTTAGCACAGGGTATTTTGCTCTTAGCTTTTCCAAAGTATTGCTAGTTTGGAGTTTGAGGACAGGTGCTCGCATCTTGACAACAGAATGGCATCGTGAAGCTTTGGAGAATATTTGGTTTGATCCCGAGGATTCGTCTCGTCTATATACCAACCTAGGGGTCATCCAAATCCATGACGATCCCGATACCAAACAAGTCATCTTCGACGGTTACGGTATAACAAATGATGGCACATGGGTTGCCAGAGGCACCGAGAGAGTTCTCTGGCTTCCCTCCCAATGGCAAATGATGAATGCAAAGAGAATCTCAATTATGGGTTCGAATATTGCTATTGTTGACAAGGATGGACAATTTCTGATGATGAAACACGAGTAAACTAGGCTCAAAGATATTCGACAAAGACTTATATCTTTATTATTTGGACAAAGTCAATCAGTGTTCACATTAGATCACCTAGTATAGCAATGTGATGCAGGAACCATGGCATACGACTCCCCTCATAGCCTATCACTAATGCGATTAATACGAAAGATGCTATTAAAATATAGCAGGCCGCGGTGATTAGTAAACTAGGTTGAATTGTGTTCTATAATCTCAATGAAAATCCCCCCCTAAAAGATAAACTTCTTCTATGATCGTTCCCAATGATCCCTTTTGCTCCAGACACCCATCGCTCGAGGCATCTGCAGATTAATTCTCAGAAACAAGACAAAGTAAAAGAAAGATTCCAAAAACCCAGTCGCCAGCAGTGATGCTACAAGTAAATAATCTCGGTCTTCCTTTTCTCCAATTTACCAGGTGATGCCGACAGCCTTGCGCTCGTACTGGGGGTTCTCGGCGTTCATCAGGTTCTCGTACATCCAGCGGCCGACGTCCTCGCGGGAGATGGCGTAGCCGACTTCCTTCTTCTCGACGCCCTTGTCCAGATCCTCAACGCCAACGCGGATCTTGCGGTCGGGCTTGGAGCCGTCGACGAGGAAGCTGGGGCGCACGGCCACCCAGCGCTCGGCGCAGGCGCTGAGCTTCTCCTCCATGACCTTCTTGTCCTCGTGAGGCACCGAGAGGCCGTACTTGTAGAAGGGCATGAATCCCAGGGGCACATCGCGCCCATGCTTGGAGATGCCAGTTGTGCTGATGACGGCGAGGAGGGGTTGGCCTTGGGCGCCCTGGGCGCGGAGACCGTCGAGGGCAGAGAGCAGCGATGTGATGCCCTTCTTGCAGACGTCGGGGTCATCAATGGTGAACTTCTTGGCGTCAAAAGCACCACCAATGGTGAAGCTGATCTTGTCGACGAGGAGGGAAGGGTTGAATGGGTTGGTCAGGCAGGCAGCGACGGACTCGGAGTCGTGGGCGTTGCCCTGTCTGATGTGGAGGTTGGCAGGCTTCTCGGGGAAGATGGCCTCGAGCTTGGCGGGGTTGCGGCAGAGGGCGATGCAGGTGTGGCCATCAGCGACGGCCTTCTTGAGGGAGAAGAGGCCGCAGCCGCCAGAGGCGCCAAGGTAGGCAATGGTCTTGGCGTTGGTGTTGGCAGACATGTTGATATTGATGTTGATGTGGATGTTTTTAGTGTTTGGTGTTGATGGGTGTAAGTGGGGGAGGGGCTGAAGTAGATGGTGGCTGGGTAGTATAGTAGAGTCAAGAGGTAGTGTGAAACTGTTGTTACTTGAGTGTGTTGACTGTAGTGATGATGATAATGTCAATGCCGTCGGGAGATGGACATGTATTTATCGTTGGCGGTGCTGAACCCGACATCCATATCAATCGCTCCGCCTTGAAACGGCGCGCTTGTGAATCTAGCATGCGGAACAGTGATGCGTCGATCGTGGGGCCTCACGGAGGTACTGTATCCGAGATAGCAAACGTGTAGTAAATCCAGTACTGGTGCTAACAGATGTGCTGTACCCGGACCAACTGTCAACCCGAGTGGGTCCAGCCACAAGCGCTGCTCTCCTCGGAGCTGCCCCTCGCGCCTTCGGCTTCGTGCACTCGCGGGGACGACCAGCGCACGCGAAACCAGCGAAACCGCTCCCCCCCACACCAGCTCCCAGGGCACATCGCAGCTTGGAAGCTGAACCCTGCCAGCGGCCTCGCCATTGGCCCAGCCCTACCAACAGCGCACTGCCTCCTCAATGCGCCACTGCGAATGCGACGGATAGTCGGCAGCCAGAACCCCAGCAGCAAAGTCGCCAGGATGGCCCGCTGTTGGTTGTTGTTGGTTGTTGTCATCCATCGCTTGCCTTACCTTGCCTTGCCTTGCAGCTCGCCAGGGATAGGTATTACAGGATCGTTCGTCACATCTTTGGTGTTTTTTCCCATCTTACCCACTCTCAGCCTGGTCCAACCAACACGCCCGATCCATCGCACTCTCTCCACTCCCGATTTTTTCGACACACTGGTCATCCCGGGGTCGCATGCACAGGTGGGGTCCATCGTCGTAATGCTCGTTCAGCTATCGGGATTCGCCTTAGTGTCTGCCAGTTTGCGACTCATGCTGCGACCCAGCCCTCGGGATTCAACTCCAAGGCTCATTCTCCATTATAGCAACGATGCCCAATTCAGAACGCAATACGTCATTCGCAAAGAGTCACAAGTCCAATTCTGAAGCTCTATTGCCTAGTTTCTAGTAAGCTGAGCTCATTCAGAGTCCCAGCGGAAGAACCGAAGCAATGCTGTAAGAATCCTGAAAGCTTGGCGAATTGGTTATAGGTCTTTGTCCGCGGAGATCCAATTGTTCATGCCCCGTTAAATAAAGGCTTCTCCTTCCATTAGAGCGGCATCTCATGTTATTGACCACTCGAGGAAGCAATGGAATACATGACATATGACACGTCTTGTCCAAAAGATTAGCCTCGTATCATGATCATTTAGCTTAAAATTTAGCAAGATACATCATGTTTTATATTTATACCCAAAATGACAAATTCCCATTCTCCAACAATACCAGGTCATTTATAGCGTTGTATGGCATAATATAAAGCATATTACCAGTCCCTTTCCTAATACCAACTAAAATACTGCACGTTGTAGCAGCCATTGTGGATGCACCAAAGGATAAGCTCGCCATCCCAATCTTGGATAGAGTGCTTCGCTGCCCCTCTCGGAAATTTCAGTCAGCAGCTTCCACACACCAAGTCACATCCAAAGATGCCAATTGGAGTAAAGGCTACATCTGTCGTGTTAGTTGGGGTATTTTGTAGAGCTTTGAAACAATACAGAGTCCCCAACAAAAAAAGAACCACACTGCATTGCAGTATATCAAGGCGTCGTCATCACATCGTCGGGTGCAAGTCGTCAAAAACCCTCATCGTATACAGGTTTGCTTCTTTTCATGCTGCACAATAGCGGGCCAGATGCACACCGCAGCCATGTGGGGTCGAGCTGCTGAGGATGCATCCCGCTCTATGCATGCATACACGTATTATCTTCGCCATCACCACCACGAATACAGTACTCTCACCTCATCTCCATCCCCATTACATCGCACTGTTCCCACCCAGCATGCGCTTCAGTTCCCCCTCGCTCCTCGCCCACTCCTCCTGTACGCCTTCGCCCCTCCCCTCCCGCAGTCCGACGTCCACTGCAACGTGCTCCTCGACACGCATCACCAACCCGCCGCCGAACCCGCCGTCGACGCTCAAATCCGTCCCAGGCGGCACCGACAAGTCCAGCGCCCACACCACCTTGGCCATGATGGTCAGCAGCGACTGCAACGCAAACTGCTCGCCCATGCACTTTCGCCGTCCGGCCCCAAACACCCAGGTGCTCCTCCGCCGCTCCTCCTCCTCCGACCCGCCGCCGATCGCCGGCTCCGAACCTACGTCTCCACTCCGATCGTAATAGCGCTCCGGGTCGAACCGGTCTGGGTCCCTGTGCACCGCCGGATCGTGCAGCATTCCGAAGGCGTTGACGACAACGTTTGTGCCTCGCGGGATCACGTAGCCTTTGTATGTGTCGTCCGATTCGGCAACGTGTGGTAGACCTAGCGGTGTTGATGGTCTCCATCGCAGCGTCTGCACGTAATACGTCAACACTTCACAAACATCTCACCAGGGGACTGGCACACATATATAGATGGTCGCCATCTCCACATCATCTTGGACTCACCTCGAACATGCACGCCTTCAAGTACGGCATCTTTCCCGTATCCTCGCCTCTTGGCATCTTCCCATGACACACGTCTTCCACCTCCCTCCGTGCCTTTTCGAGCACGTCTGAGTGTGCGGCCAGGGCCACAAGAAACGTCAGCACAGCCGTGCTCAGCGTGTCAAAAGCTGCGTCCAGCAACCCCCCACCAAGCCATTGAGCCTCCTTCTCGGGCATGCCTTCGTCCATTGCTCTCTCCATTATACTCACATACCATCCCGAGTCTGCTGCCGTCTGGCCGCTAACACACTCCATCTTCCGCCGCTCCCTCGCCACCTTCACCTTGGCCAGCATTTCTCCATAGAAGCCGTCCTGGTGCTTCCTCACGAACATTGCATCCCGCTTCCACTTTGCCCAGCGGGCCGGCACCCACCGCAGCGGTACCAGGAAGTCAACGGGGGGCGTTTTTCCCGGCTCCAATAGGCCCGTCAGCAGCGTCTGTCGATAAAAGTAGGTCCGCCGCAAATCAGGGTCCACATCAGCCTGTCCTGTCAGTACCATGAGCGGCGTGCTCAGTGACCAGGCTCGTAAGTGCGCCCGGTAATCACTCGGTCGCTCTACCAGGGCTTTGACGCATCTAGCACTCACAGCATCCATCATCGGTCGGAGGGCCTCGACTCCTTGCGGGCTGAGGAACCACCTCGCCGTGCGCTTCCATCGTTTCAGCAGTCGATCATTGCGCTGGAAGAGGAATATCTGTCCGATTGCTGGATCAAACACGTGGTTCAGCGCAATGTAGTTGTACGGTCGGCCCCCATACACGCTCCCACGTTTGTCAAATAGTTCATGTACATCGACCGGATCCTGCAGCACAACGAGGTTGAGAGGGCCAGCCTTGAGCCCCAGGATGGGGCCGTACTGCTTAGACCACTCATTAAACTTGACGTACGATTTCGCCAGCGGGATTGAGGCGAGGTTCCCCAGAAACGGCAAGCAGCGAGGTCCCGGTGGGTAGTTCTTCGGCCGGCGGGTCGCCAGATGGGCCTTGAAGACCAGGAGCGAGATAAAGAGGAGGGACGAGACGGCAGCGATTTTTGCCCACGCAAGCGGCGGCGCAGGAAGGATCAGACGAAAGCCAGGATCCGTTTCCGAGGTCGCCGCCCCCTGGTGCGGAGCGGATTGGTTGACCATATCCAAATGTCTCAGTGGGCGAGCAAGACAATAGCTACAGAAGCAGAAAAGACGAGGAAGAAAGGATCATCTTGGCAGCAACCCATCCGAACGCAACAAGAGTCCCCATCTCACCCATAAATACTAAACAGCTATGAAGCACAGCATTTGCCAAGAGCGCCGCCATCCAGCTCTGCCTCTCCAAGTCATCGATATCGAAAATCTTTGGCTGCTCGCCTCGCCGCCAAGCAGTACGCCCACGCCAATGATCAAAGGCCCATGAGCCATGAAGTAAGCCCCCCTCTCCCCTAGCTCAGAAAAAAAGTCGGAAAGTGCTGCAGTGCTACACCATAATGCCAAATACACCCCTCCTCCTCAGAGTTAAGAGATGCGTAGAGGAGAGAATGAGCCCAAGCCAAGCCTCAACCTCCCATCTCACCAATTTAGAACCCGAAAAATCACAGAACGAAATCTACTTCCAATAATCAATACACATCCATCTCACAGCCGCCTCGTCTCAGATTAAGCCACGGCGTTCATGGCCTCGCGGCTAGTCGCCGTGCCGTCCCGCTCGAAAAAGAAAGAAAAGGCTCAGATCAACTTCCCCACCCCCACAACTTCATCGACTGGTGCTCCAAAAGGCTTCAGCTCAAATGCTGCGCCATGAACCACAGCTTGAAAGAGGCTTCTCACCCGAGAATACGAGCTGCAAGCACTCTGCTGCATCACTTATCTTCCAGACAATCGATGTCGGCTTCCGATAAATCGGATAAACGGGACGAACCCCTACCAGGGTGACGCAAGACACACACGTCAGCTGCCATGACCCCATCTCATTTATCAGCATGCCTGCAAGTGTGGGACTCGGGATTGGTTTGTATAACTTGGAACGATTTCTCTTCTTCTATTGCTCCCCAGGTGTGTGGCTTCCTCTAATAAGACCGTGCCACCCTCCCAAGAAACAAGATACTACAGAGGATGATAACTAGGTAAGTCTCGTGCGATATATACTAATGCCCGATAATCCCAGCTTCTAGGGAATGGACGGCTGAAAAGCCATTACCTCCACTCTCTGTTGTCTTGTGCCCATTAAAAAATAAAATCATGGGCCAGTTCGCCTCCGTTTCCCCCGAAGACAAAACTCCAAAATATATAACCAGAAGAGAACCCAATACATACAGGGGAATCAGACACGCCGGTCCAACAACCTTTCATCAAAATGCAAGCCCACGAAAGAGAAAGAAATGCTATAAACACCAAGAACTGCGACGAGGAAAGCAAGAGGCATCGCCATCACGGAGCACGAGTGTGGTCCCATGAGTTAGCAAGTGCTCTCATCTTACTCAAATTACACCCAAAACAGAGCACAACCAGCAATGATGATGGCCAGAGCGCTTGCACTGGAGCGCGAGCCGTCACTCTTGCCATTGGAGCTATCAGAGCTGCTGGAGGAGGAGGAGGAAGAAGAAGAGCTGCAGTCCTGGTTGAAGCTCGAGGTGTTGCAGTTGGAGGTGTCAGCAGTGTCGCCGCTAGAGCCAGAGCCGGAGTCAGAAGAGCCAGAGCCAGAGCTGGAACCAGAGCCGGAGCTGGAGCTGGAGCTGTCATCGCTGTGGTCATTGCCGGCGGAGTTAGCGCTGCCACCACCAGGGATGCTAGCGGCCTCGGAGGACTGGGAAGCCTTGCCAGAAGAGGTGGAGCTGCTGCTCTTCTTGCCCTTGTTGGGGTCGAGACCGGTTGCCTGAAGCGAGGCAATGGTGTGGTCCTTGTTGCCATCAACAACAGTGTCGTTGGTGCCACGGATGTCGTTGTAGTAGTAGCTCTTGTTCTTGTTGGTTCCGGGGGGGCTGTTGGCGTTGTAGCACTCGATCTCAACGTCGGAGAAGGTGGCAAAGTAGTAACCGTAATTCTTGATGTCAGAAGAGTCCCAGTCAATTTCACCGCCAGCCCAGTCGATGGTACCCTTCTCATTGGAGGCGAGACCACCGGGCCAGAGAGACAGCTGCACACGGGCGGGGGTCTGAGGGAACTGGAAGTTCTGAGAGGTCTCGTTCCAGGTGTCAGCCTTGTTCTTGGAGCGGCCAAGCTTGCCGTCGATGTACCACTCAATCTTGTCAGGGGTCCAGCGGATTTCATACTCGTGCCAGTCGTTGAAGGTGTCGGAGGCACTGATGTTGCCGGAGTTGTGGTAATCGGTGATACCCTGGAAGTAGTAGTTGGTCTGAGCGGTTCCCAGATCGGCACCAACAAACTCAAAGTCGATTTCATCCTTGACATCGGAGAAGAGAATGAAAGCCGTGACGACACCGTTACCACGGCTGGTCTTAAACCTAGCCTTAACATTTCCATACCACATGTAGACGGTGGAGGAGAGTACAGTGCCGACACTGTTCTTGGGCATGGTCAGAAGCAGGTTGTTGTTGAAGATGGCGGGCTCGCCTTGTGCGACCCAATCGGCAGAGTCCGAATCACCAAGGTACTCGCTGATATCGACTACGCGCTTAAGGTTGTTGAACTTCATGCTGCGGTCCTCGCAGACGGGTGCAGGGACGCAGGCATCGAGAGAAAAGGAAGACTGCGGGTCGCAGCCACCCATGCAGTAGGCACCAACACCGCACTCACCATAGGCTATAACAAAATGTAAGTGACTATCCATTGATTGAAATGATTTGTTCAACAAGTCAGGGGGTACATACTGGAGCAGCAGGGAGTCTCCTTGGGGCACTTGGTGTTCTTGTCACAAGTGGCAGCGGCAGTGACAGAGCTGACGCCCAAAAGAGCGGCCACAGCAAGTGAGCGCAACATTATGGATACGATTGGCGTTTTTCGTCTCAGAAAAAATCCGGTGAGTGAGAAACCGATGTCTGTCGGGTGGTATGATTAAGCTTGTCGACGATGAGAAAAGTCGTCACGATAAGACCAAACAAGGTACGGTCAAGAATTAGGCGTTATATACTAGGTATTAACAAAGGCAGGATCCGAAGAGCGAGTGTTGGAGGTGACTGCCGAGTGCGCAAGTTTCCCAAGCAAGCGAGTGAATTGGGAGGACGAGGGCAAGAATCGGGTGATATGCGATGCGACACCAAACACAACGGGTGAGTCGAGTCGGACGGGAAGGGAAAAAAGAAAACAGAAACAACGTCTGTTTACTTTTGCCACGGGGGACTGGAATGCTCAAGAGCGGGCCGCGGGGGCAAAACGCTTGCTGGTCAGAGTAAATTCCTGGTGGTGATTTCCCTGATTTGGAGGCAAGCCACGCGATGCGCAGGCTAATTTCTTTGCGGCGACGGGGGCGTGAGCTTCAGGTCGACGACGACGAAGGTGACGAAGGAGTCAAACCAATGCTGTCGAGTCGATTATAACGAATGAGGCCTCGAGGCTGTCTTCAGATGGCGTTTGGGAGGGAAGAAAGGGTTTGGCGACGCAGGAAGGGGGAGGCTGCCAAGCGGTTTCCTTCTCTTTCAACTAGCGAGCGGAGTGAAAGGGAATCCACCAACACTATCAGAGCGTTGCTTGCTGACGAACCACAACAATATCGGATTGATGGATAAGAATAACAGCGGCAACGACGACGATGATAATAATAATAACAATAGCCCTCCAAAGATTATGACTACTATGGGCAAAACAGAGATGGAAACGACGGCGGCCAAGTATGAAGACTGCGCCAGAAACGACTGTCGGGGTGAGAGGCAGGGGTGTAGGGGAAAGAGAAAGGAGAGGGAGGGAGGAAAGGTCGAGTGAAGGGGAAGCGGGAATGGGGTAGGAGATAATGGAGACAGATTGAGTTGCGCTGCGTCCCAAGATGGGATGGGATGGGGTTGGCTCACGCCCACCCTTGCCTCCAGCCCTACTCTCTGCTGGCTGGCTCTCCCTCCCACCTCCCAGGTCGAACTCTCCCATCATTTCGCTGACCAGCCTGACTGACAGAGAATGCCAATGGGCCCCGTCGAGCACCTGGTGCCAGTCCCAAAGAAGAGAAGACGCTGGGCCAAAGGAGCGAAGCTCCAGACAGGCGCCGGTCGAAAAACCGGGCCATCACACGCATGCCGCCCAATCACAGGCCGCTCGGTGATGAACCCCTGGTCTCGTCTGGTCTGCGACTGGCCTTGGCCGTCGACCTTGTCGTAAATGGAGCGAAAACAATTTGCCTATCCGAGTTCTGCAAGCACGAGGCTTACCCTTTTCGTCTAGCCCCCTTATAGTTCCGACGTGGAGAATGCTCGGCCGGGTAGCGCTCCTCTCCCGAACAGAGGTGGACTAAGGTTTGCCAGGTTGCAGCAGTTAGCTACATACGGCACACGGCACCGCAGTGCCATGCGCTGCGAGATAGCAAGCCCTCGACGGGTCGCGCGCCGCGCTAGCAGCCAGTTGCCAAATTGCCGCAATATCAACAAAGAGAGACAACAAAATCACAGACAAGCACTGTCGTGTAGGCTGAACGGTGTGTGCCTGCGCCTGCTGCGAGGGCGGCGAGGAGGGAGAGTCACAAGGGCGAGGGGGGCCTAGAGCTACTTGCCGGTTGCCTAAATGGGAACCCTCACCCGTCGGAACCACACGAGGATCCCCAGGGACCCCGGCCCAGCCAACACAATCGGTCGACCATCATTAACAAACTCGGCTCTGGCCCAATCCTTCACAATACGAGCATGTCCAGATCCAGCCCAGAGCACCTGACGAGACAGCCAAGGCACCTCTCGACAAGGGAGATTAGGTGGCGTTGTGCCCACCCACACCAAACCCGTAGCCCAAAGACAAGCCACGAGGAGCGAACTGGCCCGCTGCCGCCCAAGGCTTTTTTTCTGCGAGAATGCCAATCGAAGAACTCCTCCTCCTCCCCCCCAGTGCGCCCGTCCAATGGCAAGCTTCATGCCCCCCTTCGGCACATGGCGGCACAGATAGTTAGAGCCCACGGTCCTCGTGTAGCGCAGTCCTGTCCGGGACGTCGCTCGTTGAACCAGATCCACGGCAAGCAAATACGATGGATGCGCTGCCATGTGTGCTGCAATGCGCCCGTCCCTGCGCAATCAGCAATCATTGCCAGTGCCGGCCAGCCCAATGTCCCGCGTGCTCCACTGCGTGGTTTGTCATTGAAGATTTGTATCAGACGTCTCACCGAAGCCCTTGGCTGGAGACGAAAATCAAACACACTGATTCAGTTGCCATGCCGATCACGATATGTCCGAATGTCCGAATGTGCCAATTGCTCATAACATAACATGATATGCCCTGTCTGTTTTTATCTCGCTCGCTCGCGCAGGCCGAAATGCAATGCCAGTCAGTTAGTGAGCCTGCAGCATCTACAGCACCTACTGCACCTCGCCCCTATCGTTCAATGCCTTGCCCTCCGTCGCGTGACTACGTTTTTTAGTCCTGTCCGCCACCTTTGCTCCCCGGGCTCCCCGCACCTCGCCGCGAATCCACCGGTTTTTGACGGCGGCAGGCCAGCGAGACGCCCAGACCACTGCTGGGCCACCACCAACCGGCTACTGGCAGGCCCTGGCCCAAGTCTATCTATTCAACCTTACCAAGATAAGCAGCTGCTGGCAAAAATCAACCCTCAGCCGCACAACCTTGCTCAAGTCGAGTCAAGTCAGGTCCAACCCGAGTGCCCCAATCACGCCTCCCTCGTGTCTAATCTAGATAACGAAGCCCAGCAGTTTTCCCGACCTCACCACCACCTCGTCGTGATGCAAGACCGTTGATGCGCTACCACCGTCCTGTCAGCATCTTCCACCACCTCGCACGGAGCTCCTGCCCGCAGCCCGCAGCCCGGCCCCCCTCCCCTCCCCATCTGTGCACCGCAATATGTCACTCATGTCAAACGTCCATAAGGAAATGAGGTCATGCAGATTACAAGCATGTAGCTTTGTGTCACGTAGAGTGCTCGCAACACAGACGCACACCCGTTTCAAAAAAAAAAAAAAAAAAAAAAAAAAAAAAAGTACCCATCCTCGGACCGGGCTTCATTTTTCCAAACGTGGTTCTATAGGGTAGCTCATGTGATGCCATGATGGGAAAACTCAAAACTCAAAACTCAAAAGAGCGAAATCCAACCCCGTCAACGATTTACGCGCGCGGACAAGAAAGTTTTCCAGGGGATCTCCGAAGCTAAATATAGTACGACCTTATCTGGCACAGGAAAGCTTACTCGGCTGCTGCTCCTCATGCGCGTGCGTGCAGTGGGTTTGTTGCTTGTTTTTTTTTTTTTTTTACCCTGTTTGTGTTGCCCTTTCGCTGCACGTAATAGATTGCCTTACAGCCTAACTACGAAAAAAACACATACATGAACATGACAACCCCAAGCCCTTGGTGGCTTTGCATAGCCGTCCGTCTTCTGCACAGACACGTCAAGTCGACCCGCCAACCCCAGGTACCCGAAACCCAGGTACCCTCCTGGCGTCCGCCGGTACCTGCACCACGAGAGATACTTTCAGACCAGCGGTACTTGCTCCTCCGTACCTCGACGATACTCCCCTCCTTCCCCATGTTTCCCCCCAGTCGGACCCATCTTGATGGGTACTTTGATCCTGGCCACGCTGCAACTTTCTTCAGCCGTACAGTACTTTCAACAGGTACATGTAGCATGCATCTCAGTCTCTCCATGTATTTATTCTTATTCCCTTGCAACTAGATAAGCATACCCCCTCCGCTTCCACATCCATCCATTGTTCGTTCACTTGCATGTCGAGACTCCTTCCTTCACACGAAAAACGGTATTTGCACATTCAACTTCTTCGTCGTTCCTCTACGCTTACGCTCTACACCTTGCTCGAGAGGTGCAAACCAAACAACAAAAAACAAGCTTTGGGGTATAACTATCACCGAACCTAATTCGAACAGTCTCCCCTCCCTTCCATCCAAAAATGAAGAATCAGAAAACCAAGGAAAAGGGGTCAACTTAACAGCAACAAAAAAGCCCGTCACTTGCTCCGGGCCCCGTTTCGCAACGGTTCGCCCCCGCGTCTCGCCCAGGCAATTACAGCATCAAAATGTTTCCCACAATGAAAAAATGACACTCGCAACCGGAACCCGCCACGACAGCAGCCAGAGCCAAACCTCTTCCTTCTGCAATTTATCCCCTCGACTAGCAACCGCTCCCATACATTGCTCAGCTCATGTCCCGGTTGAATCCCAACACCCCCAGAAAGCAACCCGTCCAAAGGGTCACCCGTAGCAATAGTCCATCCTCCATCCAGTCAAGTCGCGTGGGATGTATCAAGTCATATCCTTCAAAAACTTTCCCAGTCCCAAAGAGCAGTAAAAATCTCGCTGAACTCTTTCCACCATGTGCCTCGTCATCAAACAAAAAGAAGGGGGAGAGAATAAAATTAAACAAGTTTCAAGGTGAAAGGGGTGTAAAATGAAAATGCTGACATGTCGGATCTCGCGATGTTTTTCTTCCTTTTTTTTCGAAGGCAACTCTTCCATCGAATCGCACCACAACTTGTGGGACTAACACGACAGCTTCATCAACAGACATTGCAAACAACACAGCTTAAAAGCAGCTGGGGAGCCACGCTTGTTGCCACAGGGCAGTTGTGGACCTGTCTTGGTCTTGACATGTTCTTACCGCCCCTTCGAATTGGCGAAGAGATCTGCCAGGGGTTAGAATGACCATTGGGATGAAGATGCCGTTGTTATAGGCGAAGCTTCGTGATCATACCAGGGAAATGTTCTTTGGCATACTGCTCGCAAGCCTATGTCCTAAGGGTTAGTTATCTAATCTCAGAACGAGAAATAAAAGTGTTTCTTACCTTGGCCGGCTTGCCGACCTTCTGACCAATCACCTTCCACTTGTTGTTCTCGTATTCCTTAATCGCGTTCAACAACGCTTGACTCTGATGGAGGGGTAAGTCAGCAGGGTGGTTCATGAGATGGTGTAGTTAAAATCTTTACCTCATCCTCAGCAAACTCGGCATAGTGCATATCCTGAAAAACCATGTTAGACACCAACCAATCCTACACAGGCCTGTAAACAACCGTCACCGCATACCTTGTACCAGTGCTTCTTGACAGAGCCTTCTGTTCTTGTAGGGAATGTCTATCGGGTGAGTTAGTACATGGGCCACATGAGTTTAGATCTTTTGCACATCTGGCTTACCTTGGCAATTTCGGCCCAACTGTTTCCAGCATCTCGCATCTGCTTCAATCGCAGCTCTTCTTGTGGGGTCCATGGCGTGTTTGTCCTGCTCTTCTTGGCCGGAGGAGGAGCCACCGGTGCGGCGTTGGGATCATCAGCAGGGGCCTGGGGCTGCTGGGGAGGTGCAGGCTGAGGTGCAGGAGGTGCAGCGGCGGTGGGAGTAGGCTGAACCTGTGAAGGAGTGACGGGAGCGGGAGGGGCCGCTGTAGTCGGCGGTGGAGCAGCCGTGGGTGGTGCGGGGCGCTTTCGTTGCCGGCCGGCCGGAGCTGGGGCGGGCGTCGGGGTCTGCTGCTGAGGCGGGGGGCCGTTGGGAGGCTGCTGAGGAACGTTCATGGGCGGTTGAACGGGAGCGGGATGATGTTGCTGTTGCGGCGCCATGTTGGGCTGGGGAGCGCCGTATGGAAACTCCATGCGCTCGTTGCGGCGGGCCATATCGGCCTGGTACTGGTGAGGGTTGCTAATAGGGCGGGCAGGTTAGCGAACGAGCTTGTCTCAACCGTGGGACGTGGTAGTGAGCATGGCAAGGCATGTCATTGTGACGGGCAGACCCGATGTGCCCGAGAGGGATCGGCAGGGACAAGAAAAGAGGTAGACACAGGTTCCAGAAGGACAACGACGGCGGATGTTATAAAGCATCGCTGAAGAGGCCAGCCGGTGGTGATACAATAACTGGAGTTCCCCCAGCCGCGGAGGGGAAGGGGGATGTGCCAGTGTGCCAGGGATGGGAGGGGTACATCGGGTACAAGAAGGACCCGGTGGTGCCGCAGCCAAGTGGCAGAAGGTATATGCGTGAAGAGGTACAAGAGACAAGGAAAGGATGTACTCACTGCATGTCATTGGGCTGATGGGTGGAGTTGGAGTAGACGTAGTCCGGCACGGGGCCGACCTGCCACTGCTGCATGTTCTGGCAATAGAAGAGAGAGTGTCAGCAACAAGGCCTTTACGGTAAATGAATATGAAGAAAAATGACAGTTGAGTTGGGATATGTTATCGAGACCCGATGTGTCGGGCCAGCTGCGAGAGCGATGAGGGACAGGGAACAGTCCGTGGGTCACCAAAAAGGTCGACCGGTCATCTATCTGCACGCGTGGGTCCGCAGGCACGCGGGCTGGGAGAGGCGGATGTCGACGCGACCAGGGGTGAGCTGTGTGAACCTCACGCTGTAGCCGTCTTGTGTCGCGACAGGAAACACCGACAGCGACGACGGCTGTCGCTGCTCACGCGGTAGCCGTAAATGGGCAACGCCCGTCGGGACCAGCAAAGGTGAAGAGGAAAGCTGGCGACCGCGGTCGTGGGGTTGTGGTCACGAGCGGTTGTTGGGGACAAAAATCGATGCAAAATGCGTCGACGCGATGACTTGGAAGCCCGAGGCCGAGGCGACAACGCAGGCAGCAATGGGAAAGAACCAAATAGCTTGAACAACAAAAGGAATCGCAATACTTACGGGCAATGTAACTTGAGGTCAGAGTTGCATAAGACACATCCGACGGGGAGAGGACCTTTGGAAACAACCGGGGCAGGTAACGCACGCCCGGGCTGTGGATGCTAGGGACAAGACAGATACACGAGCGTGGCCTGGCGGCGCGAGGTGTGTGTCTGGGTATTTGAGGGACTGGGAGGGGGCTAGGGAATTGACGTGAGCGCGCAGGCGATCAGCAGCGAGGGAGGGGCGTGGCCTAGGCGGACGAGTTTTTTTTTTTTTTGGGCGGTAGTGGGTGGGAATGGGTAGCTTGCGCGGGTGCAGTTCCGGGTTTAGCCTGCTGTGTAGCGGTGCGAGGGTGAGCGGACGAAGCGGAGACCGGATGATGTGGTCGTAATGAAGTTGGTCGTGCTCGCCAACGACAGATGCTGTTGGTGCAGAACAGGCAGGTCAGCGTCTGGGCTAGGGAATATGTGTGTTTGGTTAGGTTGCGTTGTGCTGCGCGCTGCTGGTATGCGTTGCGTTTTGGTGGATTGAGGTGGTGCAATGTCGCGCTGCCGCCACGACTGATTTGGGTGATTGGGATGGATAAGCCCTCATTTGATTTCGCAGAGAGAGGCTGGGGCAGAGTCGGAGACTTGGGAAGAACCGGACCCGGGCATCGGCTAAGATGGCCAGGAAAGGGACAAAAAAAGTGGTGATGAGCTTGGCTTAGCTGGGCCGGTGCTCCGGTTGAAGGTGAACGTGTGGGAGGGAGTGGATACGAAGAGGGAGGTGTGCGGATGTGTGCGCGAGATGCCGCGGGTGGTTAGGGTGGTAGCAATGGGTGGCTTGCAACCTGCACCCAGTAGTAAAAGAAGACTAATTACTCACAGAAAAGGTGACGATGACACGACGCGCAGCAAGAGACAAGAAAAAAAAGGTCGATTGCTGATTGAATTTGGCAGTGGAGTGGTACCGACAGACAGTAGGGTGATGGACGGGGTGGTGGTGGCAGAAGTGGAGCGGGATACGTAGACGAGTTGCAGTGCGGGACGAGGATGATGGATGGATGATGGGGTGAGAAGACGGTGAATGAGGGTGAGCGGGTTAAAGACGAGTGTGTGAGTAATCCTGTTTTGGTCGAGTTGCGTAGGGCTCGGGCGTATGGACCCAGAGGATGAAAAGGGGATTTGTGGATTGAGTGTGGCTGTATGTCAGTATGTCAGCCTTTGGTTAGGCGACGGTGACGGCGTCTGCTATGACGGTCAGAATAGTCCAACATGAGCGTTGACTGGGTAGTGGCAAGCAAGAGAGGTGACGCCAGCGACAGTAGCTTGCGAAGCTGCTGCAGCCAGCAATGGATCGTGGATCTCGAGGTTTCCCCGTCCAGCCCAATGCGCAACGTCCACGGGCCAGATGCAGTGGATCCCCAAACCGGTCTCTGAAAGGAACAAAGGGTGGTAGTGGTGAAGTGAGGTGACAGGGCAAAGACCACGGCGGATCCGAGGCGACGGGATTGAGATGAGACGAAACGCGATGACAAGAGCAAAAGTAGACGATAGAGGCCACTAGGGTAATGGGGAACAGATGGGGAAGGGCAAGAGGGAAACGGGTAACTTGAGGTGACGATGGATGGTACCTGGGGGCAAAGTAACTCACTTGGGGCGGACAGGACCTGGGCTGAAGTCGCTGGGACCCGGCACCTTGGTGGGAGGGGAGAGGTGGTCGGTGGTCTGGTCGATGTTTTGGACTGGTTGACCTGTGTCCTGTGTTGTTTGGGTGAAGGGGGGAAGAAAATGGGGGAAGGGAGAGATTTCAGGGCCGCAGCTTGTACCCTTGTGTGCAAAGAAAAGCGGGGGGACCTATGGGGACTGGCAAAAATGTGGGGTTGTTACAGTTGCTATCGCTATTGGCACGGTCGAGGGACGCCAACTCTTCACTCGTCAGCACAGTGCATCTGCCCAGCGAAGCGCCCCTGCTCTTGCTGCCTTGGTGCCTTTGTGCACGATCCATTCACGGCGCTGGGCTTCGGACCGACGCCTGTCATTGGCCAGAAACGCATGGGGCAAAGTGACAAAGCCATGAGGCCTGCAAGTACCTCGGTACTTCCCTCTCCTGTCTGGTACGTCACGCCTCGTACCTGCTGTACTTCCCCCAAGCCGCCGTTTGCAGCCAAAGCCGCCGTCACTCTGTGGTACATACAGTACGCGCTCGGGTCACTTTGTGGCTTGTCTCCCTCCCAAGTCCTCAACGTTGGGTGAAGCGGGTACCGAGGTACTTGCGGTACGTCCGGATGGAACCATCATGTGGGATTGGGAAAAGCTGCATGGACTGGGCCTTTTTGATGAGGAGCATCTGATAGTTGATAGATCATGCAAATCCCGCCGGGCCTCTGGCGTGCGTGCGATCGATGGGGATGCATTGATTGTGGTCGAACCTCGACGGCTTCGCCAACCCGGGAAGTGGCAAGCCCGTCCAGCATGGCAGGGGGCTGGCCCGTGACGCAGCACGACATGATGGCCACTTGCGAGTTGTTGTTGACAGGATGATGCGATGCTGGCCGTGGCAGTGCGAGGCAACGGGAGAATGAGAGGCTGGGAGTCATCTACTTTCCAGCAGAATATCCTTGTGCCGTCAGAATGAACAAATAAGCCGTGCCTGATTGAACCGTCGTTATCCTCACGGCTTCGTCACCGACGGTTGAGGCGCATCCCGTCGATGGGCGGTGGCGGCACCATCACAAGCCAAATCCTGCCATTATCTTATCCGTTTCTCTATCAGATGCTTTCCCAACGCAATGCAATGCACGTCTCTGTCCTATTAGCGTCGTCTGCATTATGTCATTGTTGCGGCGAGGCTGCTCCGGGTCTTGCGGGAGCATGAAGCCATTTCCCCCTCTTCTCTTCCCCGCTGCAAATCTGACTAATATGAGGCCTCGGTTCAGCCATCGCAACTCGTGGCCGCCACCAGCCATACGGCGTGTCGCAGTGTATCGCCGTTTGTCGTCGAAATAAACGGCCTTCGATCTAGACCCGGCCGCGATGCTCATGTACCTTTTCCCCAGGTACAAGCGCCTTCAGAATGGGGCAGGATCAGAGCCGCAACCACGGACATGCCAAAGCTCCACCCGCAATGTACCTCATGTACATGCCCGGCAGGCTGGTCGCAATCGAGCTAAGATCGTGACCTCGAGCCTGTGTACCTGTCAAGTCCCTCCCTCGCTTGACGCCTCGACGACATACCCACTGTATCTCGATCAGTGAGATACAGGAGCCGCGGCTTGAGAGACAGCGTTGCGGGTTCTTGGTATCCACGAGTGTTTATATTGTGGCAAACCAAACAAAGAAAAAATACCATAAACCAATTACCGTCCCGCCATGCATAATTTTTGGGGAAATTTTTTGCACACAAAACTAATTGAGCATTATTCACAGCAACACTCCATACACTTAAAAAAAAACAAAAAAAACCAATACAACGTGACGACTGTTGAAATTTGCAGAAGCAATTCAGATTTTTAAAAAAAAAAATCTACCACGACGACACGAGATATTTTTATTTTATTGTAATATAGAGTCGCACAGTATCCCTTGATTTTTGTTCGTCGTCATCTGATTGTCGGTCGGCAGCTCATCGTAAGAATATGGTATAGGGTAACCGACTATCACAACACCAAGCACATAGCACCCTGACTGACCAGTTGGATGCACAGAGTGAGACATATATGGGGACTATGCTGTGGGAATGCTGTGGGGATCGAGCTCCCTGGCATCCATACTGATAATACAAGCAGATCTCTATCCGATAGACATGGGATGGCCATCGTCTGAAAATGTTTGGTGTGCTACGGAGACTCCGGCTTCCGTCCTAGATACGAAACAGCTTGCCACATAACATGACCTGATTCATCGCCACAGGCCGACAAAGTTTATCGAAAGCACTTGCCCAGCGTGGATCTTTCCACAGGCGAGCGAGCCTGTGAATTTCGGGCTTCTAGAAACGAAGGGACAGCCCCTGCTCGGCAAGGGAAGCCCCTCGACCAGTGCAACGTCTTGCCCCCCCCCACACTCCCACTTGACATCAGCCTTGTCATGGCTGTTCGCCTGGATGGGTTAGAGCAAACCGTTTCAACTCCATGCACTGCAGATGAAACTGCATCGGCTGCACGGCTGCTTGCGTATTGAGAAACTGGTCAATCCCCGTGACTTTTCTGGCATGCTACCCCGGGCGAGTGCCGAGCCAGTGCAACGCTGACGGATGAGACCGGGGTACGGCACTGACAGTTCAAAGATGAGACCAGATTCCGATTTTGGCCACAGATGCAGCAGTTATAGTAAAGCAATTATAGAGTACCTGAAACTCCCTGCAAAAGAGACGGTCAGTAGGCGCTGGGCCTGGGGGCGGGACGCGGAGGCGCCAAGATCTTATCAGCATTGTTATATATCGAGACTCCAAACATCAGTGGCCGAGTGTGCATGTCTGGTGCGGAACGGATGGGGTAGTATTGTCGCGAGAGAGGTCACGCATTCGCTATGCACCCTCCCAGTTGGGAAACGCTTGGGCAGCTTTGATGCCGGCTGTGTTTTGATGTCATTGGAACCGATGTTAGATCGACGCTCGGAAACAACTCTGATGAGCCTTGGGGAGGGAGACCCTTCGTGTGCCAAAGGGTAGCAGTCATCGGCACTTCTGACGCATGGGCTTGCTGTTTGAAACAAGAACAGACGATGCGAGAGGCTGTTGGAGCTGGGCTGCGGCCAACTAGAGGGCCACATTTTGGGGACTCGGTGCGTTCCAACTCTGGGCCGCCCCGAGTAAACAAACTTTGGTTATTCTTAGATTTGAACCCCCGGAACATGTTTGTGTTTGAAAGATGCATCAGTCTCACTGGATCGAAGGACATCCGGCGTCAAGTGAGCCTCCTGCCTAGACCAAACGGGAGGCCGTTGACAGATGGCCTCGCCTGGATTGGGCCTGCACCCGCCCTGGACCCTTCGGCTGCAAATGTTCCGGGTTACACTACGTGATGGAGTTTGGTTTCTCGTGTCAGGCACCTGGTCTAGGCCTCAAGATGGGACCAGATGGGACTCGGATGGGACTGCAGATGGGACTCACTCCAGACGAGCCTCTCTCGATAACGATCCTTGCATTGATGGATATACATACACCCCAAAAGGCATTGGCGGCAAAATCACAGCCGGCAGGTGCCGAGGCCCTATGGAGAGAAAGGGACAAAAAAAATAAAAAACAAAAAATAGAGCGGAGGATCGCCTAAGATGGGCACTGGTGTGGTGATCTTCAGGGCTGTGGCTTCAACGCCTCTTCGTCTGCAATGTCCGGATACGGGGAGGATCAGCAGAGGCGGAAGAGCGGGCTTGGGGGCAGGCTCATGTTGGATGGTAGGTAATCTACCCGGGCGGAACTCAGGGCCGTACGCAACCCAGATGACGTGGAAGAGCGAGATGCCGTGTGGATTTGTTTGTACGGACTAATTAACCTGGGACACGGGATTTTTGGCGATGACGAAGAGCACAAACCATAATTGAATGAATGGTAAACAAAAGCAAAAAAAGAAAATGGAAGCCCTGCTTAGTCGAAGTTCCACTGAGGCTTGGGATTCCAGTGCCACGAGCTGCTCCGAGCGGCAAAAGCAAAGACTGCAGACGGCAAGACGTATCTCGAGCCTCGGGATGCGTGATGCTGGTTGATGCGCGCCAGTGTTTCCTGTATGTTTCCTGCGCTATTTACGACCCGAGGCTTGCTTAACTATAACACAAATGATGCGTGAATAAAATCGAGCGTCTCAGAGTACCTGGGACATGTTGGGGTTGTGTGTGTGTTTTGACACATTATCGACCCCTCATTTACTTTTCTTCTTTATTTTTTATTTTACCCCTCACTCACCGCGCGAAAGAAAAAAAAAAACAATAGTCGGTACACGAAGGTTCCATAATGGAGGCATCGAAAACAGGAAGGACCTTTTTTACTGGGTATCGTCTCTTCTCGATCAGAGCGAGAATTGGCTCGAGCAGCGGAAATCCGCCAATCACGGCGAGACGATGGCGAATGAATGGCTGCGTCTGGGCGACGCTGATACCCATGTGAAATTACGCCAGTGCACTAGCGGGTTTCAAGGGATCCCTGGCCCTGGTCAGGCTGTGGCAGGGCTCCTCAAGGGAAACGAAAAGGTGGCGTCCGATGGGGGAGGGGAGGGGGGACCAGTTTCGAGAGGCGCAGCTCTTTATTATTGTTTTTCTCTGGCAGACCATGTGCCCTAGCCCATGTTTGTTGTTGGAGCGGCAGGTATAGTAGCTGTGTTGGATCCGGGGCAATTAATCTGGTTTTTGCTTTGTTTGTGCCTCGTGAACGCCGGCGTCGAGATGGTGAAGCAGGCCGCTCTGTGATTGGGAAATTTGCGGGTGGTGGCCATGTTTCTGAAAGCGGAGAAGGCGACATGCCATTTTCTGCACGCGGGTTTGCTCTGCGCTGACCACGGCGGGATTCGCTTGGGATGATGGGGATGGGGCGTCCCGTTTAAGGTGCGAAGCGGGCGTCATTGCACGGGAGATCTCTCGGCCACCTATCACAGCGGCACATCGCGATGGGGACGGGTAGACAAGGTTCCGGGCAGTAAGGGGATTCGCCGCCTGCGAGGCTCGTTTCGATGGGACCCCTCCAAACCAAACGCCTGGGACCAGACTTTCTGTCCAAGGGGACAGGTACGGGATGGGATCAACCATGGATGAGGGGGGGAGTGGGAACGAGGCGAGAAATTCATGACGGTGAGCGAGCCTTGGGACCAAACTATTGATTTTGCCTGTCAGATTCTTAATTATTCGCGGGGTGGATAGAGAGGGATAGGAGAGATTGCATCTGTGGGCATGCTATGACAAATTTGCGCAGCCACGAAAGCGATTGCGAAGACGGAAACAGAAGAAGGCTGGCAACCAACATGTATTATGCATGTAAGTGAGTGAGGTGTAGGGGTAGCAGTAGCAGCAGCACCACACCGATCGCGATGGTGATGATGATATGGTCACAGCGGCATCATGTCAAGTTTCGCACTCGCGCCCGTTTGACGTGTTTCCCCAGCCCACACAGGCCACATTCCAGCCAGTGAGTGACACCACAAGTCAGCGGGATTCCAGCCCACACTGCAGACGGCCGCGCCCAAGGCTCCGTCAATTATCACGGAGCAGTAGGAACCCTCATCGCCCAGCAGGTCGGCCAATCAGCCGACCGCGAGCAGGGGACCTCCCACGCGCGGGGCGAGAACACCTGAAGCTGAGGTCGGTGCAACCCCGCCGTCCACGATGGAGATGGAGTGAGGGTGAGCAGGGGGGAAACTCTGACAGGACCAGGCGCTCCAATACATTAACACACGCGCCATCACCACTTGCTGCTTTGCCCAGATGGGGAAGCAAAGAAGAGCGAACCCAGCACTAACCCCATGGAGCAGGGCCATGTAGCTTATGTAGCCATGTACGTAGACATATGCGCGTACCTACATACAGACGTACATACATACATGTATGCTTTGCAAGATCGGATGCCAAGTGCCCACCCCCCCAGGGGCCCTCGTCCACGCCCACATTCTCTAACAGGCAACAGGTGTGCCGCACAGGCCTGCTTCTGCTTCTTCCTTCTTTTGATTCTCTGGTCTTTGTTGCGCTGCTGTCCAGTAGTAGTAAAGTAGTAGCTGCTCGACGGCTTTGCACCAGACATGGTAATTGGTTGCACACACGCTACTAGGGAGGGGGTGTTGGTCCTGTCGTAACAGGCACAAACCTTGATTGAGTGAGGACCGCGACTTTTTTTTTTGGCCTTTGGTCTGACGCTTGTCCCGGATCCACGAGCATCTTTGACAGTTTTGTCTGTGGGTAACCGTTGGTCTCTGGGCCGTCGTCTCGCCGGATGTTTTGGTGGCGTTTTTTAATTCCTTTGGCTCGCTCGCTCCATATTCCTTTTTTTTATAGATTTGGTCCGTGGGTGCCGAAATGCAGGTCCCCGCAAAGACGGCGCCTCGTTGGGGTACTGTGGCTTCACATAAGGAATAACAATCAATTTGGCCCAATTTCTTTCTGGGGATCGCTGCGCCGCCATCACTGGTTATTGCGGGATTGGTGCAGGCTGCCACCGCAAGTTCATACGCGCGAGGGGTTTTGCAGAAATGGAAAAAAACAGGCTGGGGGGAAACTTTGCGTGGGTGTGCGTGATCGTAATTGCGAGCGAGTAAATGAATGAGTGAGTGCGTGTGTGTGTGTGAGTGGGAATGAACAAAAATTCTCCGAGATTCCAGGAGTGCCTTGCCTGAGGGAGTGCTTGCTGGCCCGGCCCTGTGACTGACAGTTAAGCGAGAAACGTGTGTTGCGGTGAGCAGAACGGAGACGAAGGGGAAACTCGAGATGGAACAAATACGACATGGCGGAGACGAACCAGAGAAGGAAAAAGAGGGGAGAGAGCAAAAAGAAAAAACACGGCTGGGGAGGGGCGAAAGAAAAACAACGATAGCACACTCTCGCCTCCAAACACTCGGGTGTTGAAGCCAAACTCTTGATGGTTTCCAAACCTGACGTCAGATTCGGAACAGCAGCAGCGTCTTGAAGACCAGACGAAACAATATGCGTCCAGGCACAAAACAATGGGGATGGGCAAGTCTCAATGCAAGCAAAACCCCAACTGCGTGATGAACACGTCTCGCCTCGTTCGCCGCAGGTTTGGTTCCATGTCGAGTTTCGTTCATCCGGACTCTGGTTCAGAGGACCAGGGTCCTGGTCTCATGGCCTGGTCCATGGGGGCCTGGCCCGGAACATCGATGCATGGATGCATTGCATGGATGGCCATGGCCATGGATCATGGATCCATCACCACCGCCGCCGCCGCCGCCGTTAGCAGTTACAGGACAATGCCGTAGTTTGAGCCACTGCCCTCCCGTGTGCGCGCCCCCCCGTACCTTACAGTAGGCTGCCCACTAGGCCGGGTACCTACAGCCCGCTACAGGGCGCGCTACCAGGTACGCTGCAGTCTTGGTAGGGTCTGGTAAGGGCTCGGTAGGGTCTTGGTAGCGTCGGGGTACGTACCGATCCCAAACCACACGCCCAGGCAAGGTCAGGTACGGTACCTTACCTGCTACTCACTATACTGCCAACGCAAGTTTATTATCTTGCCCCTCCCGTAATCTATTTGCTCCTCTTCTCTCTCCTCTTCAGCTTGGAAGTCATTCCTCATTAACCATCGCCTTTTCTTCTTCTTTTCTTTTTTCTTCTTCATCCATTCTTCTCTGGGATCACGCTGTAGCGTCATTCCCTCTTTTTGGCTTCACTTCACTTCTGACCCTTCGCAGCGAGAGCACCACACTCCTTGACCCGTTCCAACTGGCTTGGCTGCTGACACTCCTTTGAAACCGTACCAACGAAATCGATTTTTGTTCTTCCTTTCACGCAACCAAAACGCCTTTTTGGATTTCCCTCGACGTTCCTGAACCTAGGATTCGGCTTTGTTTTTATTTTCCCATTTTACGAGGGCCATCTGTTTTTTTGCCTGTGTGGACGCCCTAGTTTCTTGACAGTTTTTCGAGTATCACTCGCAGGACAAACCGCAAAGAACACCTCAAGGCACCACACACACACACCATCTGCGAGGACTGCGTTACCCGCCTGGACCTTTTTTCTCTATTATTCACAACACACACGACGAACTTGTCGGCATCTTCGAGAGATACCCATTTCACCAGTTCGAAAACAGGATTCCCTTTTTCCCATTACATCGACGATCAAAACCCTAGGACCATGTCTTGCAGACAACCTTCACAGGCCCCCGCGCCATATCTCCCCACACGGGATTCCATGGATCGACACGACTATGGTGTTACCAAGGCCCGCAAGGTCTCTTCGACCGGCGGCGGACGTGCATGGAGCGAGGACGAGGCAAGCTTAACTACTATTTTCTTGGCAGCATGCAATTGACCACTAACACGATGGGTGCAGGAGCAATACCTTCTCCAGACTCGCCTCCAGAAGATGCCTTACAAGTATATTGCGGCGCATCTCAAGAAAACGGAACTGGCATGCCGTCTTCACTACCACCAGCTCTCCCACGGCAGCAACCGACGCAAGCGTGCCACCTCGTGCTCGTCGACCGGTACTGACCGCTCCCCTGCCATGGCTCCCAGAGCCCCCAGCCCGACCCATGAAAGTGTGTCTCGCTCTGTGTCGCCACCTGGAAGCGCAATGAGCTACAGCCCGCCGCCCCAGACCAACACCATGAACAACGTCAACTGCATCCAGCTCCCCAGCATCGTGACACCCGAAGAGGTGCCCAGGCTCCCTGCCATCCTTCCTAAGCCTTCCATGACTCTCCCTCCCCCTCCAGCTTCTTCCCAGACGTATGCCTCGCCGGCCGTGGATAACCATGCTTCCATCCCTCCCCCAGACCCCTTCCACCGTGGTCCTCATGCGCACCACCGAGCCACTCCTCCTCTGCGCCTCGACTGCTCAACCACTCCCCAACCGATCATGAACGCTCATACTGCTGCTCATGTCGACCTGACTCGTCTCCACTCCATCTACTCTGTTCATCGCAACAACTTTTGGTCTGCCATTGCCAACGAGTACGGCCCCAATGTTTCGCCCACTGCTCTTGAGCAGGCCTGGAAGACGGGTGTGTGCTGTAACCAGAACGCCGTTACACCCATCACGCCCATCTCGAGCCCCAGCAACAGCCACTTGGAGAGGGAGCCCCAGAACAAGGGTCAGGACAAGACTCGCATCTCGTCCATCCTTGGCATCGACGCCGACCCCCGCACTGCTCGCGATAGAGATATCGTGAGGAGAATGGAAGAGGAGCGCTTCCGCGTTATGCAAGCTGCTCACTAAGCGCAAATCACTCCACCACAACTTGTCCAGACAGAAATATCTGGACATGGGAAGTAGGGGATAACAAAAGACCAATCATCCCAAGGTCTTACATTGTACTATACGTCTGGTTCATCTTATTTTTGCAGTATTTCTTATTCTCGTGCTTTGGGCGTGCGATGCAGCGTTTGGGAGCGCGGATCCATGCCCATAGTCGCCTACACCCACACTGAGGCGCAAGCTATGAGGCGTTTTTGTGCCTCTTCATTGGAATGATTGATTTTATTTCTGTTCGATTCAGACATGGACTTGAACCCATGTCCTGGCTCACGAGACAAGTATTGTTTAGTGGAGGCATTGCCCCCGGCCGGGAGGCACCGTGGTCATTTGAGGTACTACTACATGACATGAAGAGTAGACCTCACAAGTTGGAAGACATTTCTCTTTTATTCTTTCACATTCTTGCATGGACAGAGTTGAGAATTTTGCTTGGGGAATTTGCGAGCCAGCCAAACTGGGCATGGAATTTTTTGCTTTGCTGCGTTCTTGTTCAATTTTGCTGCGCATGGAGGCGGGTTTTGTCTCATTTGTTTCCTTGTATCTTGATCCGCCTGTTTTCGTTCTGGCTTTTCCTTTTATTTTCTATGGATAGTCCCGTTTCAGTAGGACTTACGAAATGATGTGATGAAATTCGACGCCATCCTGGAGTCTGATCTACACACCACATTCTTGCACACGAGGTTATTTGACGTCTTGGGACGGAAAAAAGAGGTGGTGGTGGGGGGGGGATTACAGTTAGCTAGGTCGGCGGCAAGCCTTGCTGCCCAAAAACAAATGTTAAAGTCTATTTGTGTCTCGAATAATTTTTTTTTCGGTCCCTTCCTTGTCGCGATTGCTGTGTCGTTGTGAATCACTGTGAAACCGGGCCGAGGTATTTTGTTGCGGTGTGCGGTGTGTGGAATTTTTGGCTGGCGGTTGACGAGACTTGGAGTGCTTCGTGGCTTGTCAGATGTGCATCTTCTGTAACGGGCTGTCTATGCGTATGCAATGTCATTACGGCAGGTTGAGTGGCGGCAATTAGGGCAACTCAGTCAGCCGTCCTAAGCAACTGGCTGCCTCCCACCGTCTTCCCGGGTGTCTCTCTGTGTTATGCCGCCGTATGCAATTTATCGTCGTATTTGGCGGATGCAATTCGAAACATCGGTGTCGGGGACGGGCACGTTCTGGCAGTGCTCGGTGCGGATTGGCCCGACAGAAGTGTTGCTCTGCTGCCATCTGACGTGACAACAATAAAGTCGGGCACAAAGCGCAGGGCGAGGTGAGCAAAGTGGCGTCGGGGGCCCGGGCCTTGCCTGGATACAACGGCGTTGTTATCTCAGGTTCCACGGGTTCCACTACGCTGGAGAGAGAGCTACCGTGCAGCGCGCGAGACGGGGAGAGGGGTTTAATTTGGCTTGCTCTGGTTTGTTTTGCTGTTGTATGGTTGTTTATTTTCCAAAGTTATCCTTTGGTTTTATTGTTTGTTTACTAAACTCTTCCTATAGTCTCAGGGAAATATCTGTTTTTTTCTGATGAGCACAAATGATGAACATTAAAAAAAAAACATAAAATCAGATCGCTATTTGGTTGCTGCACGGCACATCATGTTTAAAGCTCGGCATATAATGGGCTGGGGGTGGCGTGGCCCGTTTGGTCGGCTCCGGCGTCTCCAGTAAAATCGGGACCCAACTCGGCCGGGCCAAGACGGAGCCTTGCCGGGGGTCCTGGATTGCCGGTGGAGATTAAAGGCAATCATAATGAGTGACAAATTATTAGGGCGAATATGCGCAAACCCTCGTGGTTCACACGCCCGGCGAGTCGATCTTCTAATTTTAAAGCAACGGCAAGCTAAGCTTTAGGCTCTGCAGATTATTGGGAACTAGACTAGTCTTTTTGTGCAGCCTGGTCATGATTGCCATTGCTCTCGGACGTGTGAGCACGACCCTTGGCACACCAAGATTGTCCGGGCCGAATCCAGGTCAGTGCGGACGAAATGCAGCGGGAGGGGGTGGGATGATGGGCGATTGACGACGATGATAATGATGGGGAGATGAATCCGGCCCCCGGATAACGTGCACCCATTTTTTTTTTGTTGGTTGACGTGTGGTTTTCCGCCGTTGCATCTAGCTCGTCGTGACAGGGCTGTGTAGCGGGACGATTGAAGATGGTGGGACATGTCTGTACATGCGTGTAGACAAGAACACCACACGCCCCCCTTCCTCTTCCCCTCCCCTTCTCGTGGTGAGTTGACCCGATCGGGTAGGAAGCCGATCCTCGTTGTGATTTGCAGACATGGGGGGGCGTCGTCCCTATGACCTGCTTTGGGAGGGGGACGGACTTTTTACTCATCGTCGTCTGTTCCTTGTCCGCCGCCGCCTTTGCCCTCTGTGGCTCCATCGATTGCAAAGCCGAGGCCGGGCATTCGACGACGAGTGAGACGGGGAAGTGGGCATTTTGATGGGGATGAGAAAAAAGAGGGGAGGGGAAATCCTATTGTGGATACCTGACCCAGCTTTCTCTTTTCCGTCGCTTGCGTGTGGTGGCCTTTGATTTTTTTTACTTGCTTCGGGAATGGCTGTCCGGCCGCGCTGGAGAATTGCCGTTTCTGGGGGAAGGAAAAAAAAAAGAGTGGAGTTTTTTGAAGGAGCGGGGGGGAAGAACACACATTTCGTCATTGTCGTCTTTTGAGAGACATCGTCTTTTTGCCCTTTCTTTTTTTTGCTTCTCAATTTGGTGATTTATAGGTATGTTTGTTCATTCGTGAGAGCTAGCCCTAACTACAACTGCCGCACTGCTTGATTGAACCACCGCCCCAAAAAAGCCAATGCCAATTCACAGCAACAGCTGGCTGGAAAACGTAGCCGAACTGCTTGTAGTTGCGTTTTCACCATCTGCTCCACAATCGACATCGTGACCCAATTGCTCGGCTGGAATGCCTCGTGGGCTTTTCCATTAGCAAGCCACGACAAACTCTCCCTCCCCACACTCCCCTCTTCTCCGCACCGCCCACACTGCAAGTACGTCGCACCACCCATTTCCCTTCCTCTCACCTTGTTGTCCTGGGTATTGAGTCCCTGGTTGCTGTACTTGCTTTTCCTCCGACATCGCTGGGGAAGGGATAAGATCCGATTCCTTGTACTTTTTCCTTTCTTTCCTTCTCCCGTCCAAAACCTGTTGGGCGCACATCCACCCTCCAACTGACTCACTAACCAATCCTGGGAACTCCCCGTCCACAGACACGAAGCCATTGCGAAGAAAAAAAGAGAGACGGGACTTCAACTTTAGTTACTAAGAGAGATAATACTCGCTATTAGATTCTCACAATGGCGGACCAGCAGCAATCCAACGGTGCCGCGAGTGCGGTCCCCACCCAAGATCCCAAGGCGCCTAAGGACTATATCCAGTTCCCCTGCTTGCCCGCTGGAGGACCTTTGAACCGTTGGTCTACTAAGATTACCCGTGAACATGACTATCCCGGAGCTCAGGTATGGCGTATACGCGCATGGCACATGAAAAAAAAAGACAGGAAGCTGAGTCGAGGATAGGCCATGCTTTACGGAGCCGGTGTCCCCAACAAAGACATGATGAAGAATGCGCCCCATGTCGGCGTTGCGACCGTGTGGTGGCAAGGAAACCCGTGCAAGTGAGTCGTCAATGAACAAGAGGGGGAAAGAAAAATGAAGACCGAGGCAATTGGGAACGTGCAATGGCTGACTTGAATCTCGTTTAGTACTCACCGTGAGTGACATGACAAATAGCGGGGAGGGGGGAGCAGTCATGATGGACACAAATCACTTACAAACGGACCAGTGCTCGACCTCGGCCAGATTGTCAGGAATGCCATCGAAAAAAACGGCATGCTGGGATGGCAATTCAACACAGTCGGCGTCTCGGACGCCATTACCATGGGTGGTGAAGGTGAGTAAACCAGCTTCTTCCTCCCCCCTTTTCATATGTCATGACAAAGGCTTGCGCATGTAAATAACACGCGGCTCCTCTTCTTTTCCCCCGCGAAAAAGGCATGCGCTTCTCCCTGCAGACACGCGAGATCATTGCCGACTCGATCGAGTCCGTCACCTGTGCGCAGCACCACGACGCCAACATCTCCATCCCGGGATGCGACAAGAACATGCCGGGCGTCGTCATGGCCGCCGCCCGCCACAACCGGCCCTTCATCATGATCTACGGCGGCACCATCCGCAAGGGCCACTCGGGCCTGCTCGAGAAGCCCATCAACATCAGCACCTGCTACGAGGCCTCGGGCGCCTTCACCTACGACCGCCTCCACGCCAAGACGAACCCGGGCGCCCCCGGGCGCACCAGCGCCGACGTCATGGACGACATTGAGAAGCACGCCTGCCCCGGCGCCGGAGCCTGCGGCGGCATGTACACGGCTAACACTATGGCGACGGCAATTGAGGCCATGGGCCTGTCGCTGCCGGGCTCGTCGTCGTACCCGGCCGAATCACCTGAGAAGCACCGCGAGTGCGAGCGCGCCGCCGAGGTCATCAAGACAACCATGGAGAAGGACCTGCGCCCCCGCGACCTGATGACCCGAGCAGCCTTTGAGAACGCCCTCGTGTTGACCATGATCCTGGGCGGCTCGACAAACGGCGTGCTGCACTTCCTCGCCATGGCCAACACGGCCGGCGTGCCCCTGACTCTCGACGACGTCCAGCGCACCAGCGACCGCACCCCCTTCCTGGCCGACCTGGCCCCCAGCGGCAAGTACTACATGGAGGACCTGTACAAGGTGGGCGGCACCCCTTCCGTCATTAAGATGCTCGTGGCCAAGGGCATCCTTGACGGCAGCATCATGACCGTCACGGGCAAGACGCTCGGCGAGAACGTCGCCGACTGGCCCAGCCTGGACCCGGGCCAGCAGATCATCCGCCCGCTCGACGACCCCATCAAGTCCAGCGGCCACATCCGCATCCTGCGCGGCAACTTTGCGCCCGGCGGCGCCGTGGCCAAGATCACGGGCAAGGAGGGCCTCAGCTTCACGGGTAAAGCCCGCGTCTTCAACTGCGAGAACGACCTGTCGGCCGCGCTGGCCGCCGGCTCGATCCGCCGCGAGGACGGCAACCTGGTCATCGTGGTGCGGTACGAGGGCCCCAAGGGCGGGCCCGGCATGCCCGAGCAGCTCAAGGCGTCGGCCGCCATCATGGGCGCGGGGCTCAACAACGTGGCCCTCGTCACCGACGGCCGGTACAGCGGCGCCTCGCACGGCTTCATCGTCGGCCACGTCGTGCCCGAGGCGGCCGTCGGTGGGCCCATCGCCCTCGTGCGCGACGGCGACACCATGACCATTGACGCCGTGCGCAACCGCATCGACGTCGACGTCTCCGACGCCGAGCTGGACGAGCGCCGCGCCCAGTGGGTTGCGCCCGAGCCCCGTGTGAAGCGCGGAGTCCTGGCCAAGTACGCGCGCCTGGTGAGCGATGCGAGCCACGGCGCCGTGACGGATCAGTGGTGAGTTGATGATGACGACGACGATGTGAACAAATGATAATGATGGATGGGTGGCACTGCTATGTTGTATGTATGCTCGAAACCTGGAGAGGGACTTGGGTTCATGAAAATAGCATCAAAAATTGATTAGATAGATGTATATATGCATCCGTCCGTGCAAGAAAACCTCACTTGAGCTCTGTAATTGTGACCCCTGAATCGAGTCGAGGATATAGCCTCAAAGAATCCTCTCCTCAGCACAACACAATGACCCAATGCGAAAGACATGTATATACATACACACAGACTCATATCTATTCTCGACCAAAAAAAAAAAAGTCATCCATACTGCAAAAAAGCCAAACAAAAGCACAAACGAAGGGTATCGCGCAGACAGACCACATGCTACCTCTACAGTCTCTTCGTCCTTCCTCCTCGTATGCGTATTGCTTACTCCAGCTCTTGTATTTGTGCGTCAAAATGAAATCCATAACCCGGCTTAGCCCCCTTTCCCGTCACCTCTCATTAACATACGTTTGCTTGTCCCTCATCATGCCTAGCTGTCCTCCCCCATGGTGTATTAACGACCTCTGCCCTGGCCATACTACTTATACCGGCTCTGTCTAAGCAGCATGTAGTGCGGTGACTTTGCGACGGGCTCTACTCGCCCAGTGGCATGCCCTCAAGCTCGTCCAACAACCGTCGCCAGTTGTCTGCCAGCATCTCGGCATACTTGACTCGCTCTCCAGCCCAGTCTTGGTTCCAGCGACTGACGTGATATTGCGTCTTCTGGAAGGTGACAAGTTCATCACGGAGGCACTCCTTGACAAAGATAGACCGGTTGTGCTGCTGTACGATTGACTCCTTGTCCTATTTTTACGGTTAGCTACGTCATATAGCAAATGACAGGGGTAAACATACCTTGATAATGTTTTCGGCAACCCTTTCAATCTCGCCAGGCTTCACCATGCCCTCGGGCTTGGAGCGCAAGCTGGCCAGCTTGTTTTCATTGGTTTGGATTCTTCGCTCAAGATAGGGAATGTTATCCTTGTCAAGCCGCTCTCGCCTGTCAAACAACTCCCGAAGGCTCACTAGCGCATCTCGCTGTCGCTTCAGGTCTTCCAGCACGCCCTCATCCCAGCCGCGGCTCTCATCCTCCATCAGGGCCTGGCATGTTCGAAGATGCTTGCTCATCGCAACAAGACCGTCGTTGAGCAGGGGAACCTCGTTGGTGTCAGTGGCGTACGTCTCGTTTGACGTCTCGGTGAGGGAAATTAGGGCCAAGGCGATGCGGGCATGGTCGGCTGCTACACCCTCGGCTCGTTTAACCAGCCGATCCATGATGTTGCAGACATTAATGTATAACTCAGCAGAACGACGGATGCCATTTTGAGTTTTGTTAAACAGTTCCTCCAGAGTGGGAGGAAGTGAATCCTCGAGTCCAGCGGGCAATGGCCTGTCGACAAACTCGTCTTGAACAGAGATGGTCGCCTGCTTGCGCCAGACTGCTAATTCCTGCTCCTTGTGTTAGTGTAAATGACGGATACTTTTCGGAAAGGGCAAATTTGAACGTACGGTGGGGACAGTCAGGAACATGATGACGAGTTGCTCCTGGTTCAGAACCGGGTGTCGCACGAGGGCATTCAAGAACCGAGCCAGACCCCTTCTCCGTTTCTCGATAAAGGCGCCATCGTTGGACAAATGGCTGCCATTGACGCCCACGCGCTTGGGAGGAAGCAGCGGCAACATTCGGAACGGATACCTCTTGTGCAAGCAATCCAGTAGCCAGACAAAATCGCTGTATCGACGAATAACCTTGCTGCCGCGGCGTTGGCTTGACACCTCATAATTGTGGTGCTGGAACATGAACATGCCCTCCTTCTCCGGCATCAATGTCACGATTACATTTTCCTCGACGCTCTGGCTGACCCTGCTGTGGCTGCTCTGATGCTGATGCTGGGGGATTCTTGGTACAGTGTTGCCGCTGGGGATACGGTTGGGCTCGCCAAACGGGTTTGAAACGATGCTCTGCGGTGTCTCGCCAAATCCTCCAACCGAAGCAGGGTTCCCGTCGAAATAGCCACCCCATCCGCCCGTCGTTCGAACCGAGCTGGCAGCGCTCTGCTGGCCCCCGTTTGCAGAGGGAGCGGGAGGTGACGAGTACTGGTTCATCGTTGGGGTGGGAATGGGTGCCGCGGCAGGGGGCTCTGGGAACGCGGCGTGCGAGTGCCCGTTTGTGTCGTGGTTCTGAGCGCCGTTGGACTTTGCGTGGCCATGATTCTTGTGCAGGTCGGGCGCGTTCCATGGGTCATCTTCGGGCTCTGCCATGGCTGGACGGGGCAGCCTGGGCTGGCGAGGGGCCGGTAGGGTGTCCTTCGGGGGCGTCTGAGGAGGTTTGGCCGAGAGCTCGTCGACAGGAGGCAAAATGGGCTCAGCGGTGATGCCGGGAAGCTTGGGTTGCGGTAGATCTAATAATGAAATGAGTTGTTAGTTGGTGCTTGCCATAGTGTCTCCACCAAAACGGTGGACGAATCCACTGATGCAAGGTGATATGATAAGGTCGCGGAATGACAGTACAAGCGAGTCAGAGGCCCCCCCAGCAAGTATTGAGTAATAGCTGAGGGGAACAAAGTGGGCTTCTGTCTTGAATCGGAGTGCAAAAAGGTTACACTTACTGCGTCGCCTCTCGTCTACGCCGTCGAGGCTGATGACCTCGCCCTCCTGTGCCAACCCAACCAGGGCCAGGACAACGTTGAACTCTTCCCGGCCGAAAGTGACATCACTGCCGTTCGGGGCTACCAGGGACATGATTCGGGCCTGGGCATCGGCGCCGAGTCTGGCGGCGGCGAACAGCTTGGCGATGGCGTTCGCGGTGATGCGTCCAGAGCTGCCATCCTCGCGCACGGCAATGTCAAACGTCTCAATGTAGCTGTCGGGCACGTCGGACGCGGGGAGCAGGTTGCGGATCAGATCGGCGCGGCTCTGCTGCTTCCGCGGGGTGGGCATATCCCAGGGAGAGCCTCCATCTCCGTCGTCATCGGCAAAGAGGCTGTTGGACGAGTTCTTGGAAATGGGGTCGGCGTCGAACAGGCCGCCGCCGCCAGCAGACTTGGAGCGGGCAGCTGGCGATGCCGGCAAACGGGTCTCGTCGTCGGTGGGGGATGTACCAAAGAGCGACATGGCGACAATTATGGATCGAGGGGAGTATCGCGCGTGAGGTGATGTCGTCGATGGGCTCCGTCGCGGTCCCAGTCAAGGGGTGGAAGCCGATGCCAATGGCCCCAGGGATTCGTAATCGCGATGGGTGCGGTGCAGATGCGGCGGCAATATAGACAGACGTCCGGGCGGGAAGCAGCTGGAGCGTCGGGCCTCTGCACAAAAACGAGCCGGGAATTGGACACAAGGGTATGCCTCTGTGCACCTGGATGCAGCAAAATCAACACGCAATGCACCGGCTAACCATGCAAAAGAGATGTAGATAAATTGGGCGAGGCGATGAGGGAGGTTGGTGAAGTCATTCCTGGGTGGAGAAGGCTCTGTGGTTGGACTGGGCTGGCGCTGGCGTTGTAACACCACTAAGGCAAGGCGCCGAGGAGCTCTGGTGGAGCATGCCCCATGTACCCAAAACAGCAAGTTCGCATACAACATGTACATGCGGGCAATGGCAATAACCCGGGCCTCCACACACATGCTCTGCCGCATGCTCTGCCACATGCTCTGGATCTTATCGCTCCCGTCTACAAAAATGCACCAACAACCACGCGCGCTAGTGGTTGGTTGCCGGTTCAGTACCACGCTTTCGACATTCACATGGGAGGCTGGATGGACCAAATCCATCTTGACTAAAAATGGCCTTGTAGTTGCTTCCCAACAATTGTATTCATATTGTTGTTTTTTTGATTGTATATTGGTCTTGTCGTCACATTCAAGTCGTACTTGCTCCAGTACAGTATAATACAGTTGCTCAATGGCCAGCCCCCTCCTGCTTTTTGCTTTACCACAGAGTCTCCTCTGTCTTCTTGGTGTCCTTCTTGACCTCGCTCTTGATCTTGTGCACACCTGGCACCTTGAAGTACAAACTGGGCGACTCGCCCGGTGCTAGCTGGTGGCTCAGGTATCCTCGGTGCGCGGGGTCACGGTAATACTCAATATCCTCACGGCTGGTGGGGTCGGGAAGTCGGTATCGGAACAGGTTCTTCCTTGCCTGCTCGAGAACGCTCTCGACATGCTCCTTGCCTACAGGAAGGGGTGTGGTGGTGTTAATTGACTCGCCGGTCAAAAGTCGCTTGATGGCCAGTTTGGTGTAGTATCGGGTGAGGACCTTGCCGCCCTTGGCCTCAATAGCCTCAATGGCCTGAGCGGATACTCGCGAGACCATCACATCAATGGGCTGCTTAAGGTTATCCGCACCACGGGACAGAATCTTGATGCCGTCCTTAACAGTTCCAACCAAACCACTCTCGATCAACTCCTTGGGGGTAATCTGCTTTGCCGAGTCAAGTCGTCCCTGGTCAATCCAGGCCTGGATCTGGTCGAGGTTGACTTCCGACATTGTAGGAGCGCGGCTGTATTTCAGTTAGCCAATTGACCAGTCAAAAGACCAATTGTCGGATCCCAATGGCTTACTAGTTGTTGAAACCCTTTCGTCCATGCTTGACAATCAGAGGAGTCTGACCACCCTGGAACCAAGGCTTGACCTTGCCGTGCTGCTTCTGACCCTTGTGACCACGACCAGATGTTTTTCCGTGGCCGGACGAAGGACCGCGACCGACTCGCTTCTTCTTGTGAATAGCGCCAGGGTTGTCTGCGAGACTGCCGAGGATGGAGGCATGGCGGGTCTGGAGAGAGAGGCCGGCGAGGTAGGCCGTCAGCGAGGTGACGGGGGCATTGGCGGTTGCCCTGCAGCACAGCGAGGTGCTGAGAGGGGAGATTCGGGGAGGCATTGTCGGAGGGGTGAGGCCGTGGCCGTTTCGAGGTCGTATGAGGCTCTCACTGGTCTCTCAAGGCGGCGTCCAATTTTTTGGAAGCTTTGGCGCAATGGGCCCAGCAAAATGTATATGCCTCAGGCGACAAAACCAGCACAACTCCGTGCCAATTGACAGTGCACATATTGAATTTACACGGTACCTCGTCGCTCATGTAAATGATAATCATAATTCAAAGAATTACTCCATTCTGGCTGAGCTGAATTAATGGTTCGTATTACCCGATAAATATATTTACAATAGAATAGAAATTAAAACTAGAATTAAACCCGAAAAACACCAAAACTGCCTCCAGACCATTAGAATGCATCATGGCTCATTTGATCATCACAAGTCCAACGCTCCTATGCCAGTCTCCCCTCCCCTAGATTATCTCGATCCGGGGATGTCGACTGACAATGCTAATTTCAGATGGCTCCTGATATCCTGTAAACACTCCAATGCGCCGAAATAATTTCCTTTTCCCTGTTCCCGCAAACCTCCCCACGACTTTTGGCTCTGGAACGAGGATGAGGCCTTCCGCCTCCCCCACGAACAAGAACCAGACGTTTACCAATTCTGTTGGGCAATCGGCTGCGACTTTTCTGTGATTTTCTGGGATGTCACCCAAGTCGTCAAGAAACGTCTCAACAGATCTATTAATATTCATCCAAGGCGCATAATTTTCATAAGCACCGTAGTATTGCCCATGGGTCTCATACCGCAGGGTCTTGATTTTGTCGAGGCGCCCCTCCACTAAGAGGGAAGTGCCGCTTACTGCTCGAACGACAAAGGGGGCTCCCTTGGGTTGAGAATCCAGCCAGCGAATGGGCTCCTTGGGTCTCGGGCTGCGACTTCGCCATGGCGATGACAGCGTAGACTTGGCGTTGCCGGAAACATCTCGCAGGCTGTACTTGAAGCTGCCCAGGCGGAGCTTTTGCAACAAACTGAGAGTTTCCTTCTCATAAATCCGGCGAATGTAAGGTTGACTGAGGTCATCCAGCACATTTAAGACAGCCATGCTAAGAGCACCTAGGGTGCTGATAGGAGCCGTGCTAGAGGCAATCGAACTCTCGGAAGAAGTCTTGCTCTCAGTATCTGAAGCATAGTCTTGGCCTGTTACGTCTAGGAATTTGACGCTGCCGTCAACTGAAGCCCACGACCAAGAAGGAGCACGGAACTTGTCTTGTCTGGCATGTTGGATTTTGCCATCAACCCGCCTTCCGGTGTGTTTCCACAACAACTGGTCGCAAAATCGATCTTCCCATGTGCCAAAGTGATAGTCTCGCCCGGTGGTGTTGGAAACCAATGAAGCAAGGCCGTCAATAGCTGCAAGTTTGTCTTTTGCAAAAGTAAGCTGCTTCTTGCTGTAGCTCTCCACAAGAGGGATCCAGCTGTGGTAGAGCTTTTCAGACACATTTTCCTTGTCAATCACAGTGGTGGGGTCATCATCAAGCGATAAATCTTGGATGTGACCTTCCCGGCACTGACGTGAATGGCATTTCCAGCGCAGCTCGGAGAAGCCGTATGAAAGGACGCGGTTTGATAGGACCGCTTCTTGAAAAGCCCAGCCTCGTTTTATTAAATGGTTAGTCTGGGGTTGGTTATAGCCAAGATCTGCCCCCAGATAGATTGATTCCTTGTCATCAATTTTAAATGGGAGGCGGGTGTATGGCATCTTTGCGGGAGGCCGATCCTGGAACAAACCAGAATGGGCATCAGGGGCTGCGCTAGCAGCTATTGTCAGCACTGAGCCGCTGAAGACCCTATGCATGGTTTTTGATTCTCTGTCAAAGTCTTGTGCGGCAGCCTCGTCTGTCCCCTGTATTATGCATAGGGAATCTACCCAAAGGTATTCGAAGCCGAGGTGCTTTGTCAAGGTTATAGAATCTTGTATTGTGCGCGGTAACTCTTGTAGGGGAATCGACTCGTGTAAATCGTCTCTGTTTGTTGATGTCATCTTGAAAAACGGTGTCTTTCCCCAGCAGTAGCTCAGGGCTAGATATGCGCCACGCTCGCCGTCTTTTGTTGTAATCAGCCTCGCGCGGGTGACACCATTTTGGGAGTCGATCTTGACTAGTCGACTGGGGAGTATGCAGTCGATGTTTTCGCGGCACTTTGGTAAATGCTTTGTCATGCAATCCGATAGCCACTTATTAGCCAGCTTTAGACATTCCACTGAGCCTGAGTTGGTTTCCGGTAGACGGTATGTGAAGTCGTCAGATTTGGAGTTGTCTGTGCATCATCGTTAGAGACATGGCTGAGACAGGCACTATGAACTTGTGCTTACCATGGTCGATATATGTTGTGAGGTGTCCCCGTGCAATCCATGGTTTATCATCAGGTGGGCCGAGGTGATATAGTCCTTTGTCTTCAGGCACCCATAGAAAGTCGTGACCTACGTTCGGGGGCATAACAAGAACATCCACGCGCTGGCAAGGGCCGTTGGGCGGGTTCCTGTATAGTCGAACGCTCCACACATCGGGGTCCTTGCTTTTGACAATAAGTTTCCGGCTTTCATGTCGTAGTGACCACCAGATGAGAGAACATAGGTTGCAGCGCGGAGTGGGGCCGGTCGCCGAGGAGCGCAGGTCTCGAAAGTCGGAGAATAACGTGTGTCCCTTGCCGTTGATCTGGTCAAACGACAGCGTGCTGCAGTTATCACACAACGTGACAGCCATGGTTACCGATTAAACTTGTCGACCTGGGACCTGGTGGGAGAGAAGGGGACTGGGGAAAGAAGGCAGGAATCGACATGGGAGGCAGAGCGGGAAAGACGTTAAAGAAAGAAGCATGCCACCTCTAGCTCCCGCGTCGTAAACGATTAACCCAGGGGTCCGGGATCACCGTAGAACGGTCGAAAAGTTCGTCCAGAAGGCGTGGCGCGGGCTAAACCTGGGCTAGAATGGCAGTTGGGCGGGCAGTTGGTGGTCAGCCCGCCGTCGTAATATTATGTGGCGTCGTCGTCGCCCTCGGCGCACCAGGTACGCGCATCCCCTTGCTTGCGGTGGCTTGAAGACTGGTAGCCGATCGCATTATCGCGACTGTTGGAGCCATTTTAGCGCCTCGCAAGTGGGCATCCCGCCAGTCAGTAGCCGGGTCCTGGCTCGATTCGCAGAAGGGCTATAATCTGACCCATTCAATACAGCCTCCAGCTAACCCGACACGGTGGTTGGATTAACCTGAACCTACCCGCCACTGACTAAAAGACCTTCACTAGAGGCAACAGCCACCATGGCGATGCAAACGAGACTGCCCGCCTTTGCTCAATTTTTCTTGGAAACGGCCTCGGACTTCTCACGAGGCCCCCGCGGCTATCGCCGAACGCAATCTCTTACCGACTAGAGGGTTGATGGGTCAACACACCCTCATTGACTCTTGTAACCGTTCAGTGTAAATATAGACAGGAGAAAGGAAAATGCCGTGACTCGAAAGTAAAGTCTGGCTGTGATGCGATCAAGTTGAGTGACACACATGTGACATAGGAGGCTTACAGCTTGGACAGGTTCATTGTCAAGCACGAGACACTCCAGGCATGACAAAAACAGTGCAATGAGGTTCTCCAACTCCTAAACAGCCTGTAGTCTGACGCGTACAGCGTCGCATCTGTCGGCGACCTCGGTGACGCTGAGTGACTGTGTGCAGTCTAAGATGATGATGAGCTTCGAACCCTAACCGCCCGCTGACGACGCGGGACGACGACCATCTCCGTGGGAAGCGCTTTCTTTCCCCCCATCATTGGCCCTTGCTGATTCCAACATCAAACCTGATTATATAAAATGGTGGTTGCTAACGTGAGAAACACCTGTTTCAGGCGGGCCCATCTGGTAGGTAATCCATGGACAGAGCAGAAACGAAGCATGTCAGAATCGCCGAATCCATCAACACCGGCTCTTGGGATGGTCAGCAAGGACGAGGGTGCTTGGCAATCAGAATTAGAGTGTGCATAATTATTGCCGGCTCGGTTGCACATCCGCTGCATCTGACATGATCTGCGCTTGGTGGCCGAGTTCCGTGGTTTCTGGGGTCTGGTGAGGATCTACGGGAACCTCTTCAGTGTGTCCGCTTTTAGAAAAAGATCAGCAAGAATTAAAAACAAAGCCAGAGTGTGCTGACGATGCTGTGTTGGATGCACTGAAACCACACAGACATGCATGACTGTTTCGGTTGGGGATAGTTCCAAACTTTTTTTTTTCCCTGTCCTCCTTGTGATACCACAATGCAAGATGACGGTTTAAACATTTATTCGATTAGGTGTTGCCTATAGGCCGTTATTTCAGCATCAGCCTAATGCTTCATCGATTGTGTCATCAACTCCCCAGTTAACTCTAAACCTTTACCGAGCACCAAATGCAGCCCTGAAATCTATCGCAAAAGAATTCAACAAAGACACCCAGTATCCCTCATCCCGGTGCGTGACCACATCCTGTAAAAAGTTGCGAGTATCCTGGTCGACTGCGCGGTTCAAATAAAACAAATATAAACCCAAGAACAAGGCATGGGACTGCCTCGCAGCAAAGCAAAACGCCTCTCGTCTTTCCTGTCCGTCCCTGCAATGTACAAGCAATCCGTGCGCTGTCTGAATCCAGTCGGTCATGCCTCCCCGAGGCTCCCATTGCACATTGTTAGTGCTGTCATGTGGTTCTTTTGTACATGTTCCTGTCCTGAATTACCGTCCATCTTGGACTGTCGGGCTTGGCTTGTCGTCGTCTCTAAGCGCCTGCTTGAGACCGGGCGACTCTTTGTTATATCGCTTGCGTCTGTTGGGACCAGTGCCATCTCTTAGTCGGCCCAACCGCCTGCAACGTCGACCCATTCGGCCAGGCAAGATCCTTCTTTGCCTTCTACATCGACTACGTCTGTGTCGCATCTGCATCGGCAGCCTACGCCGTTTGGCTGCTCAGTGTCCCAGTGCTCCCAGTAGTCATCCTCCTCAAAGCGCTTGGCCTCGTCCTTGGTTGTCTTTTCAAGGAAGGGCGTGCGAGGGAGCTGGAGACCCGGCGCATTCGCGGGACAGTGCTGAATGGTTGTGTGTCGGTATCCAAAGTCACGGAAGTAGTGGATATCCCCGGGACCTAGGAGTGCTCCCGCGGCAAGTGAATGAATTGGCGCGTCGCCCCACTGTAGACATCAAGTTAGCGTCTCTGCCAAGAAGTGCCAGATATTGGAAAGGAGTCTAAGACATACCCGCTCCATCCAGAAGCCACCACCCCGGTCCATCATCTGGAAGAAATCGTTGTACTCCTTGCTGCGGAACCAGCTGAGCTTTGCAATTTCAAAATTAGACCAAAAGTGACACATGTTATACTTTTCGCCCTCCATGGTCTCGGGGTCGATATTGGTCTTGGCGTTCGGGTTCGGGCTGGTTCCTGGCGTGGCACCAGATTCCTCTGCCACCTCCTCATCCTCCGGAGGCTCGACAAACATCTCCCAGAGACCTTGAGATTTTAGGCCGTTCAGGCGCTTGTATGCGGAGGCGTATCGGAAAATGTTGGGAACTGTCTCACGAAGCTCCTTGACGGCGATAGTAAAGCCGTACGTCTTATTATTCTCAATCATCTTTAAGAACGGGTCGCTGTGGAATGTTAACATCTTGGCCATAGCTTCTGGAAATGTGCCAACCTACTATGTGATGTCGCAAAAGTATTTAATATCTGGCTCAACACGCCAGTACCACTCATACTTGAGAAGCAGCGGGTGGTTGAAGAAGAAGCTGGAGCACTGTTAGGCAAAATTTCTTGGTTGGCGGTTATGGAGAACCTACCCAGAGTAGAAGCGGCACATTTTGTGGTAGCTTTCTAGGCCACCGTACATAACGGCCTGGTCACCCTGCTTCGCGATGCCCTCCTTGGCGACCTTGGTATCAATCCAGTCGGGGTAATCCCACATGTCGGATTCGACCTTGCCAAACTCGACCTCTCCCGAAACATGCTCCCGCACCGTCTTCTGGAAGTGGTTGTCGAAAGTGCCGTCGTTGAGGAAGACGTAAGGATAATGGTACCAGCGGTTGAAGTGGCGCTCAACAGACTTGACTGATTGGAGGACACCTGCAAGATCGCTGTTTCGAGCGAGAACGACGAAGGCGGCGTTGGCACGGGGTTTTGATGTATCGGGCTCGACACAGCCCTCGACGAAGACCTTGTCGTATTTTTCGCTAATTCGTCTGTGTAGTCGCAAGCACGTCAGTATATCAGTCGGATATGGGTGAATTGCAAATGCCAAAGCAATCGCAGGGCCACGCACCGCATGCCAGGGGGAGCGCCGCCTGGTATTAAGAATCTCGCGGGGGAGCTGGGGTGGCTGAGAAAGAGCATAAAGATGAGGATGAGGATGAGCATCGGGAAGAAGATGACGATGCCCAGCGGCACGGAGATGGACGAGTTCCCCCGCAATCGCAACGGGCGGCGGAAGAAGGCCCAACGGGAATCCGAATTCGATTTGGGTTTGAAGCCCCTCTTCTCCTCGGTGGGAAGGGGAGAGCGTGGTTCGGGAGCCATCTTGCTGGCCCGCCGGATTAAGTCCATGATGATAACGGGCCGGGCTCAACGGCTGGTGGAGCGGATAGGTTCGACGAGGATCGAGTGAACATAGAAAGCGCCGCTATAAGGCGCCAGCGTCGGAGCGGCGGCGGTGGTGAATAGGAGTCGGGGGAGTTCGAAGCAGAAGCAAGAAGCTCGAGGTGGTGGCAATGCGAAGGTGGCGGGAGGAAGAGGAGGAGGAGGAGGAGGAGGAGGAGGAGGAGGATCACAATCGGGTCGGCGCCGAGCACATGGACGGGGGCGGTGGGAATTGGAGTAGAAAAGTAATGACCGCACGATCGCCAACGGGAGCAGGATTGCACAAGCAAGAGAGCGGATGACGGGGCTAGCTCTGGACGTTATTGATGCTGGAATTAATAACGAGCGGCAGGGACTAGACCACGTTCCCTAAACCAGAAATTCCCACCCACTGACGCGTCCAGAGCCGAAAGCTACAGCGGTGGGGCCTCTCTTTAGCTGCGGCGGAACCGGCAGACGGAGAACCACACCAGTGAAGAAAGGGGAAGGAGATGTAATAGAAATCGCTGCGGCGGGGGGAGGGGAATGAAAGGCGTGGAGCTTCAGAAACGGTTTGATGTGCAATGGGTGATGTCAGGTATTTTGTTTTTTTTTGGGGGTTGTTGATGCTATTTTTTGTTGTTCACGTCATGTAAGCGCATGTACGCACGCATGTAAGCCCCCGATCGTCGATGAGTGGCAGATGCGGAGGAGGGGGGCTGCCGTGTTGACGTTTTGAGCAGCCTCGCTGGCAGAAGCACAAGGCGGCCGAGCACAAAACAAGGTGGTCTCTAGTTAAACCCACAGCGCTTGTGTGTGTGTGTTTTTTTTTCTCTCTGGGCGGCACGGCTTCTTTTTTTCTTCGGGGGAGACGGGGGGCCGCGCTTGGAGGGGATCGAGCAAGGAGGTGATCCCTGTCGCAAACAGGGATGCTAGGGGTTAAATCGACGGAACCAATCACGACATGCTCATCGCAAAACTGGATCCAATCAGGGGGCCTACAGCGCTCTCGAATTACCGGAAGATTTGATGTCCCTAATCCGGCAGCGTTTTGCAATCGGGAAACGGCCCAGTCGCCTGAGGGCATGCAGTGTCTGGTCTGTCTGTAGACGAGACGAGAATGACGAGCTTGCCGGGATCAGGGCCGTCTTGGATGCGTAAATCATTTACATATGTGTATTTGTGGATGTACATGCGTATGTACTGTACATGTTTCGCTCGCCTCGTTCGGTTGTTCTGTGCCGAAGCAAGCGCCTGTTTTAGTATCAGCCAAGTCTGTGGGTTGTCTGTGGACAATGTGTCTGTTGGTGGGTGGTGGTGGTAGTGCTTGTGTTGGTTGGCCTGCGGTGGGTGCGTCCCGGGCCAGTGGCAGCTTGCATCATAGCGATGCGCATTGCATGCAACATCTCAGGGGACGACATGATGCATGAAGAGAGCTAAAAGCGGTAACCAGGATCTGGAATTGTGTCCTTATCTATGCCCGGCGACCAGGTGTAAATGTGGTGAAGACGTCCGGCGTCCGTCGTCGTGGAGGAGCAGCGCCCATGTCCCTTCAGCCTCATGCCAAAACGTTAGCCACAAAGGGTGATCCTTCACCTTAGCTTGACCTTGACAGCCAGCCACACATCCTGGCCACTTGGGCTGCACATCGCAAACTCTCCCACACCGCGATACTACCCTCATCTCCCTCAACCCCGTTTGTTTCCCTCTTGCAGCACAAATTTGCCTGCAAAGTGGGCGTCGAGTGGGCGGTAATTTTTCATCTGCACCCGTTGACCACCGACGCGTCATCTAATTTGTCCAAATAAACACCCCCCGTTCCCCTCCAAAACATCCCGTCCCTTGGCCCCTCCCCTCCATCACACACACGTCTGAAGCCATGCCACCGCCCAAGATTACCTCCAAGAACCTGTCCTACGACAACTCCACCCCGCCTTTCCTGGCCGCGCTCCGAGCACAGGCTTCCGGCGCTCCGGGCCCCGACCCTATTCTTGCCGCCCAGCGGCGATCGGGCAAGAAGCGGTCCAGCAGCGAGGAGGCCGAGGATGCGCCGCTCGTCGTTGATGAGTCGGGCAATGTCGTCAGAGACCTCGAGGTGGACAAGGACGGCGTCGTAGTCAACGACTCACAGGCTCACCCCGCAGACCCGGATGCATCAGAGGGCGCATCCGGCAAAGATGCGCCCAAGACATCGGATGCCAAGGCTGTCATGGGCGGACGAAAGCGCAAAGTTGGCAAAGTCATTGGCGGCGACTCAGCAGACCAGCCTGATGACAAGGACGTCAAGGCCAAGGTAGAAAAGGAAAAGGATGGCGAAGACAAATCCAAGGATCGCAAACCAAAAAAGAAGCCCAAGAAGATTAAGCTGAGCTTTGATGAGGACGAAGGCTGAGTAAAGCCAACAGACACGGCCTTTTTTTGCCTTGCCTTACTTTACTTTACTTGCAGCCGGCCAACCAATTCTGGAGTTGAGTAATGTCTCAAACCACACGGGCTGCTGCTGTGCCGCAATTGGTTGCCTAGGATCGCCGAGGGCTCACGCCACCTTCAAAGTTGCCTGAGGGGCCGTCATCAAGAGGTTGACTGACATGTCCACGCCAAATGGACAAACTCTTAGGCTTGCGAATTGGCTTTCTATCGTGCACGTAGTGGTTGTCTCATTGCTAGGGCTACTCAATGATTGGCTAGTGAAGGGCTTGGATTGGTCATAGGCTAGAACGTGAGGATACCGAGCTTACGATGCAACTGCATGAACCACTACACAATCTAGCTTCCCAAACTCCCCGGAGTCGACCCATCTGATAATTGCGGCATGGCAACTGAACCCACCAATTCAAAATCGCACCAGACATGGTACATCACTGAAAGATTGGCTCTCGTCATCGTGAACCCAGGCAACTCAAGTGGTCAAACAACTTCTGAAAGCTAGTAAATTGACACAGGGAATAAGGTACCCTAAATCTACACACAAAGCCGCTGCACTCCCCGGGGCACCATCCCACCTCCGTCTAGTTTTCCCTTGATACAACCAATCTCAATGGTGTGCTGTACATTTATCGGTATCGGTACTCGGGCTTGATGAAGTCGGCGAAGGTCTTGGGCTCCTCGATCTCAGGAGGGTGGTGGTGGTGGTGGTCATCCTCAGCACCGACGTAGTCCATCTTGTAGACGCTGCCGCACTCGGGGCATCGCTCAAGAGGGCGCTCCTTGGAAAGCTAAAAAGTCATTCGATATTAGCATCCTAGCTCCATCCGTCCGGGGATGGCCATTGCCATGAGATATCACTTACGCCGAGCCACTGGACGACGTGGGAGCCAGCGGGGGAGCCAGTGCAACCGGCGAACTGCTCCTCACCGGCGGATCGGACGGGGATGGGGTTCTCCATGGTTCCCTTGCGGGAGGCGTCAAGAGGGCGCATGTCGAAGATGTCGACACCCTCCATCTTACCGAGAATCTCGAGACGCTCGAGACCGGTGGACTGCTCGAGATCGGTGGGGACGGTACCGGGCTTGGCACCAGGTCCGAAAAGATCCTCCTCAGTGCGGACCTCTGTTGGCAGTTACTCGTCAGCGGATCACGATCAATGGTGGTGGTGGCTCGACCGAGGTTATCGAGCGGGCGGGACGATAGCAATCGGGTGCTCGGAATGGTGGTGACATACCCTTCAGAGTCTTGTAGCCAACCTGCTTCTCGGAAGAGGCAGCGGGCTTGGGGGCATCGCCTGTAGAAAGCATCACAAGTCAGCCGTCATCAATCATACGACGATTGCCATTGGTCATTCCAAGGCCAATTGACGGGCGGGAGCAAAATGCGTACGGCGGACGATGGAGGTGGTGAAGGAGCGGGCGACGACGGGTCGGATGGCGGCGCGGCGGGCCGCGGCGATGGCGGTGCGTTGCATGAACATTGTGACGATTGCGCCGACGATGGAGGTTTGGGTGATGCTTGGGAGCAAGTGTTTCTCGAGGGATTTGTGAGGATGGGCTGATTTGGAGGAAGTTGAATGGCGGACCCAATTCGGGCACGGGAATTGACCAATCACGTCGCGCCTAATTTGAACCACGTGACTTGAGCTCACAAGCTCGGCTGACTTCTGGCATCCTGGGAACTTTACCCGAACGAACCATTATCACAACACCTGACGATCGACGGTGGCTTCGTATTCGTACGCCTTATCTCTGATGCTATCAATTAGGGAGATTCGTAGTCGTTGGTGCTCCGGTGTGTTGCTGTGGTCATCTGGTGCATCATCAGCGAATTTGCAATGCTTACTATTTTCGGCTTGGGAATTTTTAGGTTCGCCGAAAGCCGCGTCTCAAGCTTCACTTGCAATGGCACCATTTGAACTCTTAAGAAAATAACAATTAGCATTTTACAAGTCACATAAAATAATACGTAAATATACTTACCAATCTCATTTCAGATTATTAGAGCTTAGCAATTACAAGAAGAATCTAAACAACCGCATTGTATTGAGGTCTACTGTTCTATGACTAGTAAAACTGTTAATATTATGAGCCTAGTAAATGTCTAGCTCAGTGTGGCTAGAAGAATTCGCTTGGTCTATTTAAACCTTGGCTTGGGGGCATCTCCTTGCGTAAAAATTATTCAACACGTAGAATTGAGCCCTCAATTCTTTGGTACAATGCATTACCTAAATACTCTTTACCATTTCTCTCTGTCATTATAAAGATCGGGTGATGTTATAAAAGTTTACTGGCTGAGACGTTGTTTGGAATAAAAAGAGATGTCATTGCCGAGATGGCGGGGTAAACTTCGTGAATACAATGTAACCTATGTTTGATGAGACCCATGAACTTGCCCAGTGACCGGGTTTATTAAAATTATTTTTTTAAGAAACGAATATATATTTTATATCGAAATACCTTAGAATAAAACTTTTGGTACAGCGCTCCATTTTACTATAATAGATTAATGTTGATATGCATGCTGATGTGAGCAGAATTTATGTGATAGGTACCCTGGAGGCTAGGCATTTTCAATGGAAGGAAACATGCCTTTCTCCTACTAAATTTCAGTGGCTGTTGCATAAATTTATTGAGCTCTAAAATATGCTGGCTTGCTTTCCATACCTTGTGTTTCCTATCTGTTGGTTTCGAAAATCACACACAATCACAAAGCCTTGGTGGGGTTATATGCGACAGCTCGTCCACACGACAATTGCGATTGGTACGTCAGGTGAGGTTGCATGCAAGTATAGCGGGCTGCGGGGACTACCCGTGCCCCCCAGGCGCCAACACATGGCGGTTATTCGCTGCAACTCCGTTGATAGGATTGCCTGCTCACGGCAGGATTCACATAGCCCTGGCCTGCGTAGCCATATGGAGGGGCGCTACGTGGTGTCCTGCAGGTGCTGTAACAAACATAATGTAGGGGTGGCGAAGCTCTGATGTTACTCTTCTTCCGCATGATGCATCCAAATGCTTTTTTCCTCATATTTTTCCTTGCGCCGTTACCTTGTTGGCCTGTCATATCTAGCTGTGATTCCATCGCGAGGCACCTGTGATGGACTCATCATTTTGAGGTAGCCATGCATCGCAAGCTGCTGTTGGTGCTCGTGCCAACTCTATGCTTTCTCTTGGCTTCGACGAGCTTGTATCTTGGTCGCGACCATCTTTCTCGATTGCCTTCTCTTCCCTTTTCGTTCCAGAATAAAGCGACACCGTCGGCCATAATTTCGACTACAAGGCTTGATCAACTCGGCATCCCACAGACACAAACAACTTTGCCAACCTCATCCGCGAAATTGTCGACTGACAGCTTTGTCGCTGCTACCGCCACCAGTGTCAAGCAATCTGAGAGTACGCCGACTAAGTTACTCGCCCCATCTTCAACTCGCTCTTCGACCCCATCTGCGCATAGGGAGGCCATAACTATCTCGAATGGCAAGTAGCGACTTGATCCGACACCCACGTTTCATTTACTCATGCTGTTTAGGCACCATCCTTTCTGGCGATGCCATTTCTCCATACGTTACGGCCATTCTTGACCCCGCAGCAACAGAGCCCTCTCGGCTAGAGTGCCCTACCTTGAACGCGACCCGATATGAGGCTTTGCGACAGATGCAACAGAGCCCAGAGGACTCTCCTCATATCGATTTCTTTTTCGCTCTCGATTTGAGAAATTGTTTGCACATTCTCCCACGGCTTTTGGGTAGTATCGTAGAGGCTGCGCAGTTTCTAGGGCCCCAACGCTGTGCGCTTTCCATTGTCGAAGGCAACTCGCCAGATGGAACATCTGATGTTCTCATCGCTCTGCAACCTTACCTCGATCGCCTCGGTCTTTCGTACTACTACAACTCGTCAGATGTCAACCCCGCCAAAGGTAACAGAATTCGCAAGCTAGCCGAGCTGCGCAACCTCGCCCTCCAGCCCATGTTTAACAATGCAGACCGTGTGTCCAAGAACACCACTGTGCTTTTCATCAACGATGTCGCCGCTTGCGCTGAGGACCTCCTGGAACTTGCGCTCCAACGCCGCATGCTTGATGCTGATATGACGTGTGCCATGGACTGGACCTACGTGGGCCCCGATCCGACTTTTTACGACGTTTGGATAGCCCGGACAATTGAAGGCGATTCGTTCTTTGAGATACCTCCTGATGGTAACTGGAACTCAGCGTGGAACCTTTTCTGGAACGCCCCTGAGACTGGTGACCGCTATCGCGATAACCTACCCTTTCAAGTTTTCTCGTGCTGGAACGGCGCGACGGCCATTGGGGCGGCGCCTTTTCTAGAAGGTATTCGTTTCCGTGACGCTCACGGCGGAAAAGACGGCGAATGCGCACAGGGAGAACCACAGCTCTTCTGTAAGAACATGTGGTTCAAAGGCTATCGCAAAATAGCCGTTGTCCCAACCGTGAACCTCGAATATTCAGATGAAAAAGGGAAAGAAATTAAACAGCTCAAGGGATACACATCGGATTGGACACGAGACAAGGTGGATGGCGAGGGAAGCATCGACTGGATATCCGAGCCGCCTGAGAAGGTCAAGTGCATGCCGTCATGGGGCAACCAGTTTTGGCGTCCTTGGAACGAGACCTTGCATACCTGATTGAGATATAGGCTAATATGCTGGGATTTGGGAGGAAATTATGTATGATACCCTAATGGAGATGGACCAATAGATTTTGTAGTTGGCGAAATATGCCTTTTATTGCGACATAAATGATTTAATTTTAGCGACTCTCGAATAATTATCGCGTAAATATTTGTAGAGATAAGCCTTAGGATTAGTTTGGAGGTATCTAATTGGAAACCTGCATCGAATTCATGAAGATGTAGCTCAATTATCGGACAAATGCATTGTCCGTCCGGCTTTGTAATCGATCGATCTGCTGCCTTCGCGGGAAATATGGAAAGTTAATCTCTCATTATTATTAGCTTTGAAGATCAATTAATTTCGTTGCCCAGACCAGATATATGTGAATGCTTATTCGCTTGGCAAGGTGGTTCCAGGGCGGGGAAACCTTGCAGTTACGAGTAACTCGAGTTAAACACATTGCCATCTCAGACCTATTATGGCTCCTTTGCGGGCCTGATCTAGAATAGGGATTTATAAGCTGAACTCTCCATGATTTATGCCAAGGCTATGCATTAATCATCATGATGCTGCTAGACACTTTGAGCACCGGAACCCGAAAATCCCGTGCCCCGTACTGCAGCCATGTGGACCAACAATAGTCTTGAGTTGGTCCGGATTTTCGCACTTGATAGATGTCCGAGCCTCCAATAAACTTCTTTTTCTGGGATAGCGTTTAGGCATTCCGTGCGTGTTACGCCTTCATGCGTATGCTTTGATAATAAAGGGCGGGGGATGGGCTGGCCGAAATTGAGAATATTTGTCACTGTAGTTCCTCAAGAATTTACAGAAGTAAAGAAAATATGTCTTCATCAATTTCTATCGAAAACCCCGCGCTCCTCACCGACAGCATTGTCGCTGTTACCGGCGCCAATGGCTTCATTGCGAGCCACATTGCGGATCAACTCCTAGCTGCTGGGTATCGTGTCCGCGGAACAGTTCGTGATACCACCCGCAGTAGCTGGTTGAAGGACCACTTCGATTCAGTTTATGGTTCGGGACGTTTCACCTTGGTCCAAGTCTCAGACATTACTCAAGATGGAGCCTTTGATGCTGCGTTTGATGGAGCTCACGGCGTGGTGCACACTCTGGCCATCACCAACCTTGACCCCAACCCCGACAACATTGTCCCTATCAACGTGACTGCGACCCTCAATGCCGCTCGGGGCGCGGCCAAGGCGTCTTCAGTAACTCGCTTTGCATACACATCTTCCTCCGGAGCGGCTGCCATTCCTAAGCCTGGTGTGGAATACGTGGTGGACAAGGACACTTACAACGAGGAAGCTGTTGCAATTTCGTATTCCGGAAAAGGACCCCAGGGGCCTGCTGGAGGATACCTTGCCTACTCGGCGGCCAAGACCAAGGCGGAGCAGGCCCTATGGAAATGGTACAAGGAGGAGAAGCCCACTTTTGTGCTAAACTCGAGTATGTCCCGCAGTTGTTAGTTCCGGTCTACTTAACGCTAACCCCGGCAGTTGTGCCCAATGCTGCGCTTGGTCGTGTCCTGCAGCCTCAGCACCAAGGTTTCCCTACGGCGGTTGGACTTCTCAAGCCACTTTGGGATGGACATCTAGCTCCCGAGCTTGTCTACATGTTTCCTGCGCGTGAGTTGACCCTGCGAAATTTAATTGGAACGGCAACTAATCCACTTGCAGAGTGGTACACTGATGTTATAGATATTGCTCGGATGCATATTGCCGCCTTGCTCTTTAGTGACGTCAATGGCGAGCGTCTTATTTCTTATGGTGGCCGTTTGAGCCTCAACGACATTTTGGCTGTCTTCCGAAAAGTGCACCCTGACAAGACCTTTCCAGATGATATTCCGGATTTGAAGAAGGATATCGGAAAAATTGACAACAAGAGAGCGACTGAATTGATCCAACGACTGGGCCGATCCGATTGGGTAAGCTTGGAGGATTGCCTGCGACCACTTGCCGAGCAATTTGCTGCAGTCATCTAGGCTCAGTTGCTATTCAAGGTAAAGTGAGAGAACTGCGAGCCCACAGAAGAAATTACCGGGCGGGCACATAGTAGTGATGAAGGGAAGCAAGCGTATCACTATGCAGAACGATATCACTGTTTACTGGGAAGAATTCTTGGTAAGAGATTAGGTCCAATCCGGACTCATCAAGATACTGTTTTTCCTTGTTCTACACCCTAGTCTAGGTCCATGTAGAGTAGTCTAAATATACAATCCATTATCTATCGCACACATCCTTTGCCACCTTGCCCTCTTCCTTTAGCTGGGAACAGAACAGTTGATTTTTTTTTGTGTTGGTCGATTTACTCGACACGGGGACGCTTGTTGCTGGTGTGGCCGTTGGTCTCCTCGCCAGCCTGGGAGAAGTACTCAAGGCTGCCCTTGGGGTCGGCCTTCATGGACTGGCTGCCCTTGATCCAGTTGGCGGGGCAGACCTCACCGTGCTCATCGGTGAACTGGAAGGCCTCGACGAGGCGGAGGGTCTCCTCGACGTTGCGGCCGACGGGGAGATCGTTGATGGTGATCTGGCGGAGGACACCCTTGGGGTCGATGATGAAGAGACCGCGCAGGGCGATGCCCTCGTCCTCAAGGAGAACGCCGTAGCTCTTGGAGATGGCGTGGGAGGGGTCGGCAACAAGGGGCAGCTCCAGGTCGGGGCCAAGACCACCCTGCTTGCGAGGCTGAGCCTGCCAGGCGATGTGGGAGTAGTGGGAGTCGGTAGAGACGGCAAGGACCTGGGTGTTGAGGGCCTTGAAGCGGGCGAGGTTGTCGTTGTAGGAGACGATCTCGGTAGGGCAGACGAAGGTGAAGTCCATGGGGTAGAAGAGGAGAACAACCCTGTGAAGGAGCGGTGTCAGTACATTGAAGGGGCTATCCGGGTGCTCAGGAGCATAACTCACCACTGGCCGAGGTAATCAGAGAGGGAGACCTCCTTGAACTCGCCGTTGGCGAAGACGGTGTTGGCCTTGAAGGCGGGAGCAGGGCGCTGAATGAAGGCAGACATGATGAAGGATGGTGGATTGATGATGGATTGATGATGGATTGATGGATTTGGTGATGAACAAGTGAACAAGGAAAGTGAGCAAGTGGGATGAAGGATGGAAGAAGTAAGAAGAAACCAGAGGGAACAGATTACCAAAGAGAAAATGCTTTACGCGATTACGATTGCACTTCCGACGCGCTTGCTTTTGCGAAGCAAGCCAAGTCCCACTGTTATCTGCCGTATCCACAGCGACGCCAAACGGTTTGCAGAGCCGATCGAGGCACAGACCAAACTGGATCCATTCAATCCCCAGTCGATTCCGTAGTTCCGATGCCAGCTGCCGTGCAGACTGCAATTAACTACAAAAAGATGGGGCATGTGATGGGTTTTCTGGCACCATTTCCAACCTCTTGACGCCTTTCCAATTGCTTTATCACGCCGACCCTGAGGGATCACAAGATTCAGGTTGGTGGAGCAAGGCGTTACAGCTCCCCCCTGATTGGACGAGGCCCGATGCGCAATCCCAAAAAAGCAAAAGCACACAATACGTGTGATGAGCTGATGATTGCATGCTTGGTCGCGGATATAATCACCATTCATTGCTTTGAGGTTACACTCTGGATATGAGGCTGCATGTTGAAGCTGTCTTGGCACGATAACTCATTTTAGTGGAGTGACACAAAGCACCCTGATGGTTATGAGAAGAGTTTCATCCACCTGCAAATTTCCGTATACGAACTCTCTAGTTACACGAAGTGGTAATACAAGGCGCCAAATAGACACTTTTACATGGCCGCTGCCCATGAAAGACTCTCAAATTGAAACCTAATTTGGCCACTGGGGCATAGAAATAGGCGTTGAGGAATTTCTAAGACTAGTCAAAACAATGACAGTAGCACACAAGAGAAAATACAAAAAAAGAGGGTAGTGGTTAAATGCACATGAAGGTTTAGTTGATTTGATTAGCCAAGAGAATCTTTGGCTTTGGAAGTGAAGTTGATCCGAAAGATATTCCCTGATTCGCATCCAATGTATATCGTGTTCTCCTCTGCCAACACAAAGCATCCGTTCGCAGGACGATATTCAGCTGGCAGCCATACTGCTTTAGACCCATTCCAGGCAATCCATGACTTGTCCTTGTTGATCCCAAGGCCAACGAAATCGATGTTTGTAACAACTTCTTCACCCTGGCATTGATGATTTCCACGCCTGAAATGCAGTTTGCCTCGACCAGTCAGAAGTGTGTAGTCATCCAAAAACCTGACAGGCATTTCCATGGACCAAGTAGGATAGACGCTATGTACTTGGCATGTCTGGACTTCCCAGAAAACTATATATTCATGTGTTACACCGACAAGCAATTTCTCACTCGGCGAGTACGCTAGATCATAAAAAGAGGAATTTAGTCGCCCATGAACTGATGTCATAGTTCGCGTAGTTCTACAAGTGAAATCGCAGATGAGCACCTCCATGTGCGAATTTCCAATTGCCAATGAATTAGTTATGGGACCTAACGCCAGTCTCTGGGCATCGGATTCATCCAGGGATAATCGCAACAAATCTGGAATGGCGCTTGGAGCTCCTGTGTTCAGGTCCAAGATTTCCACATCAAAGCCAGAGGCTGTGGCCATCCATTTATCATCGCGAGAGATCACAAATGAAGGCGGTGCGTCAAAAGTGCGGGTCGGAATATGAAGCCGAGTCCCTGTCTCTAAATTGAAAACTTCAAATGACCTGAGCTCAGAAAGGACAAATGACTTGAGTGTTGAGGGAATATTCTCAGCTATAAGTGACCGGTCACTGGGCGAGAAGGTTATATGGGAAGTGCAAGAATCACCAGTTCAGATAGTTGAGAGAGGATGGAGTGTGATGGCATCCCAGAGCTGCAATGTTCCATTCTCGGAGGCCAATGCTAGAAATTTGCCGTCATTTGATTGGCATAATGTGCTTATGGCGGAGTTACCAGGTTTGTTGGACGCTTGTGCCAAAGTTGCAGGTACATCATAGAGATACACTATCCAAGCTCTACTCTGGGAATCTCGTAGTATCGCTAGCCTGGGGATACAGCACAGGAGCTATAGTAGGCATGATCTATTTGAAGCTCGTGTAGCAGTTCAAATGTCGTCGCATCATAAAATCGGAAAGGATTTCGGTGGTATGCCGTAGCTAGCCACCGACCATTGGGGGAGAAATAAATAAACGCATCTTTCCGACTTGAAAGTAAGACATGCTTATCCCACGTCTCCAGATCAATATCCACGATCCACAACTCACTATCGCTGTCTTTTACACCCACGCAGAAACTCAGTTTATTGCTGCTTGGGAGAAATGTTGGTTGGGCGGTAAGATTTATTTTAATGGTAGGAGAAGAGATAGTATGTACTTGATTTGTGCGCAGGTTAATAATGCCAATGAATTGCGATGAGTTGATAGCCACCAGTTGGCTGTCGGTGGAGAAAGTTGGATAGAAACACTGCATGTAGTCGCGAAAATAGGTATTGAGGATATCTGTTCCTACTTTCAAAAGCTGTAGTTTCTCCTTATAGGATATAACCAACCATTGACCGTTAGGCGAAAACTGTATGCTGGTGGCACGAGAATTCCCAAAGAACTGGATAACTCTGCTCAAGAGTGATTCTATCCAAATTGCTTGTATCAAAGTGCCAAGTCTGCAATACATCATTACTGGACCATGTTGCCCACCGTCGAAAATCTGGCCACAAAACCGTTTCTGTACCCATATATCCACGTGGTATGATGGTCTGCAAAGCGCAATCGTTCATATCCCAAACCCTCACATGGGTTTGGCTAAAGTCTGAGCTAGCTGCGGCTAATTGGCGACTTGTTGGAGAAAATACTAATGATGTAATTGGACCATGACCATCGTGGTGCAAAATATGCAAACATGGATCCCATTCGGATTCTGATTGAATTTGGATGTCTATAAAATTTGGCGCGCACATCCGGAAATTCCGTCGTATTGGGCTATTTATTGGGCTGAAGAGTAGACCGGAAGCATATACCTGAAGTGGACGCTCTTCTATGGTGTGTCTAAAGTAGCGGACGAACCGATGTGTATCTTGAATAAGATCAAGACTCTTCGTGGCAATATCAGATTGCGTATTTGCCTACCAAAAGTTAGCCAAGTCGAGCTAGTCATGGTGGTTCTATCTGACTAGAAATCGTACCACAATTAGTTTCTCAAGCTTAATTAGAGCCGAGGTCCCAATTGATAGACAACGTTTAAGGACAAGAGCTTCAAGCCAGAAGAGTGATTTTTGGATGAAAAATCTTTCCACGGCCTCATTATTCGCGACCATACAACCAGCTGTTGCATCATTTGAATCGTGAAGGTGATCAACCCAATAGATACATGAGTACACTATACTTCCTAATAGATCGGGTTTGGGACAGGACTTTATGGCTTCGTCAACGTGAGTCCCTGGATGATGCAAGTTATAAACATCTTGCTTTAGTTGATCCATGAGCCGCAGACTTCTTTTAAACATGATAAAATGTTGCTGTTTTAACCCCAATGGAAATAACAAAGCACTGGATTGTTCGAGTAAGAAGTCTTTCGCTGATTGATGGACAAAATAAATCACATTGTTTTGGATGGTAAGGAAAGAGCCACACTCTTGGACGATTTCTGGAATACACTTTTCGTCATATGGCAGCTCCTCGAGACATTTTAACTCTTTGATTGAAAGAGGTTGATATGCTGTGATAGTGATAGCAAGAATACGTTTGAATAGATCGAAATCTTCTTCATGGCGGACACTATCCATCATTTGTTTGTATAACGAAGTGAGGCCCGGGGGAAATTGCTGAATGCGCTCCTTAAGCTTGCGAGATTTGCACTTGTCTAGCTCTTGAAAAACGAGAGCTACCCATAAGAACGTCCCATGTGCATTTGAATTGAGATGCCTGTATAGAAAGATCTTGGTATCGTCGTCTATAACCTTCTTTTGAGTCAATGCCTCCACCTTGTTATCAATGTATGAAGAGACTGCCTCCGATACTGAGGCCTCATTTAATTCCAGAGACAGTGGGAGATGCCGTTGAACCGTGGTGTATAGGGATTCCTCAATATCGGGGCGATGGCGACTTGAAATAACCCATTTAACATTTGCTGGGTGGCTTGAAGTGATAAGATCTAGAAGGAATTCCAGGTCTGTCTGGCACTCATCCAAAGCATCCACAACGATATATAGCTCCTTCACTATTGGATCACCTATCATCTTCAAAAACACGTCTCGAAGGGCTACCCATGAGTTCTAGTGCTTGTTGTCGTGAGGAGTCGACTCATGGTACTTGTTTCGGATGTGCAAGGTCAACGATGGCTGTTGTAGAGCTAGGAGATATATAAGGCCGCGTAACACCGATGTGGCGTTATTGAGGCCCGAGATGGTGGACTGGCAAAAAAGGTAAGAGAGAAATATTTCGCTCCTTGGATTCTCAGTATAAAGTTTTGTCGAGGGCTGTATCTCATTGATAATGTCGCAGAGCAGCATAGTTTTTCCCTTTCCAGGATTGCCCTTGACCCAGAGAAGTTGGTGTTCCTCGCCATCCCGCCACTTTACGAATTCTGAACTTTGAAGAACCCAGGAATAAGATTCTCTCAGAAGACTGCCCTTTGTTTTCTCGATTCTGACTTTGTCATCGCGAGGATCGGTCGATTGTAGGCTCTGTAGGCACTGGTTGATGGCATCTTTTTTCGGAATCCGTAGCACTAGCGTAATAGTTGGTGATTCTATCCCCCACTTGAACTTGCGCGCTACCCGAGGCGGTGACGTTATCAACTTCGTTTGTCATGATTGGATTCAAGTTTGAGACGAGCCAATATCCAAGCCCAACCTTCTTGCGAACACTGATGGTGCTAAATTCTGGCTAAATCAAGCGTTTCTCAGCGGGATTATTGGTATATATTCGTCTCGCGCACAGTTAAATGGCTCTAGAGAGATGCCTAGGCCACGCCTTTCGAGAGAAGGAGCGTTGAGATGGTCGAAAATTAGGTCCGTAGGCTGACGAGATTCAGGCTGATATTCACCCCGCCTGCTGCGAGGATGCAGCTTATGTAATGGTATAAGATTGTGGCTGCATGTGATTAGGCTGTTGTAACCAATGAAATATGGATTTTGATTGCTCTTGTTTTGGAGATTTCTCCTAGAATTATTTGCTGAACCAGCTAGTAAACTGAGAGAATGTGAAGGGACATGATGCAGCCGGAGTTCAGACTTGTATGCCCTTCGTGAAAGCCTACTTGTAACACTGATCTCACATCGAATTTGGGGTCATTAGCGCATGTAAAAGTTATGGAAGGAAGCGCTTCACATGTTCTAATATGGGTGTATATATGCTGCCTAGTATTGGCCTATTCAATGCAGGATTGACCTTTGGAATAATTCTCGATCTTCATCCTGTTCATCATCACTGTTATTATATTCGTGCTCTTTATTTCTACTCTCAGGCTATCATTCCGAGAAATAATCTTCGCTTTATCGGGAAAGGCAGCTGAGAAGGGTTGTAAATAGAGAAGAGGGCAGCATACCATGAGGAGGGTCTTTGAATAAGTAAAGCATAAAATAAATATAGGCTATGTATATAGTAAGCATTCTGCAATACGTGATTAGTACAATACTTAAATAAGCTTCTTATTATAAATATAGAATAAGTATTAATAGCAATCGCCATTTGCCTCATGTGAAACATGTATCCACTTGGAGACCCACTCCTCTAATGGAAAAATTTCCATGGCCCTCCTTTGTTTATACCACTCGAACTCCTTGGCTTATACAATGGTTGTGCATATTTAACATTGGATTTATGCTTGGCATGTTTTTGCTCCTGAATGCATGCATTCATGTTCTGTACCAATGCCGTCCCCTTTCACATACGACCATAGCTCTCAGAAAATACGGGATCCCGTCCGCTCTCCCATAGTCAAGCTGAGAAGCGGTGAATTAGTACTCGGGTCGGTGACGACCGGGGAATCCTCGCTGTTGTATGTTTTGTTGTAGTTCCTTCTTTTTTGCTTCGTAATTCTAGTGTCTGGATTACACGTCCTGTACGAGTGCTGTCTCCTTCCAGTTCTCTCTAAAAACACTGCTTAATCTGACCATTTGACCATAGTGTAACGGTGAGTAAAATGGATTATTGGTATGTAGCCATGTCCAACTTTGTCTCTACAGATGGAGAGTAATGACTGGAACTAAAAATGCTATGTATGCTACCTACTAATCGCATCCACCATTGCTCAAGGGAATATGCGGTTAAAACATTGCTGGCTTTTTTGGCCGGGTAAGAAATAAAATAATCGTAATAATAGAAGTACTAACTCATTCCAAAAAAAAAACTAAACTTTAAAGCAAGCAGCAAGTACTTTAGGCATTTGCAGTCCATCAAAGAGCCAAGTGAATCACATTAGATTGTGATGCTAGGCACTGAGAAACGCAAGCAAAGCAGCTGCATTCGTTGGCTTCTTTTCATATGGATCCCTTCCTCATTAATTACTATTCACTACCATGGTCATCTCTGCTGACAATTTCCAGTCTTCAGTGTCACGGGCGTGCAGTACTTGGAAGTGTGATCAGCGGGGCCAATGGCCAGAGGTGGAAGATTCACCCCGCTAGGCCATGTGCAGTGATAAAATTGATCGCGAGTCCCTGTCTTTCGAGCTGTTGATGTGCAAGTGTAATCGAGTATTCTTCCTGACCTACCCCGCTCGCACATCAGCGTGTGGAGCGTGTCGTTGGTGAAGTCGGCGGTCCAATCAAGAATGTCGACATCCACATCGTAAATTCGAGACACGGAGGAGGTATGAGTATACGCTAAGAGGCCGCTGCCATCGGAGTCTTGCGTGATGAGATAGCCGGAGCTGTCGTCTGTGAGGTCGAACATTTGTTGAGACTCGGCCGTAGTTTCAGACCCGGGCACAAACTCATATTCGAAATCGTTGGGGCCAGTGCCAAACCTCTGTACGCGGGCGTATCCGTACCCATCCGCCAGCAACCAAGCGTTTTGGCAAAAACCCCCCAGCGATGTTACTGTCGCTACGACGCTTTCTGTGGATGTAACCGTTACCGTCTTCGTAGCCGACTTGGTTGCGGTTGCTGTGACTGTGGCATATGCGGTCCTGGTATACACGATGGTGTGTGCTGGCAGCGCCGTAAATGTTGGCTTTACGCCAATGGCTGAACAGGCGGCTGCATATTCCTTGGTATTCTTGCAATGCTTGCGGGCGTAGTCTGGGAGCTTAGTGACTTTCGGCGACAGGCTCCTTGGGATGGCCTGGCCGCCTGCTACGCCTCGTTTGTCAAACGCATCGGTAGTGCTGGCATGCAATTCCCCAGCGACTGTTGCAGTTGACGTTGCAGTCGTAACTGTATCTGTGTGCGTGACGGTTGCCACAGTTGCGGTGACAGTTCTCGTCATTGTCTTTTTTGAAGTGATGGTCGTGGTAGCGATCCTAAATGGCTGTCAGCAAGAGAGTTGATGGAAGCGCGGAAGTGAGACAAGAAAGTTACTTTTGAGAGGGCGTAATAGTAGTTCTAAGTAGAGACGAGCAGTCTTGTTTGGCATGAGGACAACTCTTGAGCTATTAAAGGACGCCAGCGTTTTGAAGCACGGAAGAGAGCGACTTTACACACTGCACTTTTGCACTCGTTTGTATAAGTTGATGCGTCAGCAAGCAGTGCCAACGCACCAGTCAACAGAATGGAGGCGCGCATGTTTGTGTTCGAACGTAATTACTGAGAACTTGGCGTAGACAACAGACGACAAACGCCATCATTTATATCTTGGTGACAAGGCCGTCGTGTACTAAAAGTCAATAGTGGCATAAATCGGTAGTGCCGTGCCGTGGCTTAAAGCTAAGAAAAGGGGCATGCGATATGGCTAACAACTAAGTGGAGCCGGCTGTAGGGCTTGGTATGCTGAACTATGTGTGCTACTGCCGATCGACAAGAGCAAAGGTTGTACATCTGGGTTAAACAATGTAGCAGAGTATCGACTCAATCTTAGATGATCATCCAGTCCAAAAAGTGCGATGCGCAATTTTGATGTGGGCCTAGCTGACTATAAAATTGCTATGTGGAAAAGATATGGTAAAATAGAAGAGCGATATCTGCTAATGCGTAGTGCCATGATGGCCATGGCCAATTTGACCCTAGTTTGGATCTCTAGTACGATGTGCTGAAACCAAGACCCACCGGAACTATGTGAGGCACCTGATGGCCGGTTCTAGACTTTTTAATTAGGCCAGAAGTGATTTGGAGGGCCCTTGCTTATAACAGATTAAGTAATGATAGAGAGTCAAATCGATATCTTTTGATTAAACAAAACAATAACTAATTGCTCATTGGCTCATGTGGGGCTCCGCGCCCAGGCGATCCAACTTAGCAAGCTAAGTTGGCTGCAAAATTGTGAGACTGATTGTAGAGGGAATTGAATGCTCAAGACCTAAGAGCGCAATGGATCAATGCTGGGAGGTAAGTAACACAGTGAAGGTGGATTGAGATATGATACTTATAGGTAACGAGATCCAGATATGCTACGTTATATCCAAAAACGCCCCTTTGACCTGACTAATAAAGAATCATATCTGGGGTGACCTTGATGTTCTAGAAGAGTGGAGTATCCAGTTGGCCGTCTTGTTTGACTATGCCCTGACCGGGATCTATCAACTTGTATGTGGATAAAATTTAATCAACTAGCTTGATTCGATATCCAGCGCCATTCCTAACGAAACGAGGCGTAGCCATGTTATTGAAGTCAATATTTCAGTCTCTCGTTACCTACCTTATCCGTATTAACGTTGCCTTAGACTGGAGCCTTTATCGTATTCGAATTGATGTTTCAGTTTCGATCGTACTAAACATGTCATCGTTTTGGTCCCCAAGTCTAACTGTACAGTTTGCACGAAGTTCCCTCTCATGCTCGAGAAGCCAAATGATCTTCATTAGATAAGAGTAGTATGTACATGGGTTCTTAATATTATCAATTGGTCATTTTGTGGCGATTGGTTTCCTATTTGCGATTGCAGTCATGGGCAGAATTGAGAAAATTAGAGGATTCGTACTGACAGCAAGCCAGATTGAGTCAATTTGAGCTAGAGACAGAGATAGTTTAGGCTTGTAGATCAATGATGGCTCCTAGCGCACCCATGCAGTGTGACCTAGACAAACCCTGTGAAATCATTCCACTTCGACCGGTGATAAAGAGCGGTATTCACTGTGCCTCGCCGAGACCAGGTCTTTCATAATCAAAGTGCGGGGCAGCGATCCCTTCTAGAAGCCGAATTCAGTAACTCTTTTGTGATCAAGCTTTTGACTAAATGGTTTCAAGGGTTTATGACTAAGATGTTGGTGAAAAGTAGCGAAAGCGAGGGGGGCAAGGCGTAGGGCATGGGGCGCAAAAGTGGTCTGTGGTCCAACCGTGTAATCAAAGATGACCAGATGAGGACAAGTCGTTATTGGAATCTCAACGAGTATGATTGGCAGTTAGAATACGTAAATTGGTCGAGATTTCGTTTTCAATTAAACCCTAAATCGAAGGATTCTTGTGAAATTCTTGGAATTCTGCTTAGGTGAGCAAGTTCTTACTGTGGAGTAGTCTCGGCTTGGACCTAGCTTGAGCGATCGGCCAACTAATACCCATTCCATAAACCTGCAGGATCCTCATAGAAACTCTTCTGTTGTGAAATGGGTAAGCGTGAGTCAAGTATGACACAGCTCTTGCGTTTTGTATTAAAAAAAACGGTCGATAGCCACTAATCATATTTTGTATGGAGATGTGTAAAGGAAATAAATGTGAATATATAATAAATATTTGAAATTTATTTCTCTCAAGAATAGCCATATTTTTGAATTTCAACTTTTTAGGATTTTTTTATGGATAGCTTATCTTATGTTTAAACGCCAGGTCGTAATCTATTTCGTTCTGAGGCAGCCGTCAAAAAACTCCAAGATGATAAGATACATATGATGCATGAAAAGATACCTTGGCTCATGGCATGATTTAGGTAGTTGCCTTTGTCGTTATCCCCTTTGCTTCTAAAATCGCACTGAGCTCTTTTAGTCGAACCGGTTTCGCCAGAAAGAGATCCACGCCGCTGCTGAAGGCTTCCTGTTGGGCGCTCTCCGAAGCAAGACCAGTGAGTGCAATGACAAGAGCAGGCTCGAGTTGCTTTTCCTTTTCCAACGCTCGAATTTGACGTGTGGCTTCGAATCCATCCATTACAGGCATGGAGATATCCATCAGGATGCACTTATATTGCTGGGTGATCGATTGACACGCATCTACAGCCTCTTGTCCGTTGACGGCTGTGTGATATAGCTGTCCCAACTTTGTGATATAAGATGAAAGGACCTTCAAGTTGATATTGTTGTCGTCGACGAGAAGAAATTTGGCGGGTGCAAAGAAGCCCTTGGACGTATCTGCCGACGGCTGTGGAGTTAAGATACATGGCGACTTCAATAAGGACTGAGCAACCAAAGACAGTCGCTTTGAACTTCGTACTGTTGTATCTGATGAAACTGGTGGTGAGTTGTTGCGTTCGTCCTCCCAGCGCTTCAACACTAGAGATATGGCTTGGGCCAGTTTACGAGGACCAATACTACAAAGATATTAGCAAAAGAAATCCGTGGAACTTGATCGTGGAGCAGGCGCTTACGGTTGTGAGATGAACTCGGCTATCTCCAGCTGACTAGCCTTTTTGTCGCCGTTGGCATATTGATGAGCAATGTGAGCATTGTCACAGACGACAACACAAGGGACTCTAGATAGATGCTGGCTAATGTTGGAGCAATTGGATATTGCATTCTCTGACCAAATGGTGACATCTGGCACAATATCGTTGATTCCAGGGCCGGTCATGACATGCATCTGAATCCATTCATGGCAAATCTTCTCAATAAGGAGTTGGGCATCGAGGTCCGGGGTGTTTGACGGCGAATAACCCGCTGAAAGCCCTGGTTTGTCGAAGCCAATGACACGGGCTCGAAGACGCTTGAGGTCTTTCATGCCAACCGAACCAGCAGTTTCAATGTCGAGTGGTGGTACCTTTGAGGGCGAAGTAGGACCGGTTTCAGATCGAGAAAGTGGCAATGAGACGATGGCGGTTGTTCCAAACCCAACTCGACTCTTCATGGACACATCGCCACCAAGTTGGGCCGTGATTTGCTTCACAAAACTCAAGCCCAAGCCCGTTCCAGGAGCTAGTTGGTTTTCCTGCGAGAATGGCTTATATAATCCGTGCTGTAGGAAATCAGGGCTGATACCGATTCCAGTGTCTTGCACTGTAAGGTTGACTATCGATTCCTCTCCCCTGGATATTTGTTCAAGAGAGATCTTGATGATTCCCGCATTGGTGTACTTGAGGGCATTCCCAATGAGGTTCATGGCAATGCGCCTAACGGCTCCTGGTAGGGTGTAGAATGTCCAGTTCTGTTGGGGCTGCACGGTTAATATGACTCGGACTTGACCAAAGCTGATTATGCCTTTCTCTGATGGAGGTTGCGCAAGATCCTCCATTGCTTGGGCGGATTCCACGCGGCGCATAGCCACAATACCAGCGTTACTTGGACTGCCGCTTCCATTCCTGGAGTGGTGAGCGATGGATAGACGCTGGAAGTTGAAACCAGCATAGACACTCTCCATAGCTTCTTCGATCAGGACATCAATCCGTGCTTGGCCATACAGAGTCTTCATTCCAGCTTCGATCGATTGTTGAGCATTTGTACGAAGTCCTCGAGGCACACTGCCTGTTTTCTGGGTCTGTTCCTTGTTCATAAAGTTGTTTATTCTGGAATAGTCGAGGAGATGGTCGATTGTGTCGGTCAACGTACGGCAACAAACCTCAATGGTTTGGGCTAGCCCTCCCTGTCTGCTGGTGAGTGCTGTGTCATTCAAGAGCTCCAGGCCAAGAGTAATGCCGTGAAGGGGCGAGCGAAGTTCGTGAGATAGTGACCCTAGCGCGTCGGTCTTGGCTTTATCCGTCAACATTGTCTCCAGTCGTAGTTTTTCCATGGTGGCAAGCATCCCAAAGGCCCTGAAATAGCCCAGCTCAGACTCAACTGTGAAAATACGATTCCTGACATAGGTGTAAACAAATCCTGCCGTTGACCAGCGCTCTTTGGCTGGATCCCAGACTGGGACAAAAGCAACGCTTCGAGCACCTGGGAATGCTTCCGAGATTACTTGTGCCGGTGAGACAGCGTGCTGAGTATCTCCTTCATGGTCGAAATTAAAGATGTGACCTTTTGGATACTGCCGAAGAAGTTGGGTCAGGAAGGCTTGGCCGATACGGTTGGGCGAGATAGGCTCGATTTGCGTGGACGCTGTGAGTGACCTGGCTTCTGATGATGCCAGCAATCGACACGGTGGCCCTAAAGGCTTAAAGCTTGGGGACATAGGTTCGTTTCTATCGGCATATTCGCTATCCGAATCCGAACTAGATGAATAGCCAACTGCCCAATCTCCCTCCTTGAGGTTGGAATGATCAAACAAGGCACCATTAAAGGTGTGTGGGCTTGCATCAAGGAACACGCACCCCTCTGTTTCAATCGTGTCTGTGATGACTTTGGCGGCTCTGGCGAAGACAGCCTCAGGCTCTGGAAGCGAATTTGTATCGGCTTCGCAGACGTTGTCCGTTGGCTGTTGCTCGGTTCCATTGTGTCTTGTTTCGGCCACTTTGGGACTTGACCCATTCATGTTGATATTGAGTCCAGCAACTAGCGACGGCAGTACGTTGTCATCTTGTGGTTCCAGGGGAAATTCGTACTCGGTTGAGCCGTCTTCTGATGTCGATGGAGTGAGTTCGGACTCGCGTGACGACTGTGCGTGTTTGTCTTCGAGGAAGCATCTTAGACCTGTCACCATGCGATGATTGCGGCGTTGAACCTCTTTGAGACGGCTTGTTTCGAGATGGCTCATGGCAATAACAGCCAAGTTCCTGAGAATGTCAGAGTGCGCCTCGCTCCAATCGGAAATTGGTTCATCGTGAATAACGCAAAAGACGCCAATGTTTATTCCTCGATGCGTTCGGATAGGAGCAGCAGCGTAAAAACGTGCGGGACTCCCAGGCTGGCAATAGGGCTTGGTCATGAACCGCGGGTCGCTTGTGAGGTCTTGGATGACGACGACGGGAAGCTTTCCGGTTTCACTGGTCTTGTCGAATTCTGTGACATCGGGACTGCAGAGAGTGTAGTTGCACACGCCATGGCCGCGAGGAATGGCGGTGCCGCAGAGCCACAGTTCTTCGTTGTGCTGATCCTGTGAGATTCCTGGGACTAGTGGAAGAGACGGTGTGGCCTCGGTGGTGATGTACTGATGTGTCCGGTCGAAGAGGGAGATGAGGGATCGAGAAGTGCGTGTTTGACAGGTTGCTAGCTGCGCGAGTGCAGTCAGTGTCCCGTCAGAGCAGGTGAGGAGCTCGCTGCTGGGAATGGGGACACCATCGTCGTTAAACCTCGCGGTGGTCAACAGCGAACCGTCGTATCTGCGCCACCAGGCTTGTCAGCGGTCGCGCTCGCCGGGAGAAGACGCCAATCAGGGAACCAACTTGTAGGTTTCGCGCTCACGAACTGTCTCAGGCACGACCCTGAGGCCAGCAGGCAAGGCTGCATGCATCAAAACGGATCAATGATTCCAAGCCGCTAGGTGCTTGGCTTGATGGACATTGGAAAGTTGGCAGCGGCACACTCCAAACTATCACTAGGATGGGAAGAAATGGAAGATCTCTGCGGGGACCGGAGCCCTGCCCCACACACCGCACTCGATGACGTAGTTCCCCCCGATAGCCAATTTTTAGCGGCCGACGATATCGCCTCGCTAAGGGCCATAGACGCTGCTCCCGAAGGGGAAAATATTTCGGGCCCTTCTTATATTGCGCGGAAGGGTCGCTTTACACTTTGATGGTGGGCTGAGCTCCGCATTACCGCGTGGGTCGGGCGGCAAAGTTAGAGTGCGACCCTCCACAAGCTCCTCTGCGGTGCAGCCCTTTTATTTGGGATTGGACAGCAAGCCGGCACTGACCGCCCTGGAAAATGAGACGTTTGCTTTTTGATTGGCTGTTTCGTGTGCAACATTGTATATAACTAGTAGGCGCACGGTGGTCTTATCGCAAAGGGTCCAGCGAGTGGGTGGGTGTCTGAGCACTGGGCTGCGACGCTGTCACTCTATGTTTCCACACTGAAACTTCTTCCAGCGCAAGCCTGCCGGAGCCACAGCCGTTGGGAAAGTTTAAGAAGAACACCTTCAAACTACCTACTTTAAATTGCTACAGATAGAAAAAGCCTCCTGGCATTTATCGCAGCCATCTCGTTGCCCCACTAGCGCACTTACTCAGCAGCGAGATCAATGCCGTAAAAGCCCACGGGATACCACAGGGGTATAAAGATATCACACATGTATGACATCTCAGAAAAGAAAAGCTGTTCAATGAATAGCTCTGTTTTACAACCACCTGACCCAACACTATCGTAAATACCCATTCATACGTGGGAAATGATTGATTTGAAAAGCCATGCTACTTTGAAACTCGTGACCATATTAATCTTTGCCTCATGTCACACCAAAAGGAAAAGAGGTACAGCTAATTATCGCCGAAAACCCAGTATTCTGACTCAAATGTTACCCCAGCTAATGAAAATGCGTGTTTGAGGGATCCCAATCGACCATCTTCCTCACACCTGTCCCCCATAGAACAACGAATGGTTTTAAGGGAGTGGGCTCTTTTGGGTAAGGCGCGAGCAAGCGTCATAAAAGCTCCATAAATGTTAAAATCATCTTCGGGAATCTCGAGGAAACCCTCTTCGGAAATTGCGAGGTGACGAAGAGATGACGGCAGATGATCGAAAAAGAGTTCGTTGTTGGTCTCAATGCCATTCAGTTTTAGCACCTCAAGAACATTTAGTCCGCGCACATCAAATAGCATCTCGCTAGGAGTCTCTCGATCCATCCAAATGGAGTCGATTAGGTCTAATTCCAGCTCACGAAGGGTTTTGCCGTGGCCATGCTTAAGTAAAGTCTGCGACAGATTCCTAGGGCGGAAATGGTACCCGCCCATCCATTGTTCCACTTCATTGCCACCATTAAGGTACGCAAACTTTTCCACTGATGTACATGCGCCCAAGAGACCATTGAACTCCTCGATTGTCAAAGCACTGTTGTCAATCCATAGCTCTCGCACGCTGCCTAATATCCCAGACGGCAGAGTGCCCGTTTTAACGCAGGAACATAGTTCCAACCGTCGTAGCCCGGGCATCAGATGTAGGGTTGGTGTAAATGAACCCAACTTGAAGCCTCCCCTAAAATCGCTGTAGAGAAAGGCCAGACGCCGCATAGCGAGAAGAAGGGGCGGGGCTGTTGATGTTTTCGCGGCTTCCCACAAAGAACTTTCTCCTGGGTTCCATTCTTCATGGTGGGGGGTTTCGAAACCGTCCATGATATCTTGCGGGGGGGTTGTTATCTTTAGGTGTTGGAGATTGGGGAGGTGTGCCAGCAACGCCCAGATCCAATCCATCTTGTGCTCTCTGCCAGTCAAACTAGCACCGCGGTAGAGCTGGCCTTGGCCCAGGCGGACAGCAGCGGAACGAAACAGAGACAGGTTTGCGCTCGAACATGCACCTTTATCCTGATCCACACGAGAATCCGAAATATGGTCTATGCTCGAATATCCATTCACATGATGAATCACTTCGGGATGCGTAATATTCATGCTGGAAACATGGACCGCCAAATCGGGGCGGTGAACTGCCACCGCCCGTGCAAACCGAAAAAAACTGACCATCCGCCAACCCGTCATTTTCATCGAAGACGTGGTAAAGAATCGGCTGAGCAATGTCGCGGAACTGTCGCGAGACCATGCACAGGCTCGTGAGGCTATGGCGATCGGTCTTTCTAAATTCATCCCAACATTCCAGAACCTTATTTGTACCGAACTTGGTTACCCTAGAGACTCGGAGATCGTGGGAAAAGGCCAATAAAAGCGTATTGTGCTTGCTTTTTATTCACCGCCCTGCAACCCGGGCAAGCGGGGAACAGAAAACACACGATATTGATTCTTTGGTTCTTTTTCTTTTACTTATACACATGCCTCCAGCAAGGTTAATACACCAAATAAGGATATGCGACATTAAAACCAACACAGTAATCAAATCGATAATTATTAAGTTTATTTATCTTAGATCTAAATGAATAAAGATAGAAAAATGTTTTGAAGAGAGATGGCCAACCAAAGCTAATGCCTTGAGTTGTTGACTTTATGGTAAAGTAAATATGTAGGCAGGCAGCTTAGAGAGGATTTGGTGTCACATGTTTTTCTTCTCCCGCTTGCCGGGCCGACATCGGAGGTGCTATTTTGTATGGATCTGTCTATTTACACCTTGACCTCCTCGCCTGTTTTATGAATAAAATTGTAAATCGCGTTTTTAAGTCACGGATGGGGCGTACGGAGGCTACCGCTGGATGTAAAAGCTTTCCTTATGATGGGAGTGTCCCCTCGCGGAGGGAGAAAAGTTTTAACCCCCCCTTTCGAATCCGAGGGAAAAAACAATGGAGGTAGGAAAAGGAAAAAAAAAAGATAAGGTATCTTCGAGCCCAGTGAAGACCCCTCGAGTGCCTCCGGAGAACTCTCGGTGGTGTCGATAGATTGGTGGGTACAAGGCTTTGCGGTTGGCACGTCAAGGCAGAGAGTAGATGTCAGTGGTATCTTGTATGAAGGAACTAGAAAGCTTCTTTTTCTTCTCTAGAAGTTTTTAAAATACTATATCGAAATCTTTAATCCGGGGATGGATGATAGGGTTGCAGAGACGGTATCGCGGGCTAAATGCCAGGGAAGAGAAGGGCTATATATGCTTAAGCTGTCTGGGGATCATCATTGCTACATGAAAGTTGTTCAAGGCTATGCATAACCAGAGGATGGTTGACCCGAGACCCCGTAAAAGATGTGGAGCGTGTCCTCGGGTGATGACACTGATTTCGTTAAGATGGTTCTATTGCTGCACAGAATTAGCCTCGCGGATGGGGTTTGATGATTGAGATCAAATCTTGTTTGACCTCTGCCTTGAAATTTTGATCGATGTTTAGTGAACCTACCCAATCTTTGGAGTGCGTGGTCCAAGGCTTCAACTCATCGATACCATGGTCGCCTTGATCGAGGTAGAAAGACTTCACTTACTCATCGATGATGGGCAAAACAATTTAGATGGAATCCTACTTATCCATTAGCTCCCGTGCGATGGCCCCATGGCGCTAGGGATTGTTTTGGCCTGCACCTCGTTCTGCACGAACGTGCTGCGCTGTTTTGGTGACACCCTGCACAATATAGTCGTGATCATAATAACCATAACTTACAAATACCACGTGCCATCGGGGAACTGGATCCACCGGACTCAGGCAAGAGGCAGGATTCTTTCAGGCGGCCACTGCTTGTGGATATTTAAGTGACCCGTGCTTTGTAATATTTCAGGGAGCAGCCAATACATACCTTGACGATTCCAATGGGCCCAACCCAAGAGTGAGTGGTCACCGTTGTGCTAGTCCAGAATGCGTATACAGTAAGCTGGCCTGATTTATCCCAGCGGTAGACTAGTCCAGGCTGGGAGCGGGGAGTTGTCAGATTGATACGTGTATGGGAGTGGATCACTGGAAGCCATTCCGTCCTTTTGACGCAGGGGTCAATGGACGTGACTGCAAGGTCACTGGGTTTTATTCTCGATGGAGTCCTGTTGCTTTGTGCTGCATGATTGGCCTGCAACGCCTATAATGCAGGCTCTGTCAGCGCTGACGACGCCAGCAAGGGCAGAGGGAGTGGGGCAATGGCACTGGATTCGTAACACTGTCTAGGGCTGTAGGGCTGTATTTCAAGGATTGCGACTGTGCGATAGTGGAAATTGCGGGATAAGCCGGACAAATGGCGTCCTTTTGTTGCCTCAACATCCTCAAGACCAGAATTTGTCATCAAACTGGTTCAGCGCGCGCGCGCACTGAAGGCCTCTGAGCGAGCGCTTTGGCCGAGCCATCCATCGCGCGAAGAGGTGGTGTTTAGAGGTTTCAGATCCCTTCCCCCCCTACTGCCAACGTGCCAAAGCCACATGGGCATTAGCGCGTGGTTCCTTATCATTCGTTCTCTACCCGCAACGGCTTTGGTTACCCAGGCCAGCGGTACGCACCAGGTTATGGTTGGTGGGTTTTCAGGGGTTTCGTATTCTTTTTTTGTCCCCAGCACCCAATTCCTTTGACGCCAAGGCCCTCGCTCGCGACCAAGCTGTCAAGGGTCGGATTGGAGAGAAGAGAATTTCCACCCCCACCTACAGAGCACACAATGCACGATCGTGCACACACGCGGCAATTCGGCACCCTGACGTGCCATGGATAACAGCAGTCCCCCAGTTTCAACTAGGCCGGAGCCTGCTTACTGCGCAGTAGCTGAAAGACAGGGTGGATGGGTGCACCATAATAGCTCATAAACCCTCAGTGCTATTCGGTCAGCATCACACAACCTGGCCGCATTGGTGCGTCAAACTAGGCAGTTCGGCCCCAGAGCAACCATGTCAACGTCCCATAGTGGTGGTGAAGGAAGGCGGTATATATACATAGCCACAGGGCCTATCCAGCGCTAGTTCAAAGATCGTCTTCCTTACCTTCTTGTTACGTCTTTCGTGCGCAGTTGGTTCACGATGTCTCATATAGAATACCACGGGTGCTCTCCCGACTTGAGCGCAGAAGAGGCCCAGGATCCGAAAAAGTCGAATGGCCTGCCCCCGTTTTACGATGCCGTCCCCCTCTCCACGCCGCCAAACGAAAACGCGCCGGTCCAGGGAATAGGAAAACCAGCATCGAAGAAGGCTATCACCAAGATCGATATATTGTGTGCGGTGATATCATTGGCCTGTCTCGCTGTTTCCATCGGCTGCGTTCTTGACAACCGGCTATCATGGTATCTTGGAAAAGATAACGACCAGCTGATTCTGCTCGGCTTTTTGCTGAGCATTATGAATCTGTGCCTATCGAGTGTTACCCCAACCTTCTTCTTGCTTTTGGAGGCTCATTATGGCCCATCCACGCTGCAAAATTATGAGGGTATTCTCCGCAACCAAATCACAGCTCCTCGGCTCCACAATGTTTGGCGAATGATCCTTATCCTTATGCTGGCTCTCCCGGTTGGCCTGAGCGTTGCATACAAGACTTTCACCGGCGGCGAAAGCCGTAAAATGGTACATGCCTCCCATTACATCAAAAACGATACATACTATGGCATGTTTGGCCCCCCAGGATTGGACTCGATCGGTCAAAGAATCGGCCTGGCCATGTTTTTCAACGCAACACTGCCCTTCGCCGAAGCTTCCACTATGACAGACGACACCGAACCAAGCTTGCCAGACAAGTTACAAACTTACGGTTTCAATACGCTTGTACTCAGCAATGAAAGCGTTGCAGTATTGGACATCCCTCAACCTGCCTACATTACGGCAGTCCAGTCCCTACTGGCTGATGGAGAGTCATGGAATATCTCAGCAAGTGTTTATGGCACGGTCGCGACACTGAATGCTACCCAATCCGAGAAACCAAACGCATGGAAGAAGTCTTTCGAGTATGACTGTGAGGTAGCACAAAACGCGTCTGCTGTTAGCACTCAGTCACTTTTCAACGGTTGGGAAGTCATTTTGATCGACTACCCTGGGTACGGTAACCAAACCCGCCAATACATCGGCTTGCCACCAACGGATGGAACCGAGGGTTCTTGTGCCAACCTATCAACTCATGTTTCTCAATTCGATGTCACAAGGCGGCCATGCCGCGCGACTTGGAAGGTTGCTAGAGGTAGTTTCTCGTTGCTGCAGGGCGAATGCAGCGACTCTGACCTTTCTGCCGAGAAACAAGAGATTTTTACTGGCAATAATTTGGCCTTGGGTGATTGGTTCATATCGGCCCTGGCCGAGTTGCTGGGTCCATTTGCGTCACCTAGAAACGGATCTGACTGGACTATCCCGTCATACGCCAACGTGGTGGCGACCATGATGTGGGCAAGAGTCACGGGCTTGAACGGTGCAACTAACCCTGGCGCGGACACCTATAGCGGTATGACAGACGACAAAGCTGGTCTCTTATATATCGTTGACGACGCTGTTTGGTATATCCGACCTACATTGCGCAAATCTGCCGGGCTTTGTGCTTTGTTGGCCGTGCAACCATTTTTGTTGCTACTTATCCTTGTCCTCACGTATTGCATGTTCTCGGCCCCAATTGGTAAGGGCTTCGGCCTCACAGCTATTCTGTCGGGTGTCGACTCCGAATCTCTCGAAATTTTGCGCGGTGCTGCGTTCTCAGGACAGTTGAGGAAGGATGTCAAACTTTCTTTGCAACCAATTCTTAACGGTGACAATATCAACATCAAATACTCTCTTCTTCCATCAGGAATGGCGGTTCGGAATGGAAAAATAGTCCCATCAACTAAGTACTATTAGCCGAATATGACCAGCCAAAATAATGTGAGCGATTCAGACTGGGAGATGGAACAAATAGCAAGGCGTTAAAAAAACTTTAATTTAGGAGTTTTAGCGATATTCATGACAATTATAGTACCATTTTACTTATATGATCCTTATTATTTCCCTTTGAGCTTAGAAACATGTACATATTATGTTTGGCGCATGTGATTGTATGCTTTTAGCTGAGTTTTAGTTCCTAATTAATATCTTAGCCGCGTATATCGGCAATATAACTTTATTTAAAACTATCCAAAAGAAATGGCTTTTATATATCCCGTTTCTTTCATCCCAGGTTTGGGAAAATATTATTAAGTTCTCTTCTTTGCTCTAAAGTCACAAACAACCAGATGTTTGTATAAGCTATCCACACAGCATTTTACCTTTCGATAACGGGACCATTGTACTCTCTTCGAGCCCATACCAAATAGTAGACGATGCTGAATACGGCAACAAAGCCTGTCACCAGAACGCTGTAGTTCATCATATCGGGAGTTGGGTTCAACATCGGGGGCCAGAAGCTGAAGAAGCCAACAACAACCAGGTAGCAAATGGTGAGGATATTGTTCGCAATTCCAAGTGCACCGGGGAGGTGAAAAGGTCCCCAGACAAGTTCGGCACCAGTAGTATTGGCAAGCGCTGGCAAATCTGAAGCGTTAGGGAGGCTAAATCCTTTGGTTGTTCGACGATATAGGAGAAGGATTGCCGCAATAAGATATGAAGCGTATAAGCAAGAAATAGAGAGGGATGTAACATTCTGGAAGGCAACAGGCGATCCAATGTTGATGAGAGATAGAAGTACGGCGATGATAGATGTTACTATCACAGCCCAGACGGGAACGGTAGTTCTGTCATCAACCTTCGATAGGGTTCCCCAAAACGGAAGGCCTCGGTCACGAGAGAAGGACCAGAAAACTCGAGAAGTAGAGGCGAGCATACCGACAGTTGCGCAAGCACCGAGGATCATAATGATCGCACACATGACAGTAGCCCCACCAACCGAGTTGGTTGCCTGCTTGAAGATGTACATGTGAGGGAAACCCAGCATACCAGGTCCGGAGGCGCTCGCTTCATCGAAATCGCCCATGCAAAAGACCATTGCGACCAACATGGCAAAACCGCAGGTACCGTTGATAATGAGACTGAGTAGGATGGATCGGGGAACCACAACCCCAGGATTCACGGTTTCCTCAGACATCTAATTGTGTCTTAGCAAATGTTCAAAGTCGACCTGGAATTGGTGATCAAATACTCACATGGAAAGCGGCATCTGTACCGACAAATGCAAAAGCATTACCCATCATACCGACCATGAAAGACAACCCTTGGGATTGAAAGCCACCATTGTTGACCCAGTTTGAAAACACATCGCTTGCACTAGCGTGTGGTCCGAGGGTCACGAGAGGGATGAGAATGGCAAAGAAACCAAGAATATGCAGAATCAGGATGAGACCTTCGAATTTGGGGAGCGCAGAGCTGACGAGCGTGTTGATAAAGACTGCGAACAGGAGAATGACCCAGAAAAGCAGAGTGCCCTGCCACAGCTGGGCCTCAAAGTTGACATTATTCAATGTGGCCATACCAAGAATCATGTTGCCAGTAAGGAGAGCACTGGAGGAAACTGAGCCTTGCCAGCCACCAACCGTCAACCATCCGGTAACGTAGCTCAGAAATTTGGAACATGATCTTGGTGCAAGCATTGCAACCCAGTGGTACTGTCCGCCAGATGTAGGCGCCATGGAGACCAACTCGCTCATAGTTGTGAAGACGCTAAAGTTGCCTCCCCATACCAAGAGGAAACTGTATAGGACACCTGCGGTGCCACCGTTGTTGAGACCTTGAGCGAAGAGGACAGTGACGGCTTCCCAAGTGATGAGAATCGTGCAGCTGAACCCTAGAATCGACATAAAACCGAAGTTGCGCTGAGTCACTCCTATTAGCAAATGCGAACACGGTGTAGTGAGAATCGACCTGCGAAATGTCGTACCCTGAGAACCTGCTTCTTTCCTAGTCGAGCCAATTGATCTTTGTCGAAGCGGTCACTGTTGGAGCTGACCTCAGAATGCGGCTCGGCCTCCACCACGACCTCATTGGCCTTGATGTTGGGCAGGTTGCCCAATTCATGACTGCTGGTGCTACTACCCATTCTCGCAGTCTGGATAAAGAGAGTAAGGAAAATTTGGAAATGATTAAAGAGGATGGATTATGAGCGACATGAAATGGAATGTTGAAAAAGAAAAGACTGGCCAAGACAGTTGGCAGAAAAAAGTCAGCAGGGTCGCACACTAATCGGGCCTGAAACAGGAACCGGAGGAGACCGCGTTAGCCACATGCCGTCCAAGACATGTTGTACTTAAGGTAGCAAGCACTCCATATCAGGTGCATGAGTACATGGAAACGGAGATGCGGCAGCTCTCGCCTGTTGGTCACCGTCGAGTCCTGGTTCACCGTTTGCGCATACTGTGCTGGTGGTAGCACACGTGGTTAACCAGTTGAGGACTAGAATAAGTGGAGATCTGCAATGTCGGATTTGGATGTCTTGGCTGTCCTTGTTCCCGAGTCCGAAGAGCCCAGCAAGTAGACGGGGAGGATGGGTGTGGTTCGGCTTCTTGGCGAACCTTGACCAAGGATTTAGCAAGAGAAGAAGGCATTTCACAATTCTTTCCTAGCATTTATTAAATTATGCTATAGATATATTAACCCATGGCTATATTTTTCCTTTTTAGCAGAGTAAGATTTGACTGTAGACCAGTCGAGAGGGTGGTTTGCAAGTACAAGAGATGATATTTCGGATCCGACGACCGGGGAAGGGTTAAACGGCCCAGTGATCCGAACGGCAATTCAAGGATCTTGCACGATGGAAGAAAACCAAGACAATTAACGTAGGAGAAGCGAAATTTAGGCGCAGCCCCTGCAGTTGTTGCCAAGACCAGGGATACGACCCGGGGGACGGATTGCTAATACCCGTCTCCATCAGCCGGACCAGCCCTCTCGGCTACCGTCGCTCCATCGAGAGCCGTGCATGAAATGCATGTTGGTTGCGTATCATGAACTACTTCCGCAGCTAGCAAATGTACCCTGCTTTAGCCATACCATGCCAAACTAACGTTTTATCAGCTCATAATGCCACGGGAAATTTTCATTTTCAACAAGGGTTATTTCGGGTGATTCGGATAAGTTTCTGTCTGCTCCCACCGAACGGCTCTTTGCTTTTTCCATTTCTGCCTACTCTTGCGAGTTACTAACTCCTTTAGGTCAGTGAAATATGATTTCCAATTGGCTTCAGGGAATAGGGCATGCTTGGTTTGGCTGCTGACGAATCCTTTGTCGAACTGGTGATGCATCGATTCCAGCTTCTCTACATCGTGCACTACAAAAGTCATGAAATGATAATTATGATGTGATAAATTAATACAAAATTCTATCTAGGAACTACTTTTACCTCTCAAACTCTGTACATCAACTTGCCACGTCTGGTGAATAAGAATTGTTTGACTGGTGTGGCTTTTATGACTTTGTCCATCCCAAGACTGTTTCTGCTCGTCTGTAGTCAATGCGACGCCTCGTGCCCTTGACTTGCTTAAATCAACCAGCTCGTGCACATTACTGTGCTGGCTATGCTGTGAAGTGGTTGTAGCTATTGCATCGATCGGGTCGCGCGTTCTGGATCTGGAGCCAAGAGCACTGTTTTGAGGTGACTTATACCCAGCATATCCTGTTTTGTAGGTCGGATAGCCATTGCTGCTAGACTTGCCTTGTCGGCGCAAGTCATCAACGCGGATCTGTCCTGATTCTAGACTGTCGAGGAAAGGCTTGAGGTTGGGGACACAAACAGTAAAGATGGAGAGGCACTGGACCAGCTGGATCGTAATAGCAGCTTCCCAGAACGAAAATGAGGGATCGTCGGAGGTGAACGCTTTGTTGGAGTAGTGTATTTGCACAGAGGCGGCGGGTATAACGCTGTTACGATATTAGCACTGCTTTGTTGCAAATGTGATAGGGGTTAACTGATGATGATGGAGAGGGCGAGACGTACAAAATACGACTACCAAAAACGCATATTACCAAGAGTTTCTTGGCCCTGGAGGTTTGGATTTTCCGAGCATTCTCAACCATGATGGCAATGATAGCAATGTCGGTCAGAATATTCGCGATAGAGTAATATTTCCAGAAGCCACTTTGGTTAATGCATTGACTGCGGTCAGAATAATCCCACGGCACTGGGAGCTGGCACTGGAAGAAGTTTACCACAAGGGCACTCAGTCCCCAGGCACAAACCACAATTTCACAAGCTCGAATGATTACCATTCGGCTACTCCGGGTCATCATTTGGAGATCCATGGTACCGGATAGCTTCGAGCAGAGTAATGACAGAATAAACATTGCATTTGCAGCATATTGACTCTAGAATCGCATCAAGAACATGGTCAATTTCTGCCTTTTGCTTCTTCGGATTGCCATTCATGCAACATACCTTGAAGAAACCATTGATTTCAGTTGCACTTAGCGTATGAAAAGGTTTCCCTAACCCATTTTCACATGCTATAAACACAGAAATAGACTGCCCGATTGCGAAAAACTGTACAATTCGCGTGAGTGATCGATTTCTTGGAATGTCGAAATTTAACGAAGCCATCTGGGATTGATTGGTTCACTTACTGTCGCGGTGATTGTAAGAATATCATCGAGCTTGAGGGTTTTAATCATATGAATTTTGGTTCCCGAACGCACAATGCATGCAAGGACTGCGATGACGAGAAACATCAGAGTCAAGACCTGAACGAGTGGGGCCTTGTTCGTGTCCGTGATGATCTTCTGCGTGGAACTCATGATTGGCGAGATGATGATGAACGCAGCTATCTTGACATGTTGCGCTATTGTATAGCCCGAAATGCTGGAAAGTGCGTCTAGGGAGTAGCGAAGAAAAAGAAAGGTCAGACAAACGGTTCGTTCGTTCGGACGAGACCGAGCGGGTTCTCCCTTCACATACTTGCATCTCAAAAAGAGGACGACACCTTGCAGTGTTTTCTTTTTCTTTCAAAATCTATACAAAATTGGCTTAGCCCGACTGATGGACTGCGGCATTACTTGGTCCGGCCAGTGATGGATAAGAGCGCCCGTTACGTTTCTCCCTGTTAGGCTCATCCGAGACACCGTTTCCACACACTGTGCCTTTTGACCAAATGAAACTAGCATTGTAATGCCAAAATATGAGGCTGAATTGATCCCGGCCTTGGATTAACTTCATATCATAAATATTATGAAGCGGACTCGTAAAGCATCAAAACGGACCACTCGGAGAGCCATACCCTGCCGTCGCCAAGCTGTTTAACAAGATCCACTTTTTATCACGAATGAAGAAGAATTGCAACCCTGTGCCATCACCCCGGTCTTTTCGGTTAGCAAAGGATCACTGCCCTTTTGAAAGGGTCGCATACCGTACCCCTGACGGTACGTTGGTTGTTGTAGATGTAGAATGATATGATAGGCAATTGTGGCTTGCAAGAAAAATTTTCTGTTCTCAAACCAAGTGTGATAGGAAGCCTTGAGGCAGACCTGAGACCCATCAGGGGTTCTGCGGACAGAGTACCCTTGTATTATCCTTGCCCACTGTAGATACCACACCGATGCAAAGGCGGATATGAGGAGCTTGCATGGACTCCGATCACTTGGTTTTGTCTTGGCCGCAGGTATTTGTGTGGCAGCTGGGGAAAGCTTTTCACGGCTCAATCCGCGTATTGCCGTCCTACTTCATCCGAATTGAATCCCTGCCAAAGTTACCTAATCATCTTCACAAGTACATGTCGTATACGGACACTCAGAGCGCAGGATTGGTATGAAAATTAATTACATCACACTTCACTAGTCTATCAATCACATAGATGGCGTTGCCATTCCCCCTTCTTCGTATTTGCCGCCCACAGGTCTCCACATTTGCCATAAGGTCATCGGCTGCAGCTCCTGTTCAATCTTCTTCCACGCGTCCCCAGGATTCTCTTTGGTGGGTTTAAGTCGATTTTCGTTAACAATCATGAAGCCATGCTTCTTGTAGATAGGGACGCCGTATTCGGTTGCATCTAACCACATCTCGATACCCATCTCATCGGCTTTTTGTTTGCCCCATCTCATGATAAGGTCTGCCACACCTTGACGCCGGTAGTCGGGGTGCGTAAAGAGAATATTCAAATCTTTAGAGGTCAGTAGTCAAAATAGGAAAGGCTGAGGTGGGATGTTTTGATTTGGACTCACAAACTTGCGGCCTCGCACCCATCCTCCGTCTTGGCGCATCAAATTGGTCCAAGCACCGGGTGACATATTCTCTCTCCTCTCCTTCTGGATACCAGTAGGCATCGGAATGATCATCTGGCTCGTCAAATGGATTTTTTGTGTAAATCTTCCACAAACAAGCACCCACAACCTTGCCGTGATCATCAACAACCTTGCCCCAAAAACTCGTTGGGTCCGTTTTATGCCAGTCTAGTTGGCGGTTGACGGATTCCTTTAGAGACTCGATGCGAGCAGATGGCCCTTCTCCTCGGATAGGGCAAAACAGGCGGAAAAAAGTCTGGGGCGGGTTCTCGTAAGAGACCCATTCACATTCGATGATATCATCGAAGTCATCGGCAGAGTCAACCTCTAGCAGCGTGAAAGCCATGACAATAATGACTGGGAGAAGAAGGAGTGATCAAATCCTGACAGTTCAAAGTAGCATCCAATGCTTGAACAAGAGGAGTAAACTTGGAAGTGATCACGAAAGCAGAAGCGCCGGTTGTAACCGGACATGGGACGAGCATTGCCTCGTATCTGAATCATTTTTGCATAGCATATATTTTACCGGCATACTTCTTTTAGAAAGAACCGAGTCAGCGGAATCTAGTAATGACCGACGTAGACCCTGGCCGTGTAAAAGCATCGACCTAGTTTTAGAATAGGCTATTAGACTTATCGGGAATACCTTACTGGATCTCGAGTACTCGGTGGACTAACTGACTAAGCTGACAGCAGGCAGTCAGATTAGGCCTCTACTGTTAAACCGAGCAACGTACGGGTTGGAGTGTGCACACATAGAAAGGCACCTCGAATGCCTAAAACGGGCCTCGAAACCCAAAATGGAAGGGTTATATAATATTTTACAGTACATGAAGTAAAATCACACTTCTAAAAGTGGGGACAACAATAATGCAGTTTTTACACACAAGTTCGGCTCAACAGGAACAGTGGAAGACAAGGGGTAGGCTCCACTCGTCATCCCACCCCCAGAAGGATTCGCAACAATTTACAAAAGCGGAATAGCAACACGGAATGTCACCCTCTCCCCTGCCAATGAAAAAAATACTTGCGAGTGAAAGACTTAACAAGTTTCGGTTTTGATATGGCGGAGATAAAGGTAGTGAGGGCCAATGAGATGGTAGTAAATCCAATGGGCTTTTCCTACGCTACAAAATGGGTTATAATTCACTTCCCTATTGGGTCCAGAGGACTCCCTAAATCACATTGACTAAGATGCCTGCTATTGAGGTTTCCTTAAATCATGACACATTTCAAGTTTCCGGTGAAATACTCGACATTGGTCACACCATCCAACTCAAAATGGCATCTTCATGCGAAGACTGTAACCTTACCGGACTCTTATATCCCAATGATGTCCAATTTGGAGATGATCTTCCGGACCGTTATTTCTCATCGCTGCATGTCGTCTTACCCTAGAGCCAGATTGCTATTTTCAGTTGTGCGAGAATCACCAACAATACAGGAGACGGACTCGTTTTATATGACCAAACAAAGCATAATATGGCAGAACAAGGCTGTAAAATATATTGCCTTTCGAATTCTGCTTTACACCGACACAGGGCAGAATTTCCGCCTACTCAAGTCAAATATTAAGACAACGGTGATTAATTTCGTAGATTTGTACTTTACACATATGAATAAATGACACTTCAAACCGCTCTAATTATTCATTGAATTGAATGCGATATCTAAAACGATAGGTGGATCGCTATCCAATGGCTAGCTTGAATATGATGTCTACTTGATGTTTGAGTGATGCTGGATCTTGATTTCTTACATCTCAAATTACGCCTATGGGAGATCTCTTGCAACGTCATTGGTAAAGAGACGGCGATGGAGGTTACATTCATTTCATTTAGAAAAAAAATGGAAATCACTGTCGTCAATTCTCAAATCAAGTGAAATCCATGTCATAACCCTCTCAAATGGGTCTCTTGTTCCCTCAGTGACAGACTGGACTGAAAAGATAATAAGCACTGATAGGTGGCAGAAATATCTTTGAAATGATTAAAAAACTTCGCCTCTATTTCTATTGGCCATTACTACTTTCACCTGGTCCCATTCTATTCGTTTTGATAGGCCAAATGGGATACAGTATAGGCTTGTAGTTTCGAGAAACTTTCATAGATCTCACGAATTTGGCTCTTGGGGAGTTAGTTGGAAGCATTTTATGTATGAATATATAAAAAGTCAAGCCTGAATGCAACCGGTGAATGAGCCCTTAGCGGACTTCATCAGGCGCAACGAATTTTGTTTCAAACTCTGTCTGTGCATGATTATGCAAGCAACGGCTAATTACAACCCCGAAGCGTCTGGCTCTATTTGAAAAATATTCTGTACGAATCACTCGTTGGGTCACTTGACTTTGGTCTAATATGGATGATTCGTTTACTGGCTGTTTCTAGCCGTGGATTATGACGTGCTATGAAACCCATAGATGGGAGAAGAACTTTTGCTCGAAAGAAATTACCGAGGTGTTTAGACATGCACATTACTCAGTCCTCTGGATCGAAAAAGCTTGTGATCAACCGAGGAGAGATCGACCAGTCTTGATCCCGTGCTAAAACCACCAACCTTGTACCCCTGAACTTAGTCAAATAATTGCATCACTATTACCCCGCACATCACCTCCATGTTTGCCTACATCAACCAAACCGCTCGCTTTCAAAGAAATGGGTTCTGAGAAATATCCTAAAAAAAAAGACTAAAACCTCAATTGCGTTCTTATAATAAGTCAAAGAAAAAAACACGGTTTTATCGATGGGAATCGGAGTTGAAGCTGCTGCAAGGCGTGTTTACTGGCGCCTTTGACGGGCTTACTCGAATCTGGATCGGAGCTGACGAGCTGAGCTTACTGCCTCATCTACCCCTGAAACTTGACGATCACCACGTGCAATACGGACTTCTACATGCCGCGGCATACTATAAGTCCCCCATACTCGTTTGTCAGCTCCACGGGGCTGTCCTCCGATGGTGCCCCTCTCATCTACACATAGAACAACCTATCTACCACACTAATTCGGCAAAACAACTAGTATTCAATAGATAGCTACTTAGAAATGGATCACATGTGAATAAAATGGAACCAATTAGGGCTTCAGCTTTTGGGAAACCCCAGCTTGAATTCGGAAACAAGTACCCTATGTAGCATAGTCGTGATGCTAAATTTCCCCCGCAATTTGGTTTAATAGCTAGTGATGGACAAGGCAATCGGATCTTCAGCTCCGACGGAATTGAAGCCTAATCGGGCAGATCTGCATTTAAGCCGGGCAATAATTTGGGCTGTTGGCTACTATTAAAGAAAACACTTCCACCGCAGGTTGAATAGAAAAGTTTAGAGATTAAACGTTGGTTATATTCATATACATTACTCAGAAAGATATTCCTCCAAGATTACCATGCTTCTCTCAAACGCTTTTATGCTGCTGGGCTTAGTCTCGACCGCCCTGGCATCAGCTGACACCATCATTGATGCGATGGGCACTATCTCTAATGCTACGACGGATCTTAAAGAGGTTGTCACTTCCTGGGACGGTGGCCTTTTTGGCACTCCTGGCATTGTTGTCAAGTCAACAGAGCTTCTTGTCGATATCAAAAAGGGCACCGAGGTCGCCAAGGCCTCTGCAAATCTCACAATCGCCGAATCTATCCAAGTTGCTATCGCCACGTCAGACCTGGCCACCGTGACGAACGCTACTTTAACATCAATCATTGATGCGAAGCCGAAATTTGACAAATTGCTATTAACCGCGGCAATTTTAATCACTCTTGAGCTACAGAAGGATGCAGTTGACGAATTCTCATCGGCTGTGCTTGCCAAGGTACCCGATTCCTTGCAGGATACTGCTAAGAGCCTGATTGAACCGATCGACGATGCTTTTGAGAAAGCCATCAGTAAATACTCTCTGTTTAAGGGAAAGAGAACTTTGCATTACAAGTGAGATGGAAGCCATGATTGATCAGGCATTGGATTGAGCTGCATATCAAGCCTCATGATGATGGTTAAGTTCTTTTCAACTAAGGCGCATCTGCGCGTCAATTATACTGAAAATAATATCTAAAAAGTTTCAGTCACCATTCATTAATTTTAGTAATCATACTGCTATAAAAAACTTAAAGCCTTTCATGTGCCTCCGGTCGTCATAATTGTCGTGCGCTTTTGTTGAGGGGAAAGTACATGCTCCTTGGTAATGTCAGTGAGGGCAAAGCTGCCCTGAGGTTATCTCATGGTTTCTTTCATTTATTTTGCACCACTTTCTTTAATTATCATCTCACAGATTTGGTGGTCTATTAATCGGGTCAGTTGCCTTGCAAGTTAGTCAACTTCCAGTCCCTTGCCTTTGGTGGTGTACGATCTAACTCCTGAAATCCATAGCGTAGGTTTTTTTTTTACTAAATCAACTTGACTCGCCGCCTTTGTCCCAAATTTGGTCGGTGTGGCTGGCTTATTAGCGCTGGGTCCCGATGTGGTGGTTCACTGATCGAGATGTGTACGTCAGTGGCAAAGCCAACGATGCGCCACGGCTAAAAAAAAAAAAAACATCCATAAAATCAAGCGTATCAGAAGAGAAAGAAACTGGGTCATTCAAAAAGGAGAATCGTATGCGCTTTGCGTGAATAGGGTTAATTAAGGCCCCGTTCCTGTTTTTGTGGCGCTCTACGCGACCCGGAATTAAGGCCAAATTCAGTGAAGCGGAGCGTTAGCCGCCTGATGGAAACAAACTATTGAAAATTAGGGCCATTTTTCACGACACTATTTGCCTCTGGTGGACTCGGCACAGCTGCATTTGGACTTTGACCAGGGGTAAAAACTCAGCTGGCTCTGGTTTGGTTGAGATGGGTCGAGTTGAATCGCCTTTTTAAAAGCAGTTGACCGTCGCCAGCCAAGTACAGCAGCCCATCGCTCCTTTAGTCTCCCTTTGAACGACATTTCGTTCTGCCACTCTTTTACAATGCGCTCCTTCGCAACACTAACGGCATTGGCTGTCATGGGCAGCCTGAATCTCGTTGCTGCATCGCCCTGCAACCTTCACGGCTCCTCTACCTTGACCACAGCTGCCAGCTTGACCACAGCTGCCAGCTCTCGTAGTTCTTCGCTTGCCTCCGATTCTCACTCTAGCGGCGTTCCCTCCACAACAGTCACCCAATCTGCCACTGTGACGCGGTCAACCAGCAGTGCAAGCGCCGCCGTTACGAATGTCGTTAGTAATGGGGGTTTCGCTGACGTTGGAGATGGAACTAGTGTACCTGGCTACACCGGTTCTGACCTTACAATTGACACCAAGAACGGATATCGCGGAGACGAAAGCAAAGACACCAACTGTGGCAAAATATCCACCAACAATGGTGGCACCATCAAGAGACAGGACGAAGGATCTGCCTATATCTCGCAAGAGTTGAGCAGCCTGGAAACCGACAGCACTTACACGATTCGCTTTTCTCTGGCTCTGGTTTCCTCGAGCGAAGTGAGCTGCACCTTGAAAGCTTCCCTCGAATCTCAGTTCTATGAGCAGACCATTGTCTCGAGTGCTGATATAAACTGGGAAACTTACACACAAGAAGCTGCTGTCACCACCTCTACCTCTGGAACTCTGACATTTTCCTTCACGTGTGCCTCCAGTGACACTGTCGCAATCTACATTGATTCCATTTTCATGTCCAACAAGGTCACCCCCGCAACTATCGATGATGCCTCGCTCGATTGGGGAGACGAGGTCAACACTGGTGTCATTTCAACCACCGTTGTTCGTGGAACCATTGCATCCACCACTGCATCTCCCACTACTACCGCCTCTCCCACTACCGCCTCTCCCACAACGACTTCATTCTCGCGACCTGTCACCCGAACTCGCGTTGAGGGGACCCTGGTTCCTTCGGCTACATGCCCTGGCGCCGTGACCCCGACTCCTCTGGCGACATGTGTTTCTCGAACACCCACTCCCTCGTCGTTGACATGTGGCGTTCTTGGTGTGAAGGGATGGGACTGGTGGGGTTATGCGCCCTTCGTCACGAAAAGCCAAACCTCCGTCGCAGATTGTGCACTGTTGTGCTATCAGGATGCCCTGAACTGCAACGCGTTTGCATACCTCCCAGACTATGACGGCCGCTCTATGTGTGCCTTTGGCTACTACTCGCTTGCGGAGGATGGCCTCACTCCTGGTGAAGCTGCAACTGCGTACACTTGGTATGATCGCGACTGTTACCAGTGCGAAGATTGTGCGAGCTAGGAATCCGAAATATACTAGACATAATGCGTGCCGTAAGCAATGTTTTGCTGATGCACATAATTCTTCTTCCTCTTCCTCTGCGTTGCAGAGGACCACTGTTTTTACTCCGAGGCTCATATTGTTTACGAACTTCTTTGTATATAGCACACTATAGAAAGATTCCTTAACTATTGTGCCATTGTAAAGACATTAGCGATATAACTACTGCCCTGTTGAACTGACACGTATCTAAAATATCCTTTCCATTTTGTTTTTTTGTCTCGGATAAAGATGTTTAGTTACTAATATCTGCGTCATCTTTTAATTTAACGTAGTTGAATATCCAATCCCCATCATTATTCTCTAAATGTGCCTTGCGATTGCTCGTAGCCTCCATGAAATCTTCGTGGGATAACAAACTTCGGTCGTCCAAGCTCTTCAAATCGCTGTCTATATTAGCAAGTAATACCTCAAGCGATCCATTTCCCCACACCCCTCGCTTGGAGAGCAAAATGGCCGCCATGGTGATAAAGAAAATTACGAGACCATATATTAGCATCATAATCGGATATGCCATCCAAGGCCATGACACTTTAATATAAGTCTCCATGGATTTTGCACTACCTGCGTAAGAATCTTGGTTCGCTGGTACCGCATTTTGTTGCCGTACCACGTTTGAGAGACTTTTGGCAACTCTAGCGGCCCAAACAGCACGATCACCGCTCGTGTCTCTCCAAGCCTCGACGAGAGGATCGAAATGTTGGCCGAGTACCTTGACAGTTGGAATTTCCGCATACTCAAAACCTGAAATTGTGGAGCCAAATGAAGTCGACAGGGAGCTTGAGACGGTGAAGTTATGGTCCTTCATGTTGAAACCCGGTGTCTCATTGAAGAATAATATGCTCGATGTCTCAGCCGTTAAGATGTGATTCTGATAAGGGCTCCATGCCCGAGAACCCTTTCGAAAAGTTTGTTCCTGGCGACCTTGAGTGACATTGATCGAGAAAGCCTGCATGCAGTACCAAAAAGCGCATTGGGTGATATTTGGGGATTCAAATGTTATGTTGTTTGTGGAAGGTTTTTGAGAGTAGGGAATTTGTATGACTTCGAGAGCTAGTGGAAGCGAACTGATGTCCCCAAATTCTGGAAAGGCTCGTAGCTTTCCTGCATATCTGATAGCAGCCGCAATGCTTATTGTCCGAAAGTTTGCACTACTGAATTCGATTGAATCATTAGAAACTGGAACACCTTGAATAGCTGAGCTATCTATATCTCCACTGTAGGTGCATGTCGAATTGTCGCAAGATTTCCACATGGAATCCTTTTTCCAAATTGCTGTAACATCACGACACTCTTCACAGACACCTATAGATGGCACCGTATCCCAGGTACAATTTCCCGTAGGACATGTAACTTGGAGGTCATCTATTTGAGGACTCAGAAATCCATCATACAGTGCTGCAGTCCAACTTTGGTTACCTTCTTGAGTCACGCTGAGGACCCAAGGGACGTGTGCACCGCTCGTAGAATTGATTGCTAGTCTATTATCGAGTCGGATAGCTTGTTGTGAGAACACATCAAATGCAACCGCTAAGAGGATCCACAGAGCCCCAAAGTTGACTAATGTCACGCTTAAAGGGTACCGAAAAAGCCAAATAAGGCCTCCCATGGGGCCGCGGGAAACCGCATCAATATCCTCAAGGTCACGCAAGGGATGACCAGAAGTATCCTGAGAGAACCAAGTCCACTTTTGCTGTATCATGGAGTTTGTAATCAGCATGAGAAGGGCCATTCGCAGTACCGTTGTTAAGGCGGCAGCGACTGCATTTATGCTCAGCCAAGACGGAGACCAATCTGACAAAGGCCGCCCATCGTATGCAGCTGCAATTGATATCAGACCTCCTAAACTGGCGCCGGCAAAAATTGCAGCTAATATTTGCAGTTTCCACTGCCAAAGAATATGTTTCTTTGTACTGCCGTTCCGGTTAACTTTGGTATTTGTCCTGTTAAATTGAGATTTGGGTTCAGATTGAAGCGAGATTTCTTCCTGGTCGGAATTATGAGCTTGCAATGTTTCTTGCTCTTGCTCAGTTGAACGCTGGTAACTTTTACTATCTTCATTTGAAGCACCGGCTGACCATAAAGAAGAAGGGTGAGTAAAGCTTTCGTTGTGATCTTGATAGTCCAGTAAGGGGCGTTCTTGCGCTCCCTGAATGCGTATTTCTGGCGTGACAATGCCACGATCCGCCTCAGTATCATTGTATAAGTCATATTGGTGGGTTGGAGTCGTCATTGTGGTCTCACTGTTCGGTTCTACCCATGCGTGATTTTCGAGTTAAGCTATGGAATAAGGGGCGGATGCCTCCTTCTTTATCAATACCATTCGTGCTCAGCCTTACACGTCATATTGCTCTAGTCTGAAACAATTTTATGGATGCCCGACCAACAGGTGTGTCTATATTTTTAGTTTTCCCATACTGGGTATTTTGGCGCGACCGATGTGCAGCCTATTTCACAGCACAGCCTGCATTGATCCCGTAGAGCACTTCAGCCGCACGAGGCTGCCGGGAAAAGAGGGAAGGCAAGTGTTTGCCTATCTGATACCAGCTCAGCCGCACTAGGCACCCCTTATACTTATAATTTACTTATCAGTTTTATGTAGAGCGATTCATGTATTATAAATTGTGCCTTTGTCTGCAACGGGAGTCCTAAATGTAGACCAAGAAGAGTTATTAAACAAATCAGGCAGCGGACGGAAACCATCGGCAAGTTTTGAGCCAATTAAATTTTTTTTCAGAAAAATTCGAACGTAAAAAAGTATCCAAAGAGACGACAAGGGACGACCATGCCACGCCGGAAATTTCTGGTATGTCGTAACAGGAATATGTACATGGAATTCGGACGTTCATAATAATTAGATCGGGTTGATCACCGTAGTACTAAAAAATGGTCGTCTCTTTGGATGAATCTGCCATTTTCCTTTGGAATGCTTTTTAAGGGTCGGATCTAAACAACTCTGAGTCATAGCAAGACTCGTTTTTTAACCAAACATATATCGAAATTGAAAACCAGTTTATATGACAGAAACCTCGTCTCACCTAGGCTTTCTCTTCCTTGACTAGCTCTTGGAACCCTTGTAGTAGATCATCCCTCAGGTCCTCCCAAGCTTCCACTCCGATTGTTACTCTGAGCAACCTTTTATCGACAGCGCTATCAACGAATGCGCGCCACTCGATTAGGCTCTCCACGCCACCCAGACTAGTCGCGTGATGGAATAGATGCAACTTGCCAGGCAAATTCCTTGCCAGCTGTTCATCCTTCATCAAAAGTGCGAACACAGCGCCAAAGCCCCCTGGCATTTGCTTGCACAGCCATGAATTACCATTCTTGGCTTCTGGCTGCAAACTGGCGTGCACCACCTCGGCGACCACTTTGCCAACCACTCCTAAGCCGGCCTGCGAGTTGAGCCAGTCAACAAGCGCTGTAGCGCTTCTGGCTTGGCGATCCACTCGAAGTTCTAGCGTCCGGACGCTGCGTACACCTAGCCAGCCCTCCAGGCTACCCATGACACTGCCTAGATACGCTCTTTCCGTCCGGAGGTCTTCGATCCAGTTTTTCTCCTTCTCCAGATCTTTTCGTATGCTAAGTACGCCGCAAAGCATGTCAGAATGCCCGCCAATGTACTTTGTCCCGCTATGCATGATGATGTCTACTCCTTGTTGGAACGGGTCCTGCAAGGGTGGTGGAGCCATGGTTGAGTCACACGTTAGCCAAGCCCCGCGTTCTTTTGCGATGCGTCGGTAATAGGCCAAATCTACAGCCTCACCAGTAGGATTGAAAGGCGTTTCAACGTGAAGAATGTCACCAGGCTTCAGCTTCGAAAGATCCTCCTCAGAGAGGGTGAGGACCTCCACGGGCTTGAGCTTCTGGACCATTCCTATAGTGCCATGACACCCATGATAGCCACGACCTATGGCAATGCGGCTTGGATTGAGAAATACCAGGAGGGCATGGAATGCAGCAAGCCCAGAGGCATAGGTCAATGAAGGTCCTCCGAGATACGCTGAAAGCAAGGCTTCTAGTCGATTCGTGTTGGGGGCGGTATATCGACTGTAAATGTGTGTGTCATGGGGTGCATTGGGCTGCGCTTTGTTATTACCAAAATCCTGCTTCATGTACGTGCAAGGCAATTAGAGATGGATCTTACGTCCAAAACCTTTCCATCTACCAAGGTGTCGGGATTGGGGTCATAGCGGAACGTGGTCGACACCTGCAAAGGCGGGGCAACGGCTCGATGATTATTGATGAAATCATCAGCGTGGACTGCTCTGGAGGAGAGCGAGAGGTTGACTGGCGGCTTTTGATCCGATTTTTGATCCATAATATCGATAATAAGGAGTTTGTAAACGATCTTTCCCGATTGCACTTCGTAAACAGGTGAGTAGCGAGATGGAGAGGAAGATTTCTCCCTGTCTTTATGCTTTGATTCGCTGGTAGTTACCACTCATAACGGCACTGGAATGCCGTATGAAGCCGCATTGGGCCGTCCATCAAACCCCGCCAATCAGGATAAGGATACCTGATAAGAAATGATGCTGTTAGGTAAGAGTTAGGTACACCCATGATCTTCTCAGGACAGCGGTAGCGATCGTCGTATTAACGATACCCGGTCTGTTTGCCAGCCAAAGGGTAACAATATATTAATATGTAAATACTAACTAGCTTTGGAACGAGCAACAACGAAAAAGAAAATGGTATTCATACAAAGAATGGCAGAGGCAAAAAACCGACCCAGGAGTGACATTATGTGTGTCTCTTGTGCACATCTAATTCAGAAAGCATAATGAATCAACTTCGTAACCCGGCTTGATACGCGGCTCACAAGTGTCACCTGTGACGTAAAAGTGAGCTCGCTTCGAGCTGTCTCGCCTGATCGGCGTTTTTGCTGCATGTATTTCACAAATTTGGGCCATGTGTTGGTCAGTACCAAATATTTAACATGACGTATTGCGACGTCAAAAATGGCAGCATGAAAATCGTCAGGGATGTCGCCCATATATCGCGTGCTGTTGAAAACTTCGGCATAATCTGAATGATCGTATGCTTGCTCGGAGGGAATGGATTGGTCAATATCGAATGGCGTGATCATGTTGTTTCCGCCTCCCTCTCCGCATAATATTCTGGCTGGTTTTTCGAATATACCCTCCAGATGTCTTAGATCATCACACGATAAGTTCAATGGGAACTCAGCGTGAGTGGGGCTGATGAAAGTGGTATAAATCTGTAATGCGTGGTGATAGGCCTCGCGTCTCGGTCCTTCGGTGAATGTCTCGGGCCAGGTCGACTTCCATTTCGAAACGCTGGTTAGGAAAGCAATATTCTCTCCCGAGAAGTCGCTCAGCGACGAAAATTCTTGTAGCGCGGTCGGGTTATCTTCAAGGACCAGGTCAAGAGCGCTCATCGTGAGCAGTCGGTCGCTAATGGCTGGGTCCAAAAAGTCCAGCCTTTGACCAGTTTCGAGTACTTCAAGCGAAGGTTTTAATTCGGTCAAGCTTGATGATCCAAGGCCCCTTTGTGATGAGGACTCCCATTTGGCGTTTGAATCCGCAACTATTTTGTTCAACGTCCAGAGTCTCAGCACCTGGAAGACAGGCACAAATACGGTGAATATCTCGAACATGAAAACCGAGACGTGAATCCTATTTGTGTTAGCGGACACATTTCTATTAATCCGACCAACGAACTTGAGCATGTATCTTACCATTGGCTTGGGGCAAAATAGGCGTTGACCTCTGCAAACGCCGGCACGTATGTCGCAATCAGAAACATCGGTGTTGCATGAAGACTAGAAGATGCGTTGTCAGTGACTATAAAGATGGAAACCGGGAGTGCAACTAACTTGGAGAGACAGCAGCCAATGGTTTGGGTACGCCACCCCAATGTATCATGGATTCCCCAGGCCCGGAAAATTAGAATGGGCGCCACCTGTAATATGTCAGCCAGGTCTGTTCACTATCATTCTGATTTCCAAAAACGTACGATCCAAGTCCAAATCACTTGCCATAGCACCGATGGCCACCATTCCCAACCTCGACCTAATTCGACCAGTTGCTCTGGAAGAAGCTTGCTGTGGAGCTCTGTACCAGGGATGCCGTATGTGGGATGATACTTTTTACAAGCCAGCCACATGCCGACAGTAAGAAGAACCTGGGTGCAAATAGTTAGTACTCCATGGCATGCGACACCAACACTAGGTGACGTACCTGAACAACCATGCCCAGCCCAATAAAAAGCATGATTCTGTAGGTAAATTTCATGTTCCTTACACGACATATCCATGAACTTGAGGAGCCATTGCAGCCTGCCTTTCTGTGTAAGTCGGGATGCGTGAATCGTTTTTGTCGCTCAGCAACGTGGAGGAAACGAGTGTTCGAGGCGTGGAATAGAGCGATGCCGAGTGGAAACCAAATTCCCATGAAAAAGTATTGCACATCATATGCCAAAACGAGGGGCATAGTCGCTCCGATTGGATACACAAGTTGGCCGAGGATCCAATATGCATGTAAGAAGAGAATGGCAGTGAACGACAGGGGCAAGCCTCGGAACCTTAGGACCGGATTGTTGCGGTTGTACAAGCAAAACGCCATACCCATGAACAGAAGGGTGGTCCATGTGACGCAAAAAGAAAGGTAGAAAACCCCCACCTTATCCCACCGGGGAAGGCTTGGAGGGACGTTGTACACCGAGAGGGCTTCCATTATTGTGGTCAACGAGGCACTGAGTGTGCACACATTAGAGTTGAGGGGATCAGGATCCTTTATTCTGGAAAAGTGGCGAGAGCATCTTCTGGCTTGGGAAGAGGGCAAAGGTGAGACGCTCAATTTCAGCTTTTGTCCTATATTTTCTTCTTGCTGGCGATCCTGGGGCCGAGATCCATAGAGCCAACTCTTTTTGCTGAAGATCGCCCAATAAGGGCCGACAGCAGCGATCATCGTGAGGGCCAAAGCGCCTGTCAGAGCGCCTAGTCTGCAGTTGGCGCTGCTCGGCTAATGAGGAAAAGCAATATGTCGCGCACCCCATGACGCGAAGTTACCCCACGAGCGCGTAGATCGGCTCTGTCACATACTAGCTTGCCTCTAGTTTCAGTTGGTGGTATAGCACTCGCCCCGCTATGGTCACCACCGGCAGTTGGTTTTGGGGCTAGCAGGAGGGAACTGGCAGGTAAGCGTAAGACATTGTCCAGGGGCGAAAGACAATGAATTCTTCGCGAACCCGGAACGGTCTCAGAAGGGCTTTTCCTTCAAAGGATGCTAATTATGGCAGTGTTGGTTTACGATTGGATATTCATTCCGTAAAGAGTGCCGTCATATTCAATATAACTTTTACGGCACTTTTTTCTCAAGGGAACCTGATGCATGGCACTCGCTGACTTGGCATCCATTCTTTAGTTAGTGGATAGGCATCGCTAAATGTACCGAGACAGCCAGATTTCTAGCGTCTTTCTCTTGCCACGATGACACGATTTTGCCTAAGCAAGGGTATAATTAAGATCAGTAATCCAAGAGTTTGGATTTCGGGAAAAAGAAAATTGGGTGGTATGTCGCTGAGGGATGGACAGTTTGAATGACATGTGCCATTGACATTCAGACTTGTCATTCTTGAAAATTGACATTGAGTAATCATTCTAGCTCATGAATAACCCAAAGTCGAACCGTGTGTTTGTGAGTGATGATCCCCGGATAGCAGAGCATCATGATCCGACATAAATATAAACGAAAAACCACTCCAATACGAAAGGTAGTTGAAAATAGGTTCTGGCTTGAACGGTGTCTGAATCTCGAACTGTGACATCCTGCGTCGTGTCGGGGTCGGAGCTAATGCCGATTTAAACTGAGACCTCTCTCGGTAGCGCCCAAGCACGTGGGAGGGGGATGCAATGCCACAAAATCCGAAGGTTTTCGGTCGGCGCACTAGACCCGGTACTAGACCTGTCACCGTCGTGGGGAACAGATCTAGATGTCATCGGAATCACCGCAATTACCGTACGAAGTCCAGAAATCCGGTCATTTTGTGGATACGTGATTCGTGCGTTATGCACAACACCAGGCCACAGAACCAGATTATTGGCCGTCTGCGCGCCTCCCGCGATTAATGGACCCAATTTCGTCTCCGCGGCATGCCCGCAGTTTAAGTTCATCGGAACCGTGTCGCCTTACTTTGTTTATCTCTATCGCGCACCTATCAAGTTCCCCGGACTAGTCCCAATCTCACTAGCCTTGGGATTCCTTTCGGTTGAGAGCCATCTTCGAATTTGTCACATTGTGGGTATTTTCCGCCTTGAAGAGCAAGGCACATTATGATGTAAGTAATTAGATGTTCAAAGCTATTATTAGAGTATTATACCAAGACTAAAATACATAAAAAAAAAACACCATGCTAGTAAAGACCAATCTATATATCCCATATACCTAAGCGAGAGTCGTTAATATTTTGCCCATACCCAATCTAATTAAATCACTTGCGCCGTCCAAAAGAAAATTTCTTAACCCTGAAGAGGTAGTAGGTGATGACTGCAATAAAAATGTTGAAGAACACATAAGCCCAGACGATTCCGAAGTTACGCCAACGCTCGCTCCAAAAGATCTTGTTACCAGAAAGGAAATCGTCTGCGACTGAAAGCGAGCAATAGCCGCAGTTCTCGGTCGCATTGGGGTTCTGTAGCTGACCTGGAGCCATTTTCAAGTAGTCGGCCATGTAATCGCCACAGGTCATGCCACTGGGGGGATTGAAAATGGACATCTCAGTTTCCGAGCATGTGACCTTTCGGTCGTGTAGAACCGTCGAAACGATGTTGGAAACCCAGTAGGTGAAGGGTGAAACTCGGTACATGAAAGTCCAGAAACCTGGGAGGGCGTTGGGGCTCTGAAGGACACCACAGAAAGTCATGCTCATCATTGCCAAGAGTGTTACCACGGAACCTGCAGTTTGGGCGTCAGGAAGAGCCGCGATGGTCATGTGTGCAAAGGAGCTGGCATAGACAAAGAGTTGGATGCATGACAACAACACAAGGACCTGGCGGTCTGAGCTCTGGACTCCGACGACGGGATAGTAGAAGCAGGCGTAGATCAAAATACCAGCAAAGATCTGGTAGGGGATTTCGACAAAGATGTTGGCCAGAAGGAACGCCTTCCAAGAGTAGGCTTTGCTGGGTCTCTCGCGGACCTCATAGAGGGAACGCTGAGTAACAAAAAGAGGTTGAATCTGTTGCACCAGAGTGCTGAAAATTGTGATCAACATGAAGACGGCGTAGACAACATTGTTCATACCAGCCAAGCTTCCCTTGGCCTTCCAGAAGGAGAAGCCGATGAAAAGACCAGCAGCGATACTCAATGCAACCTTGGCGAAAACATAGCTTGGGGATCTCCAGTATTGCTGGAACACTCGCCAGGTCACAATCTTCATCTGAGTCATGAGAGGTGCGGCAAACTCTGCAACTTCGTCCTGCGATTCTTGACTGTGCAGAGGGCTCGAGTTACCACTTTGAGCAATGATGTGCTGGATCTCAGCATCCACGGCCTGTCGTTCAGGGCTGTCTTTCCAGACTGCATGCCAGTCCTTCTCGCCGGTAACCATCTCAAGCATGTACTCAGCCGGGTTCTCGTCGTTGTCACACTTTCTAGCGCCGTTTTCCTCGAAGTAGTCCAGAAGAACTCGTGAGTTGGGGCCGATGTCACCAAAGTAGACAGTTCTACCTCCCTTGGCAAGGAACAAGAGTCGGTCGAATTCCTGGAAGAGAATGGCGCTGGGCTGGTGGATGGTGCACAGAATGGCCTGACCGGCATCAGCCAGCTTGCGTAGGAGAGCGCAAATAGCCCAAGAACTTTGTGAGTCAAGACCGCTAGTGGGTTCGTCAAGGAAGAGCAGAAGCTTGGGCTTGGCTGCCAGTTCAACACCGATAGTGAGAAGCTTTCGTTGCTCGACGTTCAGACCCTCTCCAGGAACACCAACAATGGCATCAGCGAAATCCCTCATGTTGAGCATATCGATAATCTTCTCGACATATTCGTACTTCTCCTCTTTGCTCACACTCTGGGGCTGGCGAAGTAGTGCGCTGAATTGCAAGCTTTCACGAACGGTGGATGTCTGTAAATGAAGATCTATAATCATGTTAGCATAATGAAGAAGCCATAGTCCAAGCATAGTACATACCTTGTTGCTGCACGTAACCGGTTTTGCGCTGAAAGCTAGCATCCAGTGGGTGTCCGTTAACAAGCATATCACCAGTGATGACTCCGGTAGTAGTTCGTTGAGCAAGGGCATCCAGAAGAGTTGTCTTTCCTGCACCACTGGAACCCATAAGCGCAGTCAAAGTTCCAGGCTTGACCCATCCTGAGATGTTGTTCAACAACCTGCGGGGCTCTCCCTTGATTTCGATGTCGTACACCAAGTCCTTCCAGGTAAATATATCTGTCTGGGGTGGGATAGCATCGAGGGCAGTGGCTCCTCCCTCGGATGTGGCTCCTGGGTTGGTGGTCATCTCTTCGTCGGCTGCTTTGTTGCCAATCATGTTCTTGAGGTGGGCAGGGACGCGACCTCTCAAGAAGACCAGGGCTTCTGCCTTGCTCTCACTGGCAGAGCTGAATTCAGTAGCGGCAAAGTAGATACCCATGAAGAAAATCAAGAAAGCCAGGAGGATACCGAAATTTCGCCAGACGTGTGAGTGGTAATAGTTGAAGCTCTTGGCAATGTAGGCGTCTCCATTAAGCGTATGTCGTCCTGCCACAGATCCAACAGCAGAGCAGATCCAAGAGTCACCAACGTTAGGCGAATAGGATGGAATGATGCTGGAGCAAGTGAATTCTCTACCGTGGAACTCATTGGCGATCAGAATCTCGAATGCGTAAAACAAGGGGTTTATCCAACGAATCCAACTGAACCAATCTTGCATCTGTGGTGTAGCGACCACAAAACCAGTGTAGATAACAAGAGCGAGAACGAGAACTCCAGCGAGGGACATGGCTTGCGATACAGTCTTTGTAATGGCTGCCATAGTCCTGAAAACAGCTGCCATGACAAAGGTCGCGATGTATGCAATAAGGAAGTACAGGAAGAAAGGACCAGCTTCTCGGCGGAGTCCAGCCAAGAAGTAAATGGCGAGATTGAATGAAACAGCAGAGAGAAACTTGATAGGGATATCCGTGATGATTCCGGCGATGGCTTCGGTTGCAGGGTGATAGAATGCGTAAGATTTATGCTTTTCAACGATTTCGCGCTGGCTGTAGAGACTAGAAATTTCCGAAATGGCACCAAGAGCATTCATCAAGACAGCCATGAACAAAACAGCACCCTTTGATGCCAGATTTGCCGTCGCGTCGGCTTGACCGTAATAGATAGAACCAACCACTAGAGCCATGATGGACTGACTGATGACGGCTGTGAAGGTCGCCGCCTTGTCGTTCCAAATGCGCTGGAAGCCTCGCTTTGTGTTGAGCTCGATTTGCTTCGCAACGCTAATCAAGTATGGAGAACCTGGGCGGGCGCGCTTGGATTGAGCAAGCTGCTTCTGTTCACGGAACGCCTGAGTGGTGGGGCCAGATTCATCGGCAGGGAACTCTCGTTGGTAGTCGGCAAGCTCCTCTTGAAGAGCTTGGTACTCAGGAGACTGTCTCCAATACTGTTCGAATTCTTCAGGAGTACGGGGTACCTTGTTCTCCATGCCCTCGCGGGCCTTCCTCTCACTGGGGTTGGTGACGGAGGTAAGGAAGTCTCCGGTGGTCTGACGAGCAGGGCACACCCAGCCTTGTCTCTCGAAGAAAGCTTTGGCCTGGCTGGCAGGTCCGAAGTAGATCTGTCGACCCTCGTAGAGGACAGTAGCCTTATCAAACAAGTCATAGATAGATTGACTAGCTTGGTAGATAGCTACGGCGTTGGCGACACCGGTCGCGTCACAGACCAGTCGCAATGTCTGAACAAACTTGAAAGCACTGGCGGAATCAAGACCACGTGTGCTGTTGTCCCAGGCGAAGAAAGCAGCTCCAGCAAGAATCATCTCTGCAATACTGACACGCTTGCGCTCACCACCTGACACGCCTCGGATGAAATCATTGCCGACCTTTGTGTTGTAGGTGTGGCTCAGGCCACAAACAGCCATCACGATCTTGGCCGTGTATTCGCAGAATTCTTGTCGGCTCATTCCTTGAACTCGGTTGCTTGGTGTTCGGCAAGAAGCTGCAAATTCGAGTGTCTGACCGACTGTGAGATGAGGGAAATGCTTGTCAACCTGTCAAAGATGTTAGACGTGACTGATATAATGAATGCATGAGTGAAATGGACATACCTCTTGGTTGTAGATGGCCTCACCCTTGAACTCCTTCATCATGACGTTCTGAGGAATACCATTGTAGTTGATGGTGGAAGCATCATCCAACTTGAGGCCGTGAAGCTCTCCGCACATGGACTTCAAGAGAGTGCTGCAGCCTGATCCTGGTCTTCCCAGAACAATCAAGAGCTCGCCATCTCTAACCAGGCCATTGAAACTGTGGAGAATCTTCTTTGGCGCCTTGCTGCGGAAGCTAAACAGCTCGGCGGGGCGCGCGATGCTTGTAATATAGTCGCCCACTGTAGGTTGCAATTGGAGGGCCTCTCCGACACCAGAGACGTTGAGGTCGGCGAAACCAACACCAGCCCTCTTAGGGCCGTGGCCTTGTTCTCTGAATTGCTCGACAAAGTAATGCAGCCACTTTCCCAAGTCGAACTTATCGCTCTCTGGTTGAAGGGCAGGGTCGTTCTCGGCGATCGACTCTAACCTCGTAGGTCGTCTCGATACGGTGCCTGCATTACTTCTTGATCGGGAAAGATTTGTTGCGATTCTTGTCAACTCTCTCCTATCCTCTTCGCCGATGCTAGCAAAGGCTTCATCCATATTGTGTCGGGCATTGTTGTTGGTATTAGAGGTTTTGATGGGGCTGAATTCCGCCGATTCTGAACCAGCATCAGACCCTTTCGAATAGTCGTCATCAATATCGTCATTTATTGTGTGCGAATACCGATCTGAAGAGGTACCCGGGGGGGTCTGTTGGTGTTCGTTTGAAGAGGGCTCCATATTGTTCAGAGTTGTGGTGGGCCCCGATTCAAACAGTTGTGTGGTGGTAATTATTAGTTGTGATTGAATTAACGAAAAATCATGGAGGAGACGAAGGGAATATTAAATATAAACATGCGGGACTCAAAGTGCTTGCAAAGCGTTGTTGGGGATGCCATATCGGCAACCTGCTTCCCCCCGTCGGGGTCGGGCCCCGACCACACCCCGTCGCATCGGTCCTAAAGGACGTCGCAGCAACATGGCAGCGCTCAGCCTTAGCGCTAGTCCGCAGGCCTGTCCTGACTCAGTCACTAGCGTTCGTATTTTGGTCCACTCCCGGTGACGGGACTACGCTGGACACCGGGGGCACGGCCTCATATCTACGTCATCCACATGGTTAATGTGTGAGGAAAAAAAATACATTATGTAAGCGGAGAAAACGAAATCGACCCCGACAGAGACACTGGGATTGATGTTCTTGCTATGACGATGAAGAGCAAAGAAAGATCCAACGTGGTTGAATTAGTGCGATAGAGGTAAAATCATGGTAAAGAAAAATTTGACAATACCAATGCGCAAAGTATAGAAAGCAAACCAGAGCTTTGATCCAGAATGCAATACGATGGAGTTCCTAATGTCCATGGGGAAACAGAGTCTTTTCAATGGAGCTGCTTAATTAAATGGAGGAAAATATAATAAAACCTGGCACTTTAGATTTTCATTTGCATCTGTTACAGCATCACTGTTATTAGCCCAAATTGAATCGTCCAGCTTAGATATCAATCATCCTCAAATAAAGTATTTCCAACAAGCTTAAGTTACAACCCGTGTTGCCGTGTTACCTACTTGGGCGGCAACGCACAGAGCATGGCGATTTTTCAATTCTGTGTCAATTATTCACCCATTCGCTGTGGCATTCAAATTAGCCCGCCGCATCAAGAAAACAACAAACGCGCACGGAGAGTCCGCGCATTGTCTAATAAGACAAGGTTTTCTGGAACAAAATGGTGGACGGGTGAAGGCGAGCGCTACGGGCAGACGCCAACTTTTTCGCCGCTGAGTCATCGGGCGGGGCACCGGGCCTTAACAAGGACCCGACGTTTTCGCCGTGGCTTGAGCGATTGAACAACATCTCGGCCGCCAAGGCAATGATACGTCATCACGTATCTAATGCGTTCTCTGGATATCTCCCGCTTAATCAGGAAATATTCAAGATTCCCAACATGAATGGCCCGACGGAAAGTCTCCAGCTCAACACTTCAAATCTTGTTTCAGATTCCGACACCGAATGAGAAAGTCCAAGAACTTAAAGGCTTTGCGCCCAAATAGCTACCATAATGAAGTGTGGCTAACTAAACCTAAAAGCTCAAAGGAGATGTGCTTTACCTATCGTCGAGAACTACACGGGTGGCTTATGAAAAAGATGCTAGGTATATTTCCTTCAAAATTCAACCACTGCAGCGTATTACTATTCCTAATTCACAATCACCTCGTCTATTTCTCTATCCACTCAGATAAGTTGATGGAATTCAAACAGAATCAAATATATAAAGGGGTAACAAGGGTGCCCATACCGAGATGAGACTATGCTGAAAGATAGCTGAGTAATAATCGAGTAAAACATTGGATACATAGTCAAATGCATAGCACAACATCAACTTGGCCATAGGCTGTCAATTATATGCATAAAATGTATTAAATTTGGGCAGCGTATAAATAATCCATTGACCCCTTTCTATTCCATCATTACGGCGACGCGTCAACTTGTTGCTTGAAGAATGCATGCATGAGTGGACATTTTAGAAAAGGGGCTTGCCAGAAATCGAATTCTACATCTAAAAATTTGAGATGATGTCCACCACCCCTGAACACCTAGAGCCAATAGTAGGCTGATCTGCATCTCAGCGATCTAAGAACGGGGTCTAGAACGCCAGTGGAGAGAGAACCTACCCTAAGCCTCTACAGAAACACCCGTTAGCCTCGAGACAGAGGCACGAGCTATTTTCCAGTTGCCAAACAACTTGGTTAAGTTTTTGAAAAGTTTTGGTTTGAGTATCTCTCGGACCTTATTCTGAGCACTCTTTGTCGCGCGGCTTCCGCGCACATGCATAGCTTTCAAAACCGAGTGCGGGCCATAGTTGCGGATTTGCGGACTTTGGCAGTCGTAGGGCGACAATGTTTCCGGCGGAAACCCAAGCGAAATGAGATTGAATGCAGACAAATAGGGTTTCACTCCCTTGGAACCCCCTTGCTCCGATCAAATTAATGGGGGGACGTGCACCCTGCCAAGCCTCAGGGACCAAACGGAGCAGCAGAGCCATTCTGTTTTGGCCCCAAAAAAAAATACAAGGTTGTTTGAACATGACAGATCTAGACCGTTTGTAAAAAGACTAGTTGTAGTGTGTCGTATTCGGCCATTGAGCAACACCCTTGCTGTGGAAGAAATTTATCAAGTCTCAAAGGAGAGTTTGCAATGGCTTCGTTGAACCTAAATAGCTATCGAATGTGTTTTTACATAGTTCATGAGGGAAAAAAAAAGGCTGGACTAAATCCTAGCCATGAAGGAATTTCAACTTTAATGGATACTATACTGACATGAGAAACACTCCTGGGAGAAGCGTGGATGGGCCTAATGGAATAAGGCATCCTCCATCCTGTGTTGCTGTGGTGATGCTGTCATGCTGCCTTTGGGAAACATTATCTGTGACTTGACGATGTGCAGGGTAGTTAGTGTATAGATAGACTCGAAAATGGGTATAACATTGCTCCATAATATCGGCCAGTTGGATTGTCTCTAGATGAATCGCCTCTGTGGAATAATGATACTCAACGCATTTTTGGTGGGGTGTAGAGGTGATGCAGCCAAGTACTTTAACTCCACTTAAAACCGTCCAACCAAGCCCATTCATGCGCCATTCTTGCTCATAAGGAGCATATAATCACGTGGCGTGACTAAGGCTGATGTTACTCAGAGGAATATTCATTCCGCAAATCTCTCAAACCCCGCCTTTCTGACCGAATTGTGTTGATCTCCACATGACATGAGGCTCACATTGTAATTTTGATACAAGCTTAATTCTCTCATTGACAAAGCCGCAAAAGAAGAGAAAAAAAAAAGAAAAACCTGCTGTCATCAGTATCTCCTCTCAATAGCGATGCAGTCCGACTTCACTTTAAACCCTGCCCACTTTTCGGCGAGCCAAATTACCGAAGGCACGGCCCAAGTTTGCAATATCATCCGCCAGAATGATGAAGCTACTGACCACGAGTTCGTAAGTGCGATTCTATGAATCTTCCACCGTTTCGTCTTGGAAATATTTCTATGGTTCTGTTTCTTAGACTTTATAGGGTGACGTTGTAAAAATGCGGGCGCAAATGACCCCGACGTCTCTTCCGCAAGGCGAGTACGTTTCGGTTGAGTCTCGGGAGCCCGGTCGTTCTATTCCCTGTCGTCTCGTTAAACCCAGCAACCAAGAGCCAAAGGGTGTCTTCCTTCACTTCCACGGGGGAGGCGTCGCAATTGGCACACACGACATGTCAGTCTACAAAAATTGTTGACGTTGCTTGCAAAACAACTAATACAACCATATCTTCACAGGAATGATCCTCTCCTTCAGCGCTTTGCCGATGCTTCTGGATGCGTAGCACTCTCTGTCGGTTACCGCCTGGCTCCTGAGAATGAATTTCCTCTTCCGCAACAAGATTGCTTCGATGCGGCCGACTATGTTGTCAAGAACGGCAGCGAAAAGTTCGGTGGACCCCTTCGCTACATCGGAGGAGAGGTAAGCAACTCGCAATATGGGCCTTTTCAATGCTTATAGGATAGGTCATACTGACGCATAGAACTTGAAAATAGTCTGCTGGCGCGTATCTTACAATGCAAACCTTTTTCCACCTTGTTGGTACTCATGCGGAGCTTGATACTATCAAAGGCCTTGTTTTGTCTTACGGATGTTTCTCTTGGTCATCGCTACCTACGGTGTTCACTATTCAAGACACAGTATGCATCAACAAAGAAAAGATTGCAACATTTCGACGTTATTCATACCCCGATGACGGAAGCAAACTGCTCTCTCAATTGGATGACTTTGAGGATGAGTTTGGCATTCTCGCCGAACGGAGAGTTTCATACGACCACTACGTCAAGCACCCGGCAATCTCATCCCTGTACAGACGACTTGACCTGATTCAGTCCCGGCTGCCACCTGCTCTGTTCCTCTGCGGCACGGCAGACCCACTACTTGACGATACCATCCTAATGGCGGCTCACTGGCAGATGGCAGGCGGGCGTGGAGTGGTTAAATTTGTAACGGGAGCTCCTCATGCATTTGTGGAGATTCCTATTGAGGCAGGTGACTGCTGTGTCACGGGTGCCGAACATATACGCCAGTTCCTGCAAGAAACCTCTTCATAGGTATGTGGAGTGGTGGATTTAGCCTAACCGTTGATAAAATCTAAATGAATTCAACTGTGTGACAAGCTCCTCAGCTAGTTATAAGATTCCACAAAAGTCGCGGCACCGCTTGGAGGATTAATTTATCTATCTATGTGCTCTCTGTTTTACTTCTTTGCAAAAGCGCTTCCTTTCAACCATGTCTTGAGATCCGTCAATCCAGGGTGAGCTTTCTTGAGGGAATTGATGTCGGCCTTGTAACCTTCCCTCTCAAAAAATGCAAACATGGTGCCCATTTCTTTGGACATTCGTAGGACAAGTTTAGCCAAAAACCCAAATGTCGTCGGCGGTGCTTCTCCAGTCGTTTCTTTGAAGGCTTCGACAAGCTGGCTCCATGTTAATTCATCTCCAGCCAGGGAGATGCTCTTTTCCTTATATTCCTTAGGGTTGGTAAACGAAAGGGCAGCGAATTCGCCGATATCTTCAGTTGAAACTAGTTGAAGTGGGCGGGTCTTCACTGCATCCCTCCATGCGGTAGCGAAGATTTTCCCCAGGAACCCGGGCTGGAAATTCTCCATAAAGGCAACGGGTCTCAAAATGGTCCATGAAAGTTTGGAGTCTTTGGACTTTTGAATGAGATGATGCTCAATATTGTGCTTGCTGATAAAATGTGGAATGTTGGTGGGATTGTTGATTGATTGATCCCCATGGCGGTCAACGGATGAGTAGACGAAATGTTCGACGCCATGGTTAATTGCAGAATCCACAAGGGACTTTCCTTGGGCTTCCTCAATTATAGGCCCGTTTTTATTCATCGCCGGCAACTGTGTGGTTATTAGCTTTCTACCCCAAGATGACATCATTTGGTTCAAAGCATACTTGGACACTGAAAACTCCCCAGATTGGCGAGCTTGTGATTTTCTTGGCATTCTGAAAAATTGCTTCGGTATCATCAAGGTTTCCTTGAACAAGGGAGATGTTGGAAGATTTGGCGGCCAATCTTTTAGCTGCTGGGGAACTCGGGTCTCGGGTGACGGCGAGAATTTTCAAGTCTGTTTTTCGAGCGAGAAGTGCACGAATAACGCTACCACCTTGTTTACCGGTCGCACCGGAAACAAGAACCGCACGAGACATTTGAAAAAATATTTCCACTTGAAATCTCAAGTTTTGGACGAGTACTGTAATCAGGAGACCCCTGTCAAAGATACCGAGAGTTGGGCGGATGGGCTAGTGTCGCGTCAGACGATTTCGGTTCACCTTTAATTGCACCTAAACCTATACGATCACAAACTCGCCCGATTTTGTACTGGCGCAATGCACCTTTAAAAAAGATGGAGCATTTACAGAATGTTCTCTGCTCGCATAATGGCTTGGACAACGCTTACAAACTCGCCGACATGACGGCCTGCTCAGAGCCAATCAGAATGCTGTCGGCCTCCGAGACGAATGCCGTTGTGGGGCGGCCGCATTCATGGCTGAGACTTGCTAACCCGATAGTGCTCGCAATCTCAAACTCGGCGTAACAGGAAGTTCCGTTTGCGTTCGATCAAGGCCGAGCCTAGAAGTTATTTCGCCGCCCCTAAGTGCGCTTATTTGGTTGTCGTTTAATGAGGATCAACGGGATGCGCTAAAGCAAAAATGGAAACATTACAAGTCATGAATTCTCGGCTTGTCTCATCTGTTTGACTCGATTTCCAATTTAATAATCACCAGGTAATCACTAGAAAGCATTCTTTTCTCCTTAACTTAGAAACCTAGTGTGGACGGGTTTTCAGTGGTTCTGAGGGGCGAGCTCCACAACTGGGAGAGCCTAATCTGGATCTTAGAACGGTCTGTATTATCATGATTTCATTGTAGCTGGTCATGTTATTTATGCGTATATAAATTTACACTCGAGAACAGTTGTTAGCTACGGCCTAACTTGTCCATACTACACTGTATGGGTAAAAACGCCAAACCAGACCATTTAGTGGGCTTTCCCCATCATGATTCCATTGCTCAATACTGGTTAGAATTTAATCCAGTATTGTACCTTTAACGATATTCCGTTTGTCGTCTATGCTATGGCTATGGGAAGGAAAGTCGCCCAAAACGGTTTCGAGACTAGCGACTCATTGAGCTGGGTCGGAACCTCCTGGGCTTGAACCGCATGCCATAAATGGTTTCGGGGTATTTTCAACTGTGATGGAGATATGCTAACGCTTGACAACTGCTTTTAAACTCATTGAGTAAGAACTGCTGGATCATGAGTGCGGGTGCTGCTATTGAATTGGCATGACAAGGATTTCGCGTCTGTGCTTCGCGAACACGGAACGGATTAACATCCGGCACACCGACTTTCCGCTATTTCCCCCTCTTCTTTTTGTCCTTGTCAAATGAGGCGCTAATCAACCAGCCACCGACATGCCACCGCCATGCCTCGAAATGCTTGTACACATTGCAGGTGAGGTGTAAATATCTTCTTTTAGAGCCCCAGTTTCTAATTTAAGGCATAAAGGATTCGAAAGATCAAGTGCATTCTAGATGACCAAGAAGACAAATGTCAACGGTGTATTCGTCGTAACCTGCCTTGCTCCTATGTTTCTCCGTCAAGGACCATGCCCCCACTCAGAGAGACCCCAAGCGCTGCAGACCTCACTCCTGACCCGGCATCTATGGGTCGATTAGAGCATTTAGTCCTCAGTTCTTTGAGCAGTGAAGCCTCGGTTCTTGATGTCGGAAGAGGCATTCCGCCGGAGTTGCTTCGTGAAGGACAGCTCACACAGACTCTTCTACTACTTTACTTTAGCAATTTCAATGATGTCCATTTCATGTTTGACCAGACTCTTTTCCTGAGACAATATGTTCTTGGCAATTGCCCAAAAGTGCTCTTGTATGCAATGATGGCGTTGGGAATCAGGTAAGGATCATTGGTTGATCTATCTCCTGAAACAGGCCTAACCATATGTAGATACTCGCATGCACCCTTCCAGGATCGTCATCTGCAGGCGCACTGGGGTGAACCGCTGTTTGAAGAATCGCGGCGTTTGTTGAAAGAGGAATTCGACCACCCGTCTATCATCACCATTCAGGCGCATGTTCTGCTGGCCACCTATCACCTTACTTTTGGGGGAACACGCAGGGCCTGGGTTCATTTGAGTTTGTCGCCCTCATTACTGATCAACTATGCGGACATTAACACGATTACAGATTCAGCACGAAGCTTTTTGTGTCTACTCGGCCTTGAGGATGACGACAATGACATAGAAACTGATTTGGTCCAAGCTGAACTATCTCGTCGCTTGATCGCTACCATTGCCCTCATGGAAAACACCTTTACTCCATGTTTAAAGTTGAAGATGCCTTTTGTGCGAATATCCACAATTCCTCGATTGTATAGTGAACAAGAATTTGACATGATCAAATTCCGAACCTATGTTGATACTGACCAAGATCCCCTTCCAAATGTTTTGCAAGAAATGTTGGCCCTGTCCGAGATATACTATCATGTATGCCAAAGATTGCGGAATAGATCGGACACGACCAGAGCGGGGTTTGTCCAGCAACTTCTGAACTGGAAATCATCATTACATTCAAGTCTTGAGTATTCGGAAAGTAATGTTGAGGCTCATCAGACCAAACTTGCTTTACGGCCATTCATATTCATGCATATTCTATACCATCACACTTGGCAAATGCTTTTCTTTGATACACTCTATTGGTCTACAGAGGTATTTAATGGGAAAAGGGTATCCGATGGCAACAACCCTGATCCTGAGATTTATCAGCATGCCTCCAAAATAGCCGGAATAGTAGACGACCTTTGGGATGCTGCAGGGTTTGATCTCCATAATGCGACATTTGCTCAAGCAATTACTGTTACCCAGGTGATCTTGACCCATCGTCTCCTCTCAGCGCCCAGGTTTGATGTGAAGGATGCGAGCCGTGGCATGATCTTAGGTTTGAGGGACTGTATACTCAGAATTAAACAAAGCTGCCGACTATTCAATTGGGTGGTGAGTTGGTCATAAAGCGGTGAGATTTGAATATTGCTGACATTTTAGAACAACCAACTTGATTCCTTTTTCCGGGTCTGCAGCCAAGATAAGTTCTGGCTGGATGACTCTTGGCAATCAGTCGTACAGGATCAGATGATTATGCTGGGAACTGGCTTCGAGAGGCTCAATCATCAAACAGCTGGTTAGTCTCTCTAATATATTTTTCTAACCTCTTTTCTGACAAAACTATAGGTCGAGTAGAGGGTATCGAAAGGTTTTTCAACACACGGTCTTATGCTGAACAGCAGGCGAACAAAGTACCAGAGATTCTTACCGCCACATTTATTTCAGAGGGCGCAAGCGACTAATTAGTGTGAAATTACGATGACCGTAGAGATGAACTGGTTTGGTGGCGCCATAAACCTTGGTTTGGTTAACTTGAACCGGGAGTGTCGGTTTCCTCGAGGGATTGAGCCAAGCTCTCCTGTTACTCAGCCACATATGATACGACGGGAGGGCATTGTTGTACATTTCATATTTCTAAGCTACATAAAGAATCTAAACCTAGCGAGGATGACCTTACAGAAGACTTTATTGCTCATTTAATTTGCCAATAGATATTGAAGATTAGCCGACCGCTTTTCGACTTGGAATTTAGCCGATGTCCTTGTGAGTTTCGGGGGGAGGCGGCATTGGAGAATAGTGGGCATTGCGGGGATTGCAGCGCGGCCCTTGACCAACCATAACCACTGTTGACCGCGAACGCCGCTGGGAAGCCGGCGCGGAGCCAATCAACGAGAGAGTACGCCGCTCATGCAGAAGCGTAACCGAAACTGATGACATCGGCTGAGTCGTTCCACTGGTGCAGATGCCCGCACTTGAACCCAATGGGGGAAGAAGATGTAAGAAGGATATAAATACTACCATCAAGGACCACAAATGGCTTGTTTCTTTCCCCCATAGCCAAATTCAATCTCCAAATCATGACACCATCTATACATCAACTGGACGTAGAGGAGCTCCTCGGGAAGCTAACCCGGGAAGAGCAGGTCTCTCTACTTGCAGCAGTGGATTGGTGGCGCACGCCTGTCATTAAGAGAGATGGCGTGTTTGTGCCACATATAAAGGTGAGTGCATCGTCATTATATTCTGGCAATAGAAGAATTAAGTGGATAAAAATCTTAGGCTACCGATGGGCCAAATGGTGCTCGTGGGGAGAGTTATGTGAGCGGCATCAAAGCAGCTTGTTTCCCTTGTGGATCTAGTTTAGGCGCCTCCTTCGATACAGATGCTCTGTTCCGCACTGGAAAAGAAATTGCTTTAGAGGCAAAGAGCAAGTCCGCAGTCATGCTTCTAGCTCCAACACTTAATGTCATTCGCTCTCCACGCGGTAGGTAGATGCAACTGTGCTGCGAGATCACCTGTGTGTGAGAAGCTAACAAACAACGTTCAATAGGAGGTAGAAACTACGAAACCTATTCGGAAGATCCTTTTGTGCTAGGAACACTGGCTGCAGCTTTTGTTAATGGTTTGTAGCGGCAAGCACACAGTCTCGATATCTTACCATCGCTAATTACTACATTAGGATGCCAATCCGAAGGCATCGCTGCAACACCCAAGCATTATGTGGCTAATGATACTGAGAATAATCGTACGATTCTTACTGCCGAGATCGACGAACAGACTCTCCGTGAAATATACATGCTACCGTTCCACCTGGTGATGAAGCTTTCTGATCCTTGGTGTTTTATGACGAGGTACGCACAAAAATACAAACTTCTTGATCTAAATAACTGCTAATGCTCTGATGTCTAGTTACAACCGTGTAAATGGAACCTATGTCTCTGACAACGGAAGACTTGTCAATGGGGTGCTTAGAGGCGAGTGGGGCTTTAAAGGTCTTGTCGTGTCAGACTGGATGGGCGTTTATTCTACCGCCTATAGCATCAACGCCGGAGTAGATTTGGAAATGCCCGGTCCCACCAAATGGCGCGGGGAAAAACTTTTAAAGGCAATTGAGGAGGGCTTGGTATCGGATGCGACAATCAATGATTCTGCTCGGCGTGTGCTGGAGCTTGCCCAACGAACTGGCCGATTTGAGAACCCAGAAGAACCCCCTGAACGTGTTGTGGAAAATCCAGCCAGAGACGAATTTATCCTAAAGGCGGGAGCATCTGGTATGGTTCTTCTCAAGAATCAAAACGTGTTACCCATTCCAAAGAATGCTACGGTTGCGGTGATTGGCTATCATGCCTTTCACCCAGCCTTGGGTGGAGGTGGAAGCGCTCGGGTCGATTCCATGTATGCCGTTAGTCCTGCTGAGGGATTGAGAGCAGCAGGGTTCAAGACTAGAGAGTCTCCCGGTGTGCCGGTATTTGGTGCTTTGCCACATGCGGACCCCTCTCTCATTTTCGATGCAAAGACAGGACAGCACGACTCTGAGCCAGTCACCATAGAGTGGTTCAATGGGAAAACAATTGGTGAAAATCTTGTTCATCAAGAAAGAAAGGCGCTTCCGGAGTACATGATCAAAGAACAATGGCCCGAGTACTTGGCCCAAGAATATTGTACCAGGATCACCTTTAATATTCGCCCCAAAACGACGGGAAACCATATATTATCAGTCATTTCTACAGGCCCGGCTGTATGCTTTATCGACGGCGAAGAAGTCTATAACAGACCACAAGAGACAAATCTGAAGCCAGAATCCTTCTACTTCTTCAAATCCAAGCTTGAGCGCCGATTCACTCACCAGATGGAAGCTGGTCGTCAATACACTTTGACTGTGCACTCCTGGAATACGGATCCGAAATTGCTACATGCCAAGCCCCTCTATGGACGAATGTTCCAGGGGTCTGCCCTGCGTTTCCATGAGTACATTGACATCCCCAAGCGCATTGATGACGCTTGCAAGGCAGCCAAGGAGTCCGAATACGCTATTGTATGTGTTGGAACCACAAATGAGATTGAATCGGAAGGCTTTGATCGCGATGACATGGATCTCCCAGGCGATCAGTACAAGCAAATACTTGCTGTCGCATCCGAGAACCCCAAGACTATTGTTGTCAACTTTACAGGAAGTCCTGTGACGATGACTCAATTCGTTAACGAAGTATCCGCCGTCATACAGGCGTGGTTCCCTGGTCAAGAATGTGGAAATTCTCTTGCACTTGTGTTAAGTGGAGAGGTGAACCCCAGCGGACGCCTCCCCTTTTCATGGCCCAAGCATGATCAAGACAACCCGACGTGGGGAAATTTCCCTTGCGATGAAAACAACATTGTCCGCTACGAAGAGGGCCTCGATGTTGGCTATAGATATTACGATCGAAAGGAGTCTCCCGAGCCGCTTTTCCATTTCGGCTTTGGTTTGTCTTACACTGACTTTGATATCAGCCATATTCAGCTATCAAAGACAGACTGGAAAGGCGCTGAGGATTCAGTCAAGATTACTTGCAACTTGACAAATATCGGCCGCGTGAAAGGTGCCACGGTTGTTCAGCTTTATGTATCTATACCGGACGCAGGTACCGGTAGGAAGAGGCCGCTGAAGGAACTAAAGGCATTTAAAAAGGTTGAGCTCGCAGCTGGGGAATCAAAACCTTGTGAGCTGAACCTTGACAAGTACAGCGTTAGCGTTTATGATGCTACCGAGGCTTGTTGGCGAGGGAATCAAGGAACTTACCAAATACATGTGGGTTTTTCGACAGAGGATATTCGTCAGCCGGCTGAGTTTTCTGTTTTGGATGACTTCACATGGCGGGGAATTTGATGAGTCGTGTTATAGGTCAGATTCATGATATCTAACAGTTATATGATTTAAATTGTATGACCCAAATCTGAAGCTTGGGATTCTCTTGCCACCAAACTCGTGGTCAACATAAAATCGGCCATAGCTGTAGATCCTGACACACTTCCATCCACGTGGCAAGACCTGAACTCTTACTCGGCGATTGTAACCCGATCCCACCTATGAAAGTGCCTTTGTCACGCCTTCTCCAAACTTCTTGAATAACAGTTTTGGCGACCTTGTAGTTGTTGAAACCAGTCTTTTGAATGGCCGCATCGATCCAAGCCATTATTTGGTCTCTCTGGGTTGGGGACATCGATTCAGACCCAGCTATAAAGGCTGGCCATGATGTTCCTGTGCCCTTGACTTCTTGATCCTCTAGGGCCTTGTCAAAATCTTGGAGAGCCAGGATAACTTCATTGATTGTGCCTTGCAGGATCATAGGGCTGACATTGCGAATACGCTGATAAAAGTATATAAGCAATGCCGCACACAGAGCGCGTAACATATGTGAATGCGGTGTTTCGTCTGCTTTTTGAATGTCCGGCTGTGACTTTGTTATCAAGTTGCATATTGCAGCTTCTAGTCGCGTGGTTTGTTGTTGTAATGCTTCAAACTCTTCCTCGGTCTTTTCATGGCCCGGAGCATTTCGAAGGTTCAAAACATTTGCAAGTCGCGTAGTATGCGATAGTAGACGTAGCCAGGTTTCTGGGATGCCATATATCTGCCTGTAGAGACTACCGGAGTCTTCCTTGGCACTCATAAGGTGTATGTCTGCTTTTTCTAAGCAGATGTCGTCCTCTCTGTTTGGAACGACCCGGTGTGACTCAGGCCCTCGTGAATCCATTCGTAAAAAGTCATCTAAAGTTACCTGGGGTGCCGATGAGGCGTGGATGTGCTCGAACTCCGGCATATTTCTAGTATTCTTGTTAACGATGGACTCATCATTTGTGGCAGCCTCGGCAAGGAAATATTTACCTTGTGGACTGAGATTTTTGAAGTACTCTTGTGCTCTCTGAAACAATCCTAACCCATGCGTAGATATGGTGTAAGAATCGTGCTCTTCGTGATATCTTTTTCTTCGCGAGACCACGATATCGGATAATCTTCTCCCATTCCAGGAGATAATGGCCAACGAATGATTGGTTGTTTGATACAAACTGAAATTTGGTAAGCATTGATGATACAGAATATTTAATATTGACTTACTGCGCTAGACATGGTAGCATTCATAGCCATGAGCTGCTCCTTGTATTTTACCTTTTTGGGCCCTCGAGTCTCTTGTTGAATAGAAAGCTCCAGATGATGCTTGGCCAGGTTGAAGATTGCGTCGTACATCGTGGACCAATAGCCTTCTGGTCGATAAAGAGGCCCGGTTTCGTGAGGATTTACGGATAAATAGTGAGCAGAAGCCGCAAGGAGGCCATAGAGCAAAGCCAGGTTTGCGTGTCCTATCGTGCTAGGGTCTGTTTCAAATAGCGTGAGTTCGCTCAAAGTTATGGTAGCGGCTGGCATGTGTAGAATTCTCCATGGAGATTTCTGGCTTAAAGGTAATGCGGACATATGATGTAGGGCCTCACGATCGTAGTGTTTCAGTAAGAGAGGAGCATCCGGTAATAGATTTATGGGTCCTGGTGGATTTAGGGTGTCCGATTGAGTGTTATTGATATCCAATATGAAATCCACAGGATCCGTTTGGGACATAGGAAGATATTTAGTAGTAGCCGAGTTGCTCTGCTGATGGTCTTCGATCTCAAAGTCTTCTTCAAAACGGATTAGTTCGTCTGGAGACCACCAAGCGGCCGAGTCCCAGCTAAATAGGTCCCCCCACTGTAGGGAATCCTCAAGAGCTGGCATTTCCTCATCGAACATAGAGGGGCCCGCTGTGATATTTGTGTTTGCCCAAACTTCATGTTGAGTCTGAATTGGCTGAGGAATTTCACACGGTGCAGCTGGTGGAGGAGCTGGAATATGGGGTTCCGAAGAGGTTGGAAGGCTTTGTACTTTAAGCACACCAAAAGGCCCGATGGTCAATATTTCAGCGACAGTTTTCGCCTTTTCTTCTAAATCGTATAAGACTGCATCTACTGTGGTGGGGATATCAGCCGTAAGTGATTTGCACATGGCCAGTCTGCTCTGGTCTATGTTGAAACATCGATTAGTCAGCGGTGAATTATATTCCAATTACTACTATGCATTTCACTTACGAGATTCTATTAGCCTGCGTGTTTTTGGCTTGTGTGCACCGTCTTCTGAAGGTGGTTCCTCGGACCCCAAATCGGGGCCAACCAAAGGCATCCATTGTATCTTCGCAGATAGCCTTTCACATTGATCTCCCGATATCCGACACCTCTCACAGGTAGGCAGAGCTTGGTCACACTTTTTGTGGCGTCTGCGGCAGGGTTCGCACCCACCCAGTGAATGCGTGCGGCGTGTCTCTCGGGTCTGCTTCCGTCGCTTCATTGTAGTGGGGTCTGGAGGGCTCGCCTACAACCACAACACGGTGTAATTCCAGACTTGGAAGGAATGATTGTCGTTGAATCTTCAGGCAAGTGAGCCCGAGGGACCGAACCATACCCCGACCTTGAAAATGCAACGGGAAGGAGGGTTATGGCTTTAAGGGTTATAAAGGCGGAATAGCTTACCTGAAACCAACTTCTGCTGGGTCACGTGCAGGGGCGCTCCGCGTCACAAGGTTCAGCTGGCGGAATAGCTTTCCTTTAGCGGAAATGCGCTATCTTTAAGCAGCGCAAGCCAATCTTCCCTCGCTAAGCAGCCAAGGCCAGAATTAGTACAGATAGGATATGGGGTATTCAAGATAGCATCTGAGGGGACGCACCAAAGAAGCAGGGATATACGAGATTGATCTCTCTCCCCTGTAGATGGCTATCCTGGCTCCTCGTTGCCCCCAATTGAATGGACAAGCCGATGCATGCGCCCATCTCTTATCTCTCACGTGCGCTTATCCGCAGCTTTGCAATACGTTGCTCGCATACACGTTAGAAGTGTTACCATGGTGGTACTACGGTTCTTTTCCCCAGTGGATTGCGTGTTCATCAACGCCAGAGCACCAGCAAACACAGGTGAGGCTCCTCATAGTATACCATGCATATACCACGTACCCTTCGTGGGGACCCCAAAATCAGACATTGTGTAATTAGTGGTGGAATGCGGGGGAGACCCCAGAGGCCAAGCACTCAGTTAGGAAGTTGACCGCTATGCCGATTCACATCTAGACCCCGACTATGCCTGACTCGGAGCAGATCTGCGGAGGGCATGCAATCCCGCTAAACCAGACCCCGCCGGTAACCGTCCCGGCACCCATTCATGGCGAAACGAACGTTTCCAGCAGCGCAGGTACAAATATCCAATAATGAAAATATATCCTCGTGTCTTGTTCCCAATTGATCAGTCGAAAAAATCTGAAACGAAAATACCCCAACTCATTTCTCTCCAATAAACCTGCCCGCCATGAGGTCGGATCGAACCATCTCCATCGTTATGTGCCACGCCGAGGGCGAAATCGGCGAGGTGGTTGTCGGTGGCGTCCTCGATCTCCCAGCCAAGACTATGCACGAAAAACTTGTTCGTTACATGGCGGAAAGGGATGACCTACGAAGGCTGCTGGCCCAAGAGCCACGAGGTCGGCTGGAGATGAGCGTCAACCTGGTTGTGCCCCCTTGCGACCCAGAAGCCGATGCCGGGTTCCTGATTATGGCGCCTGGTGACTGGGTCCCCATGTCGGGGTCCAACACAGTGTGCACGACCACGGTTTTGCTGGAGACCGGCATGGTCCCAATGAAGGAACCAGTCACCGAGGTGAAACTGGATACCGCCGCCGGTCGCGTGGTGGCGACTGCAGAATGCCAAAACGGCAAATGCAAATCTGTCTCATTCGATAATATCCCTGCTTTTGTTTACGCCCTCGACAAGGAAATCGATGTTCCTGGACTTGGCAAAATTTCAGTAGATATTGCATACGGAGGACAGTGGTATGTTCTTGTGCAATCGCAAGTACTAGGCATTCAGACACTCGAAACATCCGACGGAAACAGGCTCATTGAGCTTGGAAACCGCATAAAGAGTGCCGTTCTAGCCCAATGCATGCCTGTTCACCCTGAAAACGAAGCCATTCGTGGCATCAACAACGTTATTATTAGCGAGCCGCTGGTTGCTGGACCCAACGGAAAGGTTGTTAAGCACACTGTTATTGTCACCCCCGGGCGGTTAGACAGAAGTCCATGCGGTACTGGAAGCTCTTCCCGATTGGCCATCTTCCACGCTAGGGGGCTTCTGGAGGTCGGAGAGTCGGTGACTTTTAAGAGCATTATCGACACTGAGTTTGTGGGTCGCATTAGGGGGACCGCCAAGGTTGGTGACCGGGACGCCATCCTCCCTACCATCAAAGGCAGAGCTTGGATCACTGGACAAAAGCAGATTTACCTTGACCCTGAGGATCCATTTCCTACTGGATTCTTATTGTAGTTTGAAGAAGAAAAAATTAAGAAATAAAAGGATAGACTACCAATAACCAAGCCTTAATTTTGAACATGATTCTGGTATGTGTAGCTTTGTGTTCCCAAGCTCAAATTGTCCTTGAGATAAAGGGGTCTATTAAAAGTCCCAAACATGATTCTTAAATGAGGATTACGAAATTTCCATTGGAACGGGAGTGGTTCATTCCCGGTAGTTCCGGTTGTCGGGGTTCATCGATTATCATCATAAGCTAATTTAGAGTTGGTCATTTTTGGCAAATGTAGAATTCTATGAACATTGGATCAATTTGAAGATGGGGATAACCTATTTATCAGAACAGAAGTGCTTTTATTAAGGAGATTATGATTGGTTACAATGTCATTACAACTTTGACTTGGTGCCCGTGACCTTCTCGACCAGCTCCACCACACCCTCGGCGGTACCGTACGATCCTTGGTAGCCCCATCCTGAGTGTCCATAGTTGTGGATAATCCACGTCTCATCATCCAGCTTCTCTTCCTCAAGTCTCAATCCGCCCTTTCTCCATGGTCGGAACCCAACAGCATGCCGAACAACGCTCAGGCCTGCTAGGCCCTTGTTGTCCGCAAACTCGGGGCACATTGTAACAACACGCTGCATAATTCGGTTCGCGGTGCTTGGGTCAGGCTGAGACTCCCAGTTTCCGATTTGGTACGTGCCGCCAAGCACAGTGCCACCACCAGCCGCTCTTTGCATCATGTAAATCTCCTCGCCGCTGCCGTCATTTGTGCTCGAACACATGGCCAATGGGAGTGCTTTCGGGCACTCATTGCGGACAAGAACGATCTGTCCGCGAGCAGGGGCCATGGTGGTATCCTCGACTCCACCGAGCTTCAGAGATCCGAGACCTGTCGCATTGACGATAATGTTGGCCGTCTTGCTGGTGTGACTGAGGTGCTTGGCCTCCTTGATGTTGGAGAGGATACCGCGCTTGACAACGACACCGTTCTTGAGGCACTGTCCAAGCAACCAAGGGAGGTAGATGGCTGTGTTGATACAAGCTCCCTGGTATTGAAATCCAGCATCGTAACCCTCCCGCACCTCTGAGGGGTGGTTCTCCCGGAAGTTATCCATAATCTCCTTGTACCAAGGGTTCTTGTAAAATTCACCCGAAAATCCGGATGTAGTTTTGTTCAAGTCCTCGCTCTTCCAGAGAACATGGGTTGCTATTTTGTTATTAACCCACTGTCGCTTAAATACGAAGCTCTCATAACTTCACTCACTCTGAAAATGGATACCGGCCTCGGGAACCTCTTCAATCAGCTTCTTAAGTGTCACCCAAGTGCGGCGTTCCCATCGACTGTTCTCCTTTGTGGAGAGGCTGCTACCATTAGCTACTTTCTGTCCCAATCAAAGGAAGGAGAGTCACTCACGGGATAACATCAGCGCCGGCAATAGGTGAAGCATACTCGGCGTCATAATCACCGGGCATGTGCTTTCCAACAACTGTGATGGTGTTTGACTTGTCCTTGGAGAGCAATAGAGCGGAAGTGAGACCGATCACGCCAGCACTAGGAGATGGCAAGTTAGCATGGCCGAGATAGCTTTTTAGGTCCTGCGTCTCTTACCCAATAACGACGACAGTGTTCTTGGTCATGTTGGTAGTCTGAAATAGATGCTTCTTGAGATTGGGATGAAAATTAAGAAGTGAGAAGAAGTTGAGGATAGAAATTGTTTGGTCGTTCAAGGAGACAGTGGAAGGAAATGATGCACTCTTATATCAAGTAGTTGGACCATAGCCCCAGGTTCAAAGCCGGGCGGCGTTGTGGGGCATGGCCGCCAACCTTACGAGGTTGGTCGCCAAACTGTGAGACGGCCGTAAGCGTCTACGACACCTGAGATTTCGCCTCCTTTTTATTTTACTCGCTATATTTATAGCGATATAATCACTAAAGCGTCTTGATAATCTTGATTCTTTCCACAATAAAGCAGACTTCAATGACTATGAAAGCGTCATTACTATACTATACTGAGGCGTAAATTTTCAAGATGTTCAAGACTAGAGGCTGCACTAACAATTTTCTATGCAATTTACTAACAAATTTGATTGTCCCGAATTTTATGCTACTCTGGCATTGGGACATGCCTCAAATACCAAGGGACAACTAGCGCCCGATTGGCCATAGCGGGGACGCATGCCTATTGGAGACAGTTCAAGTTGTCGTTATTGACAGGAAATCCTCTGCATTTTTTCGAGATAAAATTATTGCTTTTGATGATAGGATTTACCTCCAAAGCAGTGCTGAGCCTCTGCCTGTTCCAGGGATCACGATCGGGTGGTTCATGCTTCACTCAGCCGCTAGCGCGTCAAGAGATCCAGCTGACTCGATGGGTCCACAGCAACCGCGGAAGCATTCCTATTGCGTTTTCTGGGGAAGATGTATTTGACGCCACTGGTTCGTTGACGAACGGCGGCTGCCGACCTCGCCGCTTTCTTTGTGTAGGCGAACTGTTCCTTTTCCCAATGATTCGCCTCCGTTCATTTACATCGAACGGTATAATCATACGATGTGGTTTTTCTTCGCTTTTATAGTGTCGGTCTCGGACCTCTCGGCAGGAAGATCCCTTCCCGTCGAAGTAAACAAGAGTCTTCGTGAGCATCAGCCCGCTTTCCTTTTCCAAAATGAAGACGATTGATTTCGATACGAGATATCCGGCACTCGCCGTTTTGGGCACAACTGTCGGCGCTGGCCGCCTGACGCGTTGCGGCGCAATGTTCCATGTGACTTATTAAATTTTGCAAGAACATAATGGATGAAACCGAAAGTTAGATTTATATGCCGGGCTTTTCTTTCCATGTCGAATGTCGGCCTCTCCAACTGCTGAATTAGTCTCAGGTGCGGAGCCAACTAATGAGCAAGATCCGGCGTCTTTTTTACTCGGACCCATGCGCAAAAGAATTTTGTATTATTCTTTCAAAAAGTTTATTCGGGTAATTCCAGGCCTTTTGACTCATTAGGTCGGGTGGCCTTGCGCCTTGGCCCAGATAATGTGTTGCCAATTCTGACCATCATACGCTATATACAAAAGACATGCCTTGAAGTGCTGCATTCTCGCTAACTGGACAATAAGCATATATAATGATACCCAAATCTTTCATATTCAACATCGTACGAGTCGCCTAATTATACAGCACATGGTACCGTCATGATGGCCGTAAAACAAAGAATGCCCCACTGTTTGGTCTTGAAACCGAGCAATATGTACTGACTGCATGTCAGGTCTTATATTTACTCAATGCATCAATTCACTAAGGTTAAGTATGGTCCCCAAGGATCATGGGCTTTCTTGCCACTTGTCTTCTTTACGGTCAGTCCTCGATATAACAGGCAGATCTGGTTGACCGTACCTACTCCTAAATACCACATTAGGACGGATATAAGTTCGATATACCAATTGAGTCGATGTATGCCTCACCAAAGCCGACTAGTTGAGCATGTTATTGCAGGAATTCTGATGATACTTGGCCGCAAAGCCCCCGATCTCGAAAAAGGCTCTCTGCGGCTCTTGACAACTTCAGGAGACTCATGTAGAGACCTTTGGTGGAAACTGGGAACTCTACCACAATCATCGACAAACACACGTTGATCCACATCTTTCGTCAGTTTGCAAAGATAGAAAGCTCTCTTTCTATAAATTTCGTCAAGCAATAATATATATATGCACTCAAGTAGAGTTTGAGTTGTCGGCACAAGTCCAAGCTGCCGATCCTCCTGACTCCTTGTATGAGTCAATGATACCCACGATAGACCCATAGGTTCCGGCTATCGTTAAAAAGGTACCAGATACAATCATGAAAATACTCCACGCAATCATAGACCGCCATCTCCACGTACGTTCCTCCTTAGGTTTATGCCAGTTGTCGTAGAGATACATGGCTCCATAAGGCTGGAATGTAAGGGAACACGCCAACAAAGCTCCAATCAATGACACAAGGCCACTGAATACGGGAATTGCACTGGCGACAATATACGCTACAATGCAGACGGTAAAAGTAGATCCAAGCCAGGTAACCCAGTGGATCACAGAGTTGGATGTGAGATGGTCAGATCCTCGCAGAATGCGAATAAACGCGTGTTTAGCAGGCAACTGGGAAATGTTAGCTTTATTACTGGAATGAGAGGAAGAACCTTACATGAGCAAGAAGGACAGCGGAGACTATCAGGCCAGGTAAAGCAATGCCATAGGAGACTTTCTTTACAAGTACACCCGCAGAGCCAAGAGCTGGGGAAGAGACATAAGATCCACAAAAGTAGTAAACAACAGAGCCAACAATGATGTAAAGACCTGTAACTACGACTTGACAGGCGCACAAAGATCGGGCATAGAGCTTTGGGTCGCGCATTTCAGCAGCGATGTTGAAAAATGCCGGAGTGCCGGCAAAACTAAGGATGATGGTTGAGATGCCCGAAATTGCATCAGTGAAGCTTGGGTTGCCAACTAATTTGTAGTCTGACTTCCAAACAGTATCTTTAGGAGCCGCAGCCGGGCGGTCCTGTAGGCCGACTGCAACGGTCACGATGAAAACTGTGCCGGCGTTAGAGCTGTTTAGAAAATGAGACTGGGAATACTAACCTGCAGTAATAATGCATATTGAGCCGATCCACGCCAGCCAACTGATTCGACCGAGTGTCTGGATGCTGGATAAACTGAAGGCGATAATGGCAGCAACGGCCACGAATATGGCGGTGCAAGCAGCGTGTGTGGAAAGCGCGTTCAAGGCGATGGAGATACTTAGCATACCCGATCCAGAAACAAAAGTGAAATCTAAAAAAGGTGTTAGTCTCGATCACGATGCGATTAGCGCCAAGCTGGTACGTACAAAGCCAGTACATAGCACCAAAGATTTCATATCCAACACGACCAAAAAGCATCCGTCCCACATCATCAATACCATAAACTTCAGGGTGTCGGCTTTTAAAAACTCCAATCATGTAGTTTGACCAAGTGGTCATGGCGCCGATGACCACTATGAGGATGTTGCCTGGTATAATGCCGAGGGAATCGAAGACGGCCGGTAGAGAAAGAACTCCCAAGCCAATTTGGGTCTTGATCATCAAAACTGCTGTTCCACGCCATCCCACCTTGAAAATTGTCAGCTTCTAAGACTTCATGTCGAGTAAAAGGCATGTACCCACATTGCGGTAATTAGGCCCGTCTTCCGTGATGGCGCCAAAGACGGCATCGTGCTCGACTCCTTTATCCTCGTATATTTCGCCCTTCTCCGAGGGCACACGATCAATTGCCCTGGGATCCAGTTCAGGCTTAGTCTCGTTCGACATGATGGGCAATTATGTGCAAAAGCAAGCGATGTCGAGATGGATCTGACAGGCGCGAACTAAGATGTGGCGTCAGGAGTACTACATATATAGCCGTATTTCGCTGCTCCACATACGGACAAGGCGGCAGCACTGGCGGTGCGACTTCAAAAAAGCGGGTTTCTGCATCGCTGTTTAATCACGCGTTACGGAGTGAATTGAGTCATGGACGGCTGGTGATGAATTTATTATGGATTATCTGAGCGTCCCGCTAGTCGTCGCCATTGGTTGCTCATTGCCCGATGAGGAAAATACCACCCGTGAAAAGCCACTCATCTCCACTCTCACACATAAATAATTATTTCCACAGGGTCCCTTGAATAAATTTGAATGTGCTGATTTATGCCTAATTGTCATGATTTTTGCTCCTTATTCTGCGAGGGAACGTCAAGAAGATGGTTAAATTTGGGCTCCCGGCCTAATACGATAAAATCTCTTTCCACTGTGTGATCAATGTTGGCGAGATAGTACGGTATTGTGTCCAACGTATGGGTCTCGTGTATTATGTTCTTCCTTGAATACGTACGACTTATGACATCAGGGCTAATGATAACACCGCCTCACACCCTCACAACACTAGACCCCATCTCACCATCCACCATCCCCGCCATTATCGCGGGTGTGGAGAGAAGCTGCCTCCGGGAACGCGGGGAAATACGATCGCGGGCCAAGGAGTGGAGAATAGAAATGAAGTGATGCATGGAACGAATTGGAGATGGTGGAGTGAAAAGGCGATTGGACGTTTGACAACGCGGAAAACTTCTAGATTTGAGAGCCGCCTCTCCACAGCCCAATTTCACCCCAAGCACGAGCCAGCCGGCAACAGGCCGATTGGTGTTCGCTAGGTGTTACCCCAGATTGCTCTCCATGCGAAGTAACGCCAGTCTTGGCATAGCAGGTTCTAGCGAGCTTTTTTATGTGTTTATGAACGAGTTGAAGCTTCCATAAAGTGTAGTAGCCCGTGTCTAAGAGTCCACTTCATGCAGATGTGCAGTCATTTATACAGCAAGAAATGGTATAAACACGTGGGTGGAATAGATTACCTAACCCGTTAACGTGATAGGATTATCGAACATTACGCAGTCAGATGACAAAAATGGCATGCTTTATATATGAATGCGGACTGAAATATGGATGAAGATAACTGTTGAGGGAGAAAAACAGCCAGATACAGCCGAATCACTCCGGCTCCGAGATGGGGGTAGCCCTGCGACGGATGCTCGCTTCTGCCGGCCCGGTTTGACACGCATTCGATGAATTACGAAAGCATCCACGTGGAAGCTTTTGGGGTTTTAACAGTCCGGGGAACCTTAAAAGTGCATTTGGAGGCGGTTACCCCAAACCACAGTGACTTTGAACCGGATTGGTTGGAGAGTGCGACATCACATTCAATTTACACAACCAAAACACCATTTTCAGTGCTTGGTCACACACCAAACTCAGGGCTTTGCTTCGCGAGGTGGGCTTACCCCATAACATCTGGACTCAGGCGGGTACAAACACGGGCCGCGTGTCATTTTATGACACATGAAAATTAGAAAACCGCAAAACCGGATCCTTGGGAATGATAAAAAGGAGACTCCTCCATCAATAAAAAGACCGCGCTTACCTCACCGGTTCCGCCTGGCCCACAACTTGGCCCCAGCCAGTAGGCCACTTTTTTTTTCTCTGGGCAAGCCACGCCGCCCCCTGCATGTGTTGAGTTGTGCTGTCTAATGTTGCCATCCGTGAGGTACGAATGGTCATGCCCAACCTTCGACGAATACTCGGCGCAGCGTCGTACGTGCATGGATGACACCGCAAAGTTTCTCGCCCCAATGTACATACTTAGCTTCCTTACGTGTTCTATGTACCACTATGTATGTCGACCACTGCGCTAGTGAATGCAAGTGCGAACTAAAAGCTGATGGTTGGTTCCTGTGGAGGCGCCTTGCAGGGACTAATGTCTTAAGCCCGTCTCCATCATATTCGGGAATGACATGATCGAGTCTCCTATGGTCGAATGCCATCTTGCTTACCTTTGGCATGATCCAAAGTTACGCGTGTCGAGCCGACCTCATGTATGCGTCATCGTAAATCTAGGTTTTGTATTAAGCAGCGAGATGCGCACTTGTATATGCCATTCTGGACAGTCTGAACATAAATCTTCAGAATTACGATGAGACATTCCAAAGTCGCAAATTTTGTACTTTTGAGCGCACATTAGACTTTCCGTCAGCAATAAGTCTTCATCTTCGATTTATCCGCAAGCGAAGTGTACAGCCTCATGACATCAGGAGCCCAAAGTTCTGTCAGCTCTACCATCCCTTCTCACATGCTTTCACTCGATATTCTCTAACTAATTTAGGTTTTCTCCGACGTGAATATTGCTTTTTAATCAGTTGCGTTGCGCCCATTGTTAGCGTAGCGAAGTGGTCACCACGTAGTCAGCGGCAAGCCGGCAACGCTTACAGGTGTTGAATTAATCTGCTGACTTGATCATAAATACAGCCTAGCGATATACGGAATGTCTATGCTGATGCTGCTACGTCAAGCTTGGTCTTACATAAGAGAGTAGGTTCATGTGGTGGTCATCATGTCTCATTGATTAGAGTATTAGTCTACACTGTACGTAGTAATTCAGGTTCAAAACTACATAGTTCCCCAAGTATAAACCCCAAATTCCCCACAATCACTTTCAGAATTAGATTATCTCTACTAGCAATCGAAGCTAAAGGATTAATATGGCGGCTTTCAAAACTCCCATTAGCACTCTCGACCAGAACGCTACTCGATACGCGTCTTTGCCAGCTTTGAAGGTCCCTAGTTGGCCTCAAAATGAGCACCCATTTGAAGGTTGGAAGACCATCACGTTCTCTGAATTCCTTGACGATGTAGAGAAATATGCTTGTTACTGGGCGAATCAACTCAAGAAACGAGGGTTGAAGGAACGATCTGTCGTTGGATTATGGTGAGTGCGTTTGAGTTTCGGATGACTCTTGGCAAGCAACCTTGGCATTCAGCTAACCAATAATGGAACATAGGATGCATGGCAAGTCCTATTTGGATGTAGTCCATATCTGGGGCATTTCCAGGGCAGGGTTCATCCCGCAACTAATTTCCTTCCGCATGACTAGCCCGACGGTAGTTGACGAGTTATTGGCCCGAGCTGAAGCAGAGGCACTCATATTGGACCCTGGATTTGAATCACTCATTAAACATCACAAACTTCCCACGTTTCCCACAGTCGACATTTTTTCATGGGACCTGGATCACTTGACGCTACCGACGCTATGGGCGCCATCCTCCGCAGAAGATGTCATTCTCATCATGCACACATCGGGATCGACGGCGGGAAGCCCCAAGCTGGTCCCGTACACCGCAAAATGGTTTGACAGTACTATTGACAAGATGAGATGCTTTCCACGCGAAAATCCGGAGGGTCAAGACGTATTGATAATTGCGTGAGCCATGGATTCTCCTCTTTTCACTCTTGTGTAACTTACTGATATTTCTTTCAAAGGGGAACCTTTTGTCATCTTGGAGGTTTCTACTGTCTCGTGAGAACTAACGACCGAGGCGGCTGTCTTGTCCTTCCTACAGACTTTCCCTATTCGTCGCACGAGTTGAAGCAAATGACACAGGATTGCGGGGCAAGAGGCGCCCTGATGTTTTCATCATATGCTGGCAACTTCATCCGCGAAGCTCGTGCCGATCCTTCCGTACTCGAGACGCTCCAACGATTAGATTACATTGTTCATGGGGGACTACTTCTTGAAGCCTCCGATGAAAGGTGGGCGCGCGAGAGGGGAGTTAATCTCGTCAACTTCTTTGCTAGCACCGAAGTCGCCGGTATGCTAGAAGGAGTTGGTGGCCAAGACAAGGACGCAGAGCTGCTCAGACCCTATCCCGGAACCTCGTATGAGTTTATCCCTATATCTAGGAACTCAGACACTGAGAAAAGTCACGGAAACGAGAAGCTACTTGAACTTGTCGTCCCCCCTACATCTTTTGACTGCCCGCACCCGTCTCTACGAAATAAGGAGACTGGAAAGTTTCACACCGGAGATCTCTTCGTCGAAGTCAAGCCTGGATACTACCAACCAAGAGGGCGCAATGATGATTGGATCAAGATGGAGATCTCACTCCGCTGCGATACGCGTTCCATTGAAGACAACGCTATGGAAACCTGTTCCGGTGATCTCATCAGCGGAGCCGTGGTCGTTGGAACTGGCCGGCCATCGCCAGTGATGTTTGTCGAGCCAAATGAGAATGTTTCGGCTGACTCTGACGACGAGATATCAAGCCTGAGGGATGAGATTTTCCGTCGCATTTCGCCTTTCCACGAGCGAAGGTACGTGCACGAACGGATCGGCGATGCACGATTTGTCCAGGTGAAGCCCAAAGGAACGCTGCCGCGCACTGGGACAAAGGGAAACATACAAAGGAAGATGGTTGAAAGGAAGTTTGAGAGGGAATTGGACAGTTTGTTTGCTGCTTAGAGTGGTTTCACAAGCTTTTTTTTTTAACCAATTCACCCTACTGTTTACGCAAATAATACACCTGTTCTGGGTCAACTCGATGGTTCATGATGACAATGGCCAAGTGTCCCACCATTGCAGTAAGCAATTAAACCCTGTCTGACCACAATTATTCAGTAAGTCATCATTTAGGTCCGGAATAAGCAGACGCTATTATGGGAAGACTAAATTCATTTCTACCATACACATTCTATCTTCCGTAGTGCTCACATGGAGCCAGATGCGACCCAGGGGTTTTAAATCCGGGCCACCACATCCAAGACAACAAGCATCAATGCATCGCAGGTGCCACTCCATGAACAAGCTTCTAAATCCGGGGATCAGACAACTGATAGCTTCAGACAATCAGTGTTTGTGTACCCAGAAGACGACTAAGAGTGCCCACCCAAGGAAATAAAACGAAAGAAAAAAAGAAAATGCAATCACTGGGGGGCATTCAAATCCTCTTCGCCCATCATGGATTTGCAGTCGATTCCCGGCCCTCTTTTTGCATACCTGGCACGCTTCCGCCTTGGGAGACAGAACGTTTTACCAGCTTGATGCGGCGTCGGTTCTGTTCTGCCTTCCTTTTAGGCACAATGACGTTGGTGCGCTTCGGAGTTGGAAGTGTAGAGAACCTGGGAGCTGTCACATTTCTGGGAACACTCGTGGCAGGTTGGCTCGCTCCAGTCTTCAAAGGTTGTCTAGGTCCAAACCTAGCAATCTTGTTTTCGTTTTTGGCAGAAAGAATAATTACCTTGTGTAAATGGGGGTCTTCAAACCTCTTGAAATTTTCGGCTTCCTTCTCGTCGCAGATATGTCGGATAATGCGTTTCGTATAGCCCTGAGCACTGTGGCCTACCGCACCCGCCAGTTCTTGCATTTTCTTATTTATGCGCCAGCGCATGAAGTCCCATGGATTCATTGCCAGCACTCCTTTCAGACGCAAGGCTTGCAGATCAGATATCTTGCAGGCCAGCTTGTACAGAAGACTTGTCCCGCACAGCCCCCCTTTGGGAATATGGCGCTTGCCCACGAGCTGGTTGGGGTGGTAAGGGGATGCACCAGGACCAAATACTTCGCGAATCTTGCGATGCATGCTTACCGCGTCTTGTAGGTCTTTGAACTGCTTTGCTATGGCTTTGTCGCCAGGGTTTTGCGCCCTCTTATTGAAGGCCTCCTCCTTCAGCGCCACCTTCTCCGACTCTTCCTCTAGATATGTGGTCAGGGATATCCAATCACTCTCCCAATACGGGTCTGTCTCATCGATTCTTGTAGCAGGCGTGCCGCTCAGTGTGGGTGGCGAGGAATAGGTGTCTCCATCTTCCATCAGTTTGTATACCCAACGATGGGGTGTCCGTAGCATCAATTCGAAGTCTTCTTGAGGCTCTTTCTGCATGATTTCTGTTTCTTTCGGATGTCGATGAGGCATATTGGTGAGTGTCCGTCTCGCCGCTATTTCTTTCACAGTGGAGGGGTGTGCCTAACAACACCTTTGTTCAGTAATATCCCAAATAGAATACATCGAGAACATACCAACGCCCGGTATTCCCCATCTACAGGGTTCGACATTCCGAAGTGGAAATCACTTGAGGAGGATGAGATGCCGCAGAAGGTAAAGTGACCAGACTCGAAAAAGGAAGTGTTAAACAAAGTCCTACGATAGAGGGGATCAGTAAAAGTTCAAGATCGAGCTTGCCAATCTCCGGGGCCAAGTGTTGTTCGAGCGTGTTGTTGGAGCGCAGGTAGCCAAAATTAGAGGATTGTTCACTGGCAATGGGAGAAGACTATGCAATTCCGTGAATCGCAAACCGCTTGTGAGGAACTTAGCGTTTGGGTGCAAAAGTCTTGTGCGGGTGGTAAAGCTTGAGAAGGCGCTCGTGAAGATTGTTAGGAATAAGAGTGCTTCTCGATAAATAACCGCAAGAGCCTGCAATCAATGAAATAGGAACTTCGTATTAGAGGTCTGCGAGCTGAAGATCGTAGAGAATGTGGCTGAGAACAGCGGGAGGAATAGAAAATTGAAATGAATTGAACTATGTCTCCAGCGAAGTCCAAAAATAGTGAATCACTGCTATAGCAAACGTGCATTTACCTATTCTTTTATTGAAGCCTAGTCTAAGCAGCCACCTGGTGGCACCTAATATGCCACTCGGCATTTATTCTTGTTTGTTCGCCACACAAAGCGATTTATAAAAGGCTGCCTTGTGAAGGATCTTTGTTGTGCAAAATGGCTAATAAATTAATGTAATCGAGGCAATTGATGGTAAATGGATAATTTTATACCACACTAATTCATATTCGTTGTTCATCATGGTATATTTCTCATCCACTACTAGACGGTTGCGCTATCATTGATATTACTCAATTTTGCGTCTTGCAAAAACATCTTGATAAAATAGAGGACCATAGTTTTATAAATCATTTTATTCATCTACCCGAAGCTTTCGGGCTCAGAGCTTTCCTTGCATTGGCTTGTTGTTGGACGGCTGGAATAAGAGTGCATCTTGATACGCACTGGCGACATGTTTCCCCTCTGGGCTCCAGATTGAACAGTTTATCATCATCCTTCCTGCAGTGTATCGAGGCCAAGAGACCTCCTTTATCCACCAACCATCCCCATCCATGACCGCCTCCTGTGCGTTCACGTGTAAATGAAATGCGAACGACAAGGTAGCGACTTTGTTTGCTGTATGTCCAAAGCCAAGATGATTACCCAACATCAGAAGAATATTTCGGTCCATCTCGAAAATATGAGCCACAACGTGTGCATTGACGTCGTTCTTCGGAAGAGGGTCTATAAGTCGGTACAAGATGAGCTCTCGCCGATCGGAAATCGACCTTTCAGAGTTGTAGGCTGTCATGTCGACTTTACGCGCCTCGATAATCGGAAATTTCCCTGGGCCCGGATTTGGAAGGCGCTCTTTAATGATGTCAATGTCAACCGGAGGGCAATAATCCCATTCTGTGTGCTCTCTTGAAGATAAAATGTCCTCGTATCTCACATGCGGGGACGAGTCCTGCAAGTCATGTGTGCTCGAAAACGGCCGCTTGAATGTAACAATGCAAGAGATGTGGCTTTTCCCTTGGGGCTCTAATGCATCTGAAAGAGGAAATTGGCCGGATGTGTTGCTGGGCTTTAACGGTTGAGTCACGTTAACATGGTATGTAGAGAAAGAACGGCTGGAGCTGACTTCGGATACATCTAATACGAAGGGTCTGTCGCAAAGTCCAGGGTTAGGATAGGCAGCCTGTACAGACTAGGAAACTTCAGCACCTTATTCCCATCGCATGGTATCGGAGTTAAACCCTCCACTTACATGAATAGCGCGTCTTTTATCAATGGCATATGTCCCATTTTCTTGATCTTCGGCCTCCGCCACCCGCGCCGCAGCCAGGGGAGCCATGGAAAACGCCGCTCCTCCGTACGCTCCCCTCTGTATTCTCATATAACCAAGGCCAACAGATTCGAAGCTGATGTCCTCGCCTGGTGTCCATGCAGGCTGGCGACTCATGAACCTCTTGGTAGAGCTCTGAGACTGGAGGGCCGCATCCTGAATTTCGGTCATGTCCATAGTCTCCTGGAAGGACATGCGCTCGCGATTCTTGGTAGGATCCATTTTGAGCGTTGAAACTAGGATTGCTTGTCGAATTGATATGGGGAGACGCATCGGTTAAAATAGAGAAAGAAAAATACTATGATGGTAATTTATCTCGTAACATGTCTTGTTCGGGTTAACGGGTTTTTTTCTGGTGCCCAACCGAGGTAATATTAGATAGTATTTTCAGAAGCCCGAGCCGGTCTACTTGCCAAGTCCGCCGCCCTGTCATATCAGGAGTGTATGTCTCACTTAACGATTCATGCGCATTGCTTTTGCGCATTATCATCGGCCACGACCATGGGTGCCGTGTCAGGTAACACTGCCCAAGCTGCATGTCTCAATATATTAGTGAGATATCAACAAGCTCTACTGTCAATTGATTCACTTTCTTCCCTTTTCTCAAAGCAAGCCGTGTGGTAATCAGCCAAGGCTACACTTAGCAGATCATCAGTAAACGAGATAAATAAGCGTATCCGAATTGATAATGACTATCAAATCTGTAAATGCAATGCCTGCCGTTCCTACAAATAAAGATCTACTTCATAAACGAGAACCGCTAGTGGGAAGGCGGCGAAACAACGGCCCACAGCAATGCAGATCGGCTTCGTTGGACCGCCAGAAACAACTAGGGCGATAGGCCGTGTTATATTATGTGACTTGTGGGCTCTTCTCAAAAGTACGGACAAATATCAGAGTCAATTCTTGTTTTATTTAGAGACTAATAATATAGACAGTTATCCAAGGTAATATTATGGCCATGGTTTGGCCAAGACAATATGAGAAAAAATCCATTTACAACATCATGAGCGTCCACACAGAACGCTCACGGTCATCACTCCAGTACTCCATAGCTTTCCATCGTTTACCACGCTCTAGGTCAAATCATTCGAACATTAAGTTCTAAGGAATTACACGAGACACGTCCAGAGAGGGTTTCCGCAGCCAGGGAGGGGTATTAAGAGACCTGGTTGACGAAACCCAAACACCGTCAGCTCAGTTGTTCCTGACGGGCTCTGCAGGCAATTCCTGGACGAATTGCATTGGCTCGCTCTGGGGGGTAACCACCTGAGCCACCTGAGGGCTGACTCCAACAGGAGTCTGGCTCTGAACCACAGGGCTCTGCTGGACCCATTGGCCGTGCTGGTTCATCTGAACCTGGCCGGAATCCATCTCGGCATATGGCATCATGTGGCCTGTGTTTGTGACTGCGCCGTTACCGAGCTCGGCGGGGGCTTTGTACGGGTCGTGGGGGATCTGTCCGGGAGATGGCGATGGTTGGAATGGCGGTGGGCTCATGGAGGTATAGTTCGATCCGGGGCTCCAAGGGCCAGGAGACACGGCATCTCCTCGCGGAGGCTCCCCGGTCTGCGACATTGGTGGCTGCTGCGAGACAGGCTGGGGCTTGTGCTTGGACTGTCGTCGTCGGAAAAGGAACCATGCAGCACTGAGGATTAGGGCAACTCCAGCGACGGAGCCGACGGCGATGCCAGCAATGGCACCGCCAGAAAGCTTGCTGCTTCCACCGCTGTCGCTTCCGGAATCGCTCGAGCTGGTCGAGGTCGCGTCTCCGACATCTCGAGTGGCCGTTCGGGCAGCGACGGAGGCCGTGCGGGTCAGTAGGGCCTCCAGGTCGCTGCTGTCCCATCCCTTGGAGGGGGATGTCTTAGTCGCCCCACCGGTGGCTTTTCCGCCGATGACCGAGATGATGTCGGTTGGGACCTCGTAATGAGTTTTGTTTGGCTGCCAGAGCTGCCAAAGGGCGTTGTCGCTGTTGTTTCGGCCCATGTCCATGCCGTGGAGACCGTGCTGGTCGGCGGAATCGCAGTCATCATCCTTCGGGAAGAATCCACCGTGGATGATCATCTGGGCCGAGTTGACGACGTTGCAAGTCAGACTGTGATGTGGGTAGTCGCCGGTTCCATTGGTATCGGGATACATCTTCACCCAGACGAAGCTAGGAATCGACAGCGCGTAGACATCGTCGTAGCCCGTGCCCTTTCCAACGCTCTCACCGCCGTAGATGTAGCTGCAGTGACATTGTTAGTTGAGTTTTTAAGAATTTAGAGATCACACTAACAGGTTGTAAGATGACTGGTCATCAGCCCAGGTGGCTCCGGCGCAGAATCGGCGCCGATTGGGGGGTACATCGCCGGTAGCGGTCTGCGTGTAACTCTTACCGCTCAGGACGTCGTAAATAATAATCTCGTCCAAGGGCTGTGCCTTTGTTGTTCCGTTGTCCTCGCGGATTCCACCAAAGTAGATGAGCAAGCCACCATCACCAGCAGGGATATAATTCATGACACCCTCGGCTCTGCCGACGGAATCCGGTCCAGAAGAGTTTGTCCACTTGTTCGAGTCCATGTCGTAGGAGAGCAGATACGATGTCAAAAGTGCATCGCCGTTCCAGTCTGGAACAGAGCTGTTGCTCATCCATCCTCCGTAATAGTATCCTGTGCCGCGGTCCGAAAGAGAAACGCCGGCGCCGTAGCTCAATGCCAAGATACCATCCCCACTTCCATAGTTATCCCAAACATTGTTCAAAACGTCGTACGCATAGAGGCTAAAATCGACCGGGTCCTCATCGAAGTATTCGCCACCGTAGAGATAAATTCGCTTGTTCACTGTATCGGGCCAGAGGACTCCGCCATTGACACTCGGAATAGTTGAGTTCTTGCTCAGGTTGGCATGCGGTGTAGGCATTCCTGATGAGTCTGTTGACGAGAGATCATGGTAGATCAAATAGGTGTCTGCTGAACGTCAGCCATTGCAACGCCATACTTTCGGTTTCGCGTACTGGTATAGTTTGTGTGTTTGGAGTCTCCCTTGAAAATGTTCACACCGCCATCGACGTATAGCTTGTCGTCAACCACGGCTGCTTGGTGACCCCATCGTCGACAGAAGTCGTCCACGGGATCTCTCTGCTGGACGGAGAGACCAACAAAGGAAGACACCAGAGCCAGAGTCGCCCAAGCATTGCCCCGCCCCGAATTGGAAATCGCCGGAGTCCACATCTTTGTTTGCCACGGTGCGGTACTGATCTTCGCTCTCGCCAGGCCACGAAAGTAAGCACACCTCTCGCGTATCGAGAAATTTCCGAGACAAAAAAAAAAAAGAACGAATTCACAAACGAAAAAGAGCGAGAGGAAACGACAGTGGTTTTGTGAGAATTGATTCATGCAGCAGATCAAAAGCAAACCCGATACCCTAGTAACTTATTAGATTAGAGCGTCAGCAACGATGGAATAGACTGTCGTCTGAGGTCAGAACATGGATACGCGGACAAGGGTGTGCCCACAACTATGGGGAACGAGAACGACGGGATGCTCTGTGGAGCCCCGGGGCTCATCGGAGCACTAATTTGGCCATCTTGACGATCCAGACCCGTCCCAACTCAACCCCCAATGCCCAACCCTAGCTGATGTGGCAGGTGGGTAGCTCGCCAGCACAAAATAGATTTGCTTTGTCAGTCGGACAGCGAGGGTTCTCGCGGCAACCCGGCACTGCGGCGTCAGGCATGCAAGGTCCCGGGTGAGAACTAGCAGCTAGCACACGAAATGATTGGCGCAGCAGAGCTCCGAGAGCCAGGCGCAGCTGGGAACCCCCCGACGTGGTGCCCTCCGCCGTCGTCAAGTCAGAGGCCTGTGTCAGGCCTTTCAAGCTTCATTCGACTGCGCCAACTCCCAATAAAACAGCAGCCTTCGCGCGGAAACCCTGTCAGACCTAGGCCGGACATGGCCTGGGAATACTCCCAGCGTCCCCACAGGGCTGAAGCGAGCAAAGCCCAGCATGAACACTGTGCCAAGCAGAATCTCTTGGCTTCTGACAAGAGGCGAACCCGGCTTGGCAACGGTCGTTACACGCGTGCTGTTCACCAACACTTGGGAGCTCGACAGCAATTTCCCACGTGTTTCATCGCCTCTCGCCGCCAATCGACCTCCAGATGCATCAAAACACTGGGAAAAGTGGCGCTGCTGACTTCAACTGCGTGGCCCACTCGGTTAGGAGCCACCAAATGAATCATACCATGCTCCCCGGTCGGCAATGCGCCAGTAAATAAGGGCTGCGGGAATGTTAAAATCCAATAAACTACGGAGTAGACTCATCAGTTATGCCTAAAGATGTGGCTGACCCCAACCGGCACTCCCCCCAACTCACCGCTCTACCCATATCGACAGCACTAATATGGCGCCAAAGTGCAAGCTGTACTGTCTCGGTGGTTGGCTCCCAACTCTCCTTCTCAGCTTTTTGCACTGCATAAAGATCAATATTCACTATCTGATCATTGCACCTTTCCATGTAAGACGGTCAGTACCAGGGTGTACCTTGTCCTTGCTTCACCAGCCCCATCCGCCCGCTAGCTCCAGTAAGCACAGCAGCGTCAGCATCGTACTGCATCCAACCACCGCCAAAGTAACAGTGAATCATGTCACAGACAACACTGTGCTTGCGGTCCTCCAATCAAAGATGTAGCGGCGTCGGGGACACCCAACTGGGAGATGCAGGGCGAAATACCAGGCTTCATTGGGTTTGTGTGCCATCAGCGGGCATGTAAGTCATCACCGTTCTTGCATCCGCCTGCAGGCAGCACCTGGATTCGGCGTTTACTTATTCACGTCCTTTCTTCCCCTTTTGATTTTCTTGCCCCCTTAATCCAGAAATCCCCGGTATATCCGCCATGTATGTTCACAGTGCCCCAGCGAAAGATCTGCTGATGCGTGCATTCACGAGTGGCTAAGTCTTGTGGGGGCGGGATTTTAACAGATGTTGAAGCGTTGGCGGAGCGAGGACGACAACGATAACAACGCATTCGCTTAAAGACTCATAGATTTACTTTGAATGCCGTTTTGGTCCACTACCCACTTAGCATTTCTACCATAGAGTACTAGTGGAAACGACCCCTCTTTTGTCCACAGTCGCGCTATGATCTCATCGGATCGACGAGTGTCAAGATCATTAACTAACTTGCACCGGCACCATTTAGTTTCTCCCATCTACATGTCAAGCGTTCTCGAATACTAGTCACATGAATGAGAGGCTCGCTATTTCCTTCGGTGTACGGAAGCAGCTACACCCCTAACCAGGATGCGATCCAACTAATTAGCACGGTACTTTGCCACCCATCAAGTCCCAATGCCAATGGGATACGTCGGGTTCTTGCTCCTGCTGATGGTAGAAACTGGACTCCAATATACGCGGGGAAAGGTACCCGAGGGCATGTTCCCTACGCCCCCTGGAGGGTTTGTATATTAGCCGGCAAGCTCCTGGACAAAAGCACAATATGGGCAGATGGCTCAGGATCTTGTCATACATTACGAGCTAGCCCTACGAGGTTGATTTTAATCACCGAAGTTGACACACTCCCGAATGCCGACCTAGAGGCCTGCCTCCGTGAAGCTCGTCCCAAAATAATCACTGCATTTACTCATCGTGAAGCTTGCGCCCGTTCATGAGCTGAACCTCCCGCGCTTGCCTGTCTGCTGAAGCTATCTCGAGTTAGCCTGTCATCAGCCACTTTTTGCAGAAGCGGTCTCACTCTAGCCTTGCCATCGCTTGATTCAGGAGTTAATTTTAGCAGTGACACAGAAAATCTCCCGCGAGGTGGCTGCAAGCCTGCGGCGCGCTAGCATTTGAGCGGCTTCGGCTCAGCTGAGCCACACTCGAGTGTAACCGATGCAGCACAGCCATTTTACACCAACCAACATGGCCCAATCCATTCGGGTATTGGTGCGAGTAAATATGTCCGAGAGAAAAAAAAAAATAGGGGGCCAGTGCTTGATGGTACCATCCAGTGTCCGTGTTACAGAGTCATCTCCACCACTTTGGGCAATTGCTCACTCATTAGTCCAAGTCCATTCTTGGGGGTAGGTACTACTACGGAGTAATCTCATCCAGTAAAATCTCTCACATCAGTCCAGCCCATCTTGGACAAGTGCAAAACTAGGGCGCTGGCCCGTTTCGTCATATGAAGATGATCAGACTGGTTTCAAACTTCAACTTCAGTCTGTGCTTCGGCACTGACCCTGATTACGTATTCTTCATCACCCTGTGTGATTTCACAAGTTTTTGGGACCAAATACGAGTTGAGAGTATACATTTATTGTGATATCAGAAGGAGTAGTGCCGTGGGGAAAAAATAAAAAGAGGCAATGTTTGTTGTGGGTATTAATTATGTAGCTCATCAACAAAATGACATGTTGGCTACCCTACCCTACAGTCTAATATTTATTCCCAAGAGGTTCCTCAGCAGGTCTTGTCGAATAGAATGATCACTGGTTAAAAGATTCAAAAAAGAAATTGATATAGTAGTAATGGAGATTTTGCCTTTCTTTGATCTCTGAATATTGTCAAAGTCCCGTATCATTGCACTTGTCGCATTTCAATTTCAACTATCTATCGTTGGTCTCTTCACCAAAACCTCTGTGTTTACTTCCCTATTAGCATTAGAGCAAGTTTCCTTGTACTTGAGTCAGCTAATATATTCTGACTCGTTCCTAATAAAATTGAGCTTGCCCATTGTATTCTTCCTGAGGATAATATACACCCATTGCACCATTGTCCTAGTCTCGCAACTATAACCCAGACGATATAAACACCATAGAATTGCACCCTGCCATAAGATTATGCAATAGGACTTTTTTACTCTAAGAGAGATTCGTTATCTTCATATTACCTTTTTTTTATTTGCACTAGGGCATATAAAATATGCAGATCGGTGGGAGGAGCCAGAATTGAGCAGCTGATATCACATCCAGCCAACCCATGAATTGATTGATGATTCTTAACGCCGGGACGTTCCTATCTAAAGCCAAAGGGCGTAAAACCAAATGATGAAAGTATAAACAAGTCTTATCGAGTGCCTTTTTAAATTACCCTACATTTGCAGCTGTTCCGCCGCAGTCCACTTTGGCAGCTGTCAGTTTACCTTCCATTTGGGGGCGTTAAGTTTGCAGATCTCAATGATCGTCGCATCCAACCAAACCCTCAAATCGACCCACGCATCAGCTGGACTTGCGAGTGATAGATCAGTCCACCGAAAGTTACTGGTCGTTGCATGGGAAAATTGAGCTAATCATGAATGGGACTCGTCGGGGCTGAGCTGCTTCCATAACAATCTATTGGACGTCGTAAATTCTAGACGGTCAATCTAAGTTTCTTTTTTTATCTGAATCAACGGCTTAGCATTCCAACTAATGCACTCAATTTTCATGCATGCACGTGTCAAACCCCCACGTTCCGAAGGGTGCTTCTTCCGGCTGCATCCGGATCTCAGTGCATTTGTCTTCATGCGCCTTGTTATGACATCGTCATGGGCATTACAATACGTAGTGACTGCCCACAAAAGTCTCACACATTTTCTTTGTCACTTTCACGGCATATGGAACAGGTTCAAGTTGATCAGATGGCTCAAAATTGTGAAGTGCAATTTGTTCTAACGCGTTGCGTCACTACCGGTTTACTCGGTACAATAGTTCTCGTACAAAATCCCTCCCAATGTGAATGCAGTCGCCAGCGGCCACGTGCCAAATGTATATATATAATCGAATGTGGCCATGAGTCTTTCTTTTGGCCGGGTAAAATACACGCTCATCTTTATAAACAGTAGAAAGGAAAAGGTCATGTTTTTACATGTCGCCGGTTTTGTCGGCTCATCTTGCAGTTCGTCACTTTAACCCTCGAATGAGGCAACGCAGAACTGAGATCCGTCTTCGTTGGTGTGGCAACGCTATTTCCCAATTGTTAGTATATCGAGACAATTTATCGAATTTTCAAGATCGCGGAGGGCCTTACAGGCTTGGTGTTGCAAACACGAGTTCCGTTGGTGGTGATCTGGCACTGTCGCTTGACCATCTTCATCTCAGGCACGGGAGGCTGAGGCTGGTTCTGAGGCAAGGCCTGGGCGGTGGCGAGCAGGGCGAGGACGGCGTAGAGAGCAGTGAAGGTCTTCATCTTGACTGTTGTTGTGGTTGTTTTGGTGGTGGTGGTAATGATCTTCGAGTTGTTCTTGCGGGTAGAAGTGAACAGACTTGAGCTTGGACAAGTGATGAGCAGGCACGGTTGAATGTGATGCAGATTCGATTCAATGGCCGGACGAAGCTGGTTTATAATTCCATCGAGCGCTAGGTTACTAAAAATACGGGCCGTTTCATGTTTCGACCACCACCACCATAACCTGTAACAGTGGAGATGGGCGCTCGCGACGCATAACCAATTGGGAGTAAACGTGAAACCTTAGCTATGTGCATGATATACCAAAGTGGCATATTCCCCTGAATTAAATATTGATCAACCTGATAAGGTACCTGCCAAGACAGGGGGGGGATTCCGGCTACATGTTCTGCGGGACGCGAAGTTATCGATTTAGGTCAGTCTCAGGTAGGCAGTTGAGCTAGCAGCGCCACTTGAGCTCGAGCCTCGTCCCGCTGAGCACTGCGCAACGGGATGAACCAAGGATGCGATAGGTCGAATGCTCCTAGGTGCTACCCTTTCGATCCGTTATTCCATGTTGCATCCAAAGAGCTGTGCCGTTGTCTGCCCCGAATGGAGATAACGGCGATGCCGATCTAAAGTGGCCCCCTCGGCCAAACTCAGGCCATGATCTGCAGCTGCGAACCATCGACTGCAGATGTATTCGGCTATCCCCCAGATTGTTAATCCGGCCGAGAGTCCGACCGGCCTGCGCCCTACAATCTACGCACGGCTGCTGCTCGTTCGCCGATTACCCAGCAACTAAAATCAACAATGGTGACCTAGACGCGTGGACTTTGTGTGGGATGATTCTCGACAATATGGTATCACGGAATGAGGCATTGCAGAGACAGGAGCTGCGCCGTACTTGGCAACCAAGACATGATGGTGCAACAATACAACCCAATTCCTCGCTACCACCCAGAGTAAGAAAATTACCACTGATGATTCGTCCAAGATCGCACCCAAACATGGGTGATGTTTTTCATTCCTCGGGTGGCTGCCTAGATTTTTCTCCACCTGAAAAGCCCAGCTGAACACAATCTGACGTGAATGGGGTCGATCTTGACGTCCTGTCTTGGATATTTTAAAGTACGGTGAAGGTTTTCTTCCAGACGATGTTTCGAATATATACCGCCACATAGTACCCTGAATTTAAAAACGGATGACCAGTGTAGCCGTATTTGGCAAATAATGGGCAACAGCGACAATGTGTGTGCATATTCATGCACTGAACCGCCAAGAATACTGGAACCAAATGGGGATATATCGGGCATAGGAGTATGCAAAAGTCTACGTCATCATCTTGGGTCCTAAATGCTGATGGATCCATTATCCAGGTTATTCTTAGCTTTCTGCTCACAGCATTCATGGTTGTGCTTCTACTGACAGCCTATTATGCGTGCATCTTCGACCCAGATCTAGATCCCTTCCGGAAACTCGATGACAGGACGACGAGATCACTCCACCCCAATCTAGTCGATCGAACGTTTTTATCAATCTGCCGCAACCCTCCATTTGTGTTCATCGTCCCGTCAGTCCCTCAATTACGGAAATGGAAATTAGATGCCACACTCAATAAGGTCTGCGCTCTTTATGAAACACCGTGAACCGTTCCTGTATAGTATATACTAAGCGGGTGCCACATAGTGTATACTTTTATTTGCAGACATTCAACTTGTTACAGGCACAGCCATCTTGATCAGTGGTTATGCCACCATTAACTGCCGTCTCTCCTCGTACCACTGGCAGATGCTTGTTCATCTTGCTTGGTTTGCTTCTACCACCCACCTTTCCGCCCTAACGTTTCTACGTCATTACCTCCATAACAACCCCAATGAAAAATTATGGAGAGTATCCGCCATGTTCATTATGCTGGCTCTTTTGGCGGTAGCCATCGGCCCCACTTCCCACTTTACGTGGGCTGCGGCCGAAGATGGGAATGTGTCCCCCACCGACTTTGCGATATGCACGTACAGCATGAATCTCAGTACCAAAACGGCATCGTTCCAATCCATGGTGGTATCCATCGGGCTTCTTTTGTATGGGTATTCCATCCGGTTGGTAAAAATGTTGCCCAGGTTTGCAATACGCTTGCGGCATATAGCCTCAAGTTTGAAGAATAAATCGGTGTCGCTTTCGAGTGATTGGCAAATAAACTTCTCAGATTCAAGATGGGAAACGGCAAACAAGATAGTCATATGGCCACTAGCTATTGCCGCAATCAAGGTCGTTCACGTGCAGATAGATATTCTCACTTCGGTGCTATCAGAGGTAGGCCAAACTTGAGGTGCACCATAGCATCATCGAGCTCACGGTGGCATCTGCAGGTATACTTTTTAATAATTTCTACGGTTTGGGGGACGTTGAGACTATTCTATACCCGCCGCTACGGCCCAAGTGATGAAAATTCTTGGAGCTTTGGCCAGATTCTTCCCTTGGTACTTTTGGCAGCACCGTTGATATCAATTGTGGTGCATGTGACTGAATACGTTTCTTCTCCGGGAACATCAAGTCACAATTTCGGTAAGCTACATGACAGGCAGCAGGACCCTTGAGCTTCTATATTAAAATATTATGGTTATTTTTGCGCCCTGTAAAGCGTTTCACTAACCAAGCATGATAAGTATCATATGAAACTGATGACACGTTATCGGCCCAGGTCAATCCTTCAAGCATGAGCCTAAGCACCCTTGAAAACCAGCCTCAGCCACTTATTGTGGCCCCGGCTGCAAACGAAGACCGATATGAGGCCTCCAGCTCCTTTCGAGGAGTCTTTTTTCTGGCAGCCTGGGCGTATGTCCAGTATGGCATGTATATTCTAATCAACACCTGGCAAAGCGTCTCGAAAAACTTGTTGATGATTGTTGCTGAGATTCTAATCTACCAACCAATTTCTCATTCCATATGGGTCTTGTGGTGCTTTTGGTTAGAAAAGCTCGACACGCCAGAATGGAAGGCAAAAGCTCTTAAATTCTTATTCTTCTTCGCCATCCTTGTCACATCGACATACAGATTTGGTCCTGCTGATCAGGAAGGCCCAGAATTTTCTGCTGCCGGTATGGGGGTTTCTATGGTAGCCTGTCTTTATGCTTTCCTCATAATTCAGACTACGATTGAACTGAAGATACAACATTCAGAAAATTTTGGGCGGCAATACTCGATACAGCTTCAGCAAGCCATCTTGCACCTAGTGGCTGGTAGTCTCCTTTTGGCAGCACACCTGGGCGTCATGTTTTGGCTGAAATTGTTTGACTATCAAGCTGTGTTTCTATTCAGTATAGCTCTTGGCTGTGAGATACTTTGGTTTGGTATCGAGGCCTGTTTTTACCGATGGTCAGTAACACAAAAGTGGCAGCAATATCTTCGCATGATGGTGTTCATCGCGGGATGGGCTTGGCTAGCTGTGTGGCAGTTCCTTTACCGTCCACTAGAACTGTCAAACGACAGGATTTTTCAGGAGTACCTTATCCTCACGTCAAGCTTTGTCGTATTGTCTCTGGGCTGGAGCATCATAAGGATTATTAGATTGTGCGTAGCTTGAGTTCTTGATGGGATGGATTGAAAAGTCTTTATTCTATCTTTTTATAAAAGATTTGCTAATGAGTAAGGTCAGTTTGTGAGCCCGATGCGTCGTCGTGTCATGACTTGAATCAGGTGAACCTTGATTGAGACGCCACATAGCTCAAGCCTCTTTGCGGATGGCCAAATCTGAACCGACTCGGTATTGTTATCGAGGGATGGTGCTCCAGTATGCGCGATAAGAAGGGTGCATACATCCTGGTTGTAGCTGCCGACCAATTCCATAGGTCAAAATCTCGTTGACGTTCAAAGGCACATGAGTCGGCAATGTCCGAAAGCCTCCGAAATAGCCTCACACTCAGAACTTCTAATCCTAATATATGAGGGGTTTTCAATTAATTTCTATTTTTGTACAAAGTCGATCCGATTTGCTTGCGTGCTTGTCAGGTCGCTGCTGTCAACGGAATGCGCCGAGTCAAGAGCTACATCACGTCCACGCGCTAAGCCCATCTACCATTTGCGCGCGTCATACATCATCACCATGAATTCAATTCTTGAGCGCCGAAAAATTATATATCGAGCATTTCCCCTTCATTTTAATTTCTATTTTGGGTCGTATAATCATCATTCATTGAATACTACACGAGACTGACGCTGCAAAAACCCCATTGAGTCTATCAGGTGCACGCCCGGGAGAAAAGCTCCGGGAAGAGTCAATGACGTAGTTGCCGCAGCTTAGCTGTGCTTGGACTTTCTGGGGGTCAATTAACCACCATCGCCATCCAAAGGTATTCTAGATATTGGGGAATCTGCTACTACCGAATACGACTTCATAGGATGCGCTGACATCAATTAGCAAAATGCCGTGCTTTGGGTCCCGCAAGTCTCGGCGGGGGGACGCTGAGCGACAGCCCCTGCTCCCGCAATACAACGACGACACTGCGCTGCAAGCACGCCTCCATGAGAAGCTTCATACGTATCAGATGCTTCGGGCATTGTCCAAAGGTTACATGCCTACTAATAAGCAAACCATTATCCACTTGCGCACACTTCTCTCCGCTCAGATTTTGAACCCTCAGGGAGACATCTTGAGCCCGTCAGGCCGGCAGTTGGTGAACAGCATAGCACTGTGGCTAAGGCAGTTCATCGAGCTTCTAGAACACAAGAACTCGGAAGATCAGATTCAAGACTTTCTCTGGTATCTAACCAAGGCGCGGGTCGAGATCGACGTAGCCGATGTTGAGGCAAAAGCGTCAAAGGTCCACGTCAAGGCAGATGCAGCAGCCACCTACCAGAGCCTGCGGACGGTGAGCTCGCTGATGCTCAACAACTCAGATTTCCGCACATTTTTGTCAGATCTCAGCACAGTTGGAAGGGAAGTGCTCCGAGACACAGCCTTTACCCTTTCCGATGTGTCTAAACAGGCTGCGGAAGCACTTGAACCAGATGCAGAGAGTCAGGAGGCATTAAAGCAACCAAGCAAGGATCCCGAGTCAGCCCCGTCAAACCAAGAGCTCAAAGAGGAGATAAAAGAAGTGTCGACAGTAGTAGCAGAGAGCGCCGCTGAGGTTGTTGAAGAGGCTGGCGAAAGCGCTGCAGAACGCTTCAAGAGCGATGAGGGAGATGCTCTTGTGCGACGCCTGAAGTCGACAATCCTGAATCTGCGTGAACATACCGACTATTCGGAATCGGTCTCGACGCTCTCTACACTCTTGCGTCGCTATCTTTCAACATACGCACAGGCAACTGCCGAGGCGATGCAAGTCATTGAGGAGGATGCTCACACCAACAGGGAAGCCGACAAGGCGCTTCACAATTTCTGGCTCTTTATTACATCCCTTGGGGACGCTGAAGAATGGAAGAAGGTTGAAGAATTCTTCAACGCCATCGTCGAGGATGGGCAAATGGACCCCAACTTTGACGAGTTGGTCAGACAAGTGGGCAACATGATTCAAGACATGTTGATGGACCCAGATTTCTTTGACGAAGCAGGCAAGCGATTTCGGCAGGTCCGCGAGAAAGTCAACCAACTCTGCGCAAAGTCCTCTATTCGAGAAGATCTTGAGGCTTTTCTCAATCATCTAGAGAAGGCTCTACGATCGTCACTGGAAGACAACGATATTAAACGTCTGCTTCGCACCACCAAGAGGATTGCTACCTTGATCTCACCACCCAACAAGTACACCAACAATGAGCTTCTATCCGACACCATCAACATTTTTATCCCAGTGGCTATTCAGGCCATACAGTACATCCCTATCCCCCGGCTGGAAGTAGCTACGCCAGCAATTGACATCTTAATCGAGAACCTCATCCTAGAACCTGGGAAAACAGTCAACCACACTTCTTTCTTACCCTTCAAGGCCAAGATCTCGACGCAAAATGACATGGAGGTGCGCAAGGCACGATTTGGAACAACATCATCCATGACATCGCTGCTCAACATTACCGTATCAGGGTTGTCCATTGCAGCCGACGATCTGGGCTACTGGCTTCATTTACACTCCGGTATACTCCGACTGGTGGATGAGGGTCTTGCCGGCTTCTCCCTCGACGAACGCGGCATCGACATATCACTTGATGTGGAGATTGGGCGAGAGCGGCTGGAGGAGATTCTGGTGCTACGAAACGTCAAGGTGTGCGTTCACCGGCTAAATTATAAGCTGGCCAAATCAAAGTTTTCCTGCCTGGCCTGGCTCCTCAAGCCATTCATCCGACCCATTCTCAAGAAGACCATTGAGAGGGAGCTGGAGGCGTCCATCGCAGAAGGGCTCCGCGCCCTAAACAGGGAGCTACTGTATGCACGGGAGCGTTTGCGGGCGGCACGGATTGCCAACCCCAACGACCTGTGGACGTTTGCACGCGCAGTGCTAGCCAGGTTGGTACCAGCGCGCAACCCAGACGTCGACATGCGCGTTGGCATCAAAGCCGGCGGCAAGGGGGTGTTCCGCGGCCGGTACGCCCCAGGCAGCCTGGTCAAGCTGTGGCAGGAAGAGGGACGAGACGCCGAGCAGAGGGTGTACGAGTATGAGAGGGACGGATGGAAGAATGACATTTTTGACGTCAAGACCAGGCATGCGTGATGACGCGGCGCTGGGTAAGGGAGGGAAAGAAGGAGAGAGAGAATGAGCTCTGTTCCGTTCAACATTCGCTGTAAATTGTTTAGGGGGGGGCAAAGGGGACAAAATTGTACCATGGGCGCGTTGCCATTACACCAGAAAACACTTAATAAATCCCTAAATCGACCTGTCAGTAATGCAACCGTCCTGTCGCAATGGGATTCTACAATATTCGCCCCTGATCCTGATGCGACGCTCCGAAGCGGAGTAGCCTGGGCAGCAGTCACTCATGGAAATAATGCCGCGATGCAGCCTCACGGATCTCGGGCGCGAAAGGGCGGCGACATCCATCCATCGCGTGGCAAAAGCAGCCCCCAAGAGACCATTTTTTGCTTTTTGTTCTTTTTTCTGCTTCTTCTTCGTCCTTCGACAGTGGCTGGACAAGGGCGCGTATGCAGGTTGCATTTTTGCTCTTCTCTCCGCAATCAGTACACCGCGGTTTTCCAATATAGGCAATTTGCACAATGTGACAAGAGGAGCCCACGCCACTCACTGCGCATCTCGATGGGGGAAAGAGAACGCCGTCTGGGCTGGCTGACCAACGCGCCGATGCTCAGCGACCCAGTTGCCAGATCCGCTCGCTAGGCCCCTCGGGCGAATCCTGTGGCAGCTAAAAGTCAACAGCCGTCAGCAGAGCCAAATGCGAAGTCTCCTGTGGGGAAAAAAAGCCACCGTCAGCCCTTGTCCCGTGTCCCCCATGTCTTTGGGTTCAAGGCAGGTTGGACATACATGGAACAGGCAGGTTTGGCCCCGGCCGCGGAAGAGACGACGTCGTTTCCCGCTGGCTTGTGCCATGCCTGCAGTCCTGGGACGATTATCCGTGCGAGGCGGAGTTGTTCACGTCGGCGGGCGATCACCAAAGTCTCCAGTTCCAGAGCCCTGGGGGCGGGCGGTATTGTACATGATGTACTCCCAGACGGGTTCGCATGTAAGGGCGCCGTAGCCGGATATACACATCAGAAATAGCACCTAAAAAAAAGCCTGGGGTAAACCGGCTCGTGTATGTCAAGCAGATAGTTTCGTTTCCTTAGGGCACCGCAATCTCCTTTTTTTTTTTTTTTACTTCAAAATATCGCACATCGACCCATGTGGTGCCGAGAAAAGTTGTCCCGAAGCCTCCGGGCCACTCGACTCATTGGCTGTCCGAAGCTCCTGACTTGTCATCTCAAACGCTCGCGGAGGCTTGATGATGCCATGTGTTTTGTCAGTTCAGGACCCGTCGTCTATTACGTACCCAACATTTTTACTAAGCGAAGCATCTTGGCTGGCTCTAGCGCTAGCGGGTGCCTCTCCGTCACAGACACCACCGCATAGGCACGGCTTTGGTCATGTCATGTAAGTGGCATTCTGGCATGCGGAATGTGTCGCGCCTCCCGAAGAAATAAACCCGGGGGAGATGTTCCTATGAGGCAGGTTGAAACTCAAACCGAGGCCAGCCACGCTCACGTGGGCTTTTTTGTTTTTTTAAACGTCGAGGGGAAGGGAGGGAGGGGCGTGTGAAGAAAGTACACACAATCCTTCATGGTTGAAGAAACTTGCTCCAATTATTAGTGCACTTCTTGTTAGCGACAAGCCCTGTGGCCCGATGCTTTCAGAAGTCAAAAGCGACAAGCCAAGCTCTAGCCAGCGCTTACACGGACGGCCAAGGCAGGCCAAGGAAGGGCCTAGTTTGGGGCATGTCGGCTGTACCAGGTGATGCTTTTGGTCGAGCAGTCCCGTGTCAGTCAAACCGGGCAGCGAGACCGAGCGATAGAATAGTAATAACACGTTGTCATTTTTTTTACTTCTTTTTTTTCTTTCTTTTCTTTTGGGGGCATTTGTTGAATTGCAGGTAGAAGGATCTGGCCCGAGACATAAATGTCTTGGAACTAGCGTTGGTTAAGACACACACGACACAGCGGAAGAAAAACGCGATGGTCAGATGAGTAGCCTGCCTCAATACAGAGAGCCAGTCCAGCAAGACTTGATTGGCGTGGTCTTGCGGTACGAATACGTCAAGACAGTGTCAAATCTGCAACCGTCCGCTAAAGGAAGGACTTGCTCTGGGTGCCCAAAGGTTCCTTTGGCAGTTTTGTGCTCGGATTTAGGCTGACTAGATGGGTGTCATTCCCCCTCACCGACGGAAGAATTGTTCAATACGAAGTCTGACTACATGGCTACCAAACTTTGAAGGAGGCAGAACCCGGCCGGGTGCAAGAGAAGATGATGGGGCTGTAAGAAACCCCAGGTTTGCAAATGAATGAATCAAGAAGCAATATAATCTGGGGTTGATAGAGTTTCGGACAATTGTGGTAGTGATGAGCGACGATGGCTAGCTGCCGCCATGGCCACCCGTCGTTGACGACAGGCTTGTGACGGTGTAGAAGCCTCTCTCTCTCTCAACAAGACAGCCTCTTCCCTTTTTTAATCTCCCATGCTTCTGATGGCTTCGACAAAGCGTCACGGCAGGTATCAATCACAGAACTCGCTGATGGCATTACTAAACAGGACGTCAACTTGGGTCATGCCGTCCAATCACTTTGCTAGCGATTTAGCTGACAACGGGACCGATCGCCATCGGAGGCCCCCTCCTCGGTCGCCTTGTTAGGGCCCCTCCCCCTGGGCCAGGGCTGGGCTGGTCTGTTGCCACTGCCACTGCCTCGATTCACAAACGGTGGGCAGCTAGGCAGTACAAGCCCCCCCAGCCCAGGGCGATCACTGCCCAATTGGGTCACCAGAGACATCTGGAGCCCATCCGATGGGTCCCAGCAAGGCGCAAAAAGCAACGTGCAAAGGGCGACACACTGCTGCGGGTTCGAACATGAAATTTTTTTTTCAGCTATAGAAAACTAGGTTGAGCAAATAATAGATGGCGTCACCTCCGGCCGAGTAGCTGGGCCGGGGGGTGTCACGCGAGAGACAGCAGCAGCAGCAGAGACATGCAACAACGACAACTCTGCTCATGGAGTGCATACATACGTACTACGTACATGCACCCAAACACGACGCTGTAACTGAGGGTCCTGTTGATTTGTTACAGCGGCGCTGCGATTGGCCGCGCTTGTATTTCTCCGCCTGCCACGGCCTCTTTCGTGCCCGACCGACCTCCCGGACGCCAGCGGTGCCAATGCAGGGCCCCTGTATCCCTGGACGCTTGATTCAACCGCCTGACCAGCGCCCGGCCTATGAGACGGCGGCCAGGCTCGACGCTCCCCGGAATGGCTGACCCCGGACAGCATCATCATCACCATACTTGCAGCAAGCCCCCCTTCTGGGCGCCCCCTCACGTCTCCTCCCTCCTTGTTTCGCTGCGTGCCATTCTGCTTTCTTCTGCTCATTTTGTTTCTCCTCCACACGCAGCGTGCTGCATGCGGGCTCCACCCGCCCAGAGGGCTACTGTCTACAGTAGGCTAGAGAGAGGAGGGTGGTGTCATGTTGTAAATTAATTGCCGTAAGAAAACCACCCAACTGTCACAACTCAAGCCCTCTCTGTTGATCATCTGGAGTGCATGCCTAGCACCCAGCCCGCCAGCCAACTCCTCGTCCTGTCCCAACCACACCCTGCGCTGTTAGCTGTTCGGTCTGCAGATCTAGTTAAACTAGCCTCAACCACACGCGCTTGTCGTCTTAACAATCCCATCAAGCCCAGCCGGCGCCTCCCACCTCCTCCGCACGCACGCACGCACGCGCAGGCCCCCGGATTTCCCGTGGAATTGGTTCGACGTGATCCTAGGGGCCACACCCCGTCCCATGCATCCCATCCCATCCCATCTTCCCATCTTCGGCCTTGCTCCGTTGGAGTACTATTACCGCCACCACCCCGTCCGGTCCTCCCCTCTCTTCCCACTAAGCTACACACTACACCACACTACGCTACACTACACTACACACTACTCTGCTCTCCGCACATACATCTTCCCTTTACGGCCCTCTTTCCTTTTCAACATCCGCGTTTGTTTTTCTGTCGCTTCTCCCCGCCGCCAGACTCAAACCAAACCACACTTTCACCCGCCGCCTCCCCCCAACCATTGACGCCAAGGCCTCTCGCCTATCGCCCCCCCGTCTCGGCCGAATCCTCTCTTCCGCGGCATATTCCTCAGCCTGTTGACAACATTGCGCCCCACTCTGCAATCGAGCATCACGCCAGGCTCGACTTGTCCTTGATCAACCGGCAACTTCCTGCGCATCTCAGGACACCTCCAAAACACCTCAAAACACAGCGTTGCGTCTCCCGTCAACTTGCCGCGATAGCCTCACCCAAAATCCGCTTAACCTCGGCTCTGCAAATCGTCCCGCGACGGCAGCGCGCAATTTCGTAGACAATCAGCAGAGAGAGGCATGATCTGACGAGGTCCAACCCCACGAGGCTTTTCATTTTTCGCGTAACTGCTCTCTAATCCCAGCGCCGCCATTGGGCCCAGCGCCAGAACCACATCTCGTTTAAACCCAGGTCTCGGTCCCCTTACCACCAGCCTACCCCCCCGAAACCATCCACTTTAACGCCGTTGCGCAACTTTGATCAAGGCGGATGGAACAGGTGCGGCACTATTTACGACGCGCGGAGCCCACCTCTCCCTTCAAACGAAGCGGGAGCTATCGTGATGGAGGTAGAGGCCAGTAGGCAGAACTCGACCAATCTGCTAGAGTCATGGCGCCACCACCTATCGCTCGGCTGTCACGATGAATGCGCCTTACCAGCTCTGGACTTGGCCACGGCCGCCGGCGACACCACCCAGGTACCAAGATGTCCGGTTTCCGAGCCGTTGCTGGAGGAGTTGTTGAAGAGGCCGTTGAAGAAGGCGACGGGTCGAAATGGGGCGTGCCCCTACAAGAAGCTACTACCAACAGCAACAGCAGCAGCAGCAGCATCATCATCATCATCAACACCGTCATCGCCAAAGCAGCAGCGGCAGTCCGTGCTGCACACACCAAACCAAACGCATCAACCAGTCTTGTCAAATTTCACATTTACCTGCTCCAAGGACGGATTACAACCATTTTCCATTGAAGCGAATTCCCCATTTTTACTATGTCGCGGCATCAAGCGACGCCGCTGCTTACTGGACGTGGACGGGTTCAACACGGCCGGCATGAGCTCCAAAAAGCGACGCTTACGGTTCGAGCTCATCACCAGCCGCCTATCGCAGCCATACTCGCAGCCTGCGACGCACATTCTCAACCGCGAGGGCCAGGAGTCGGGCGACAAGCGGTTCCTGAAGATGGCGACGACGCTGGACTCGGCCAGGCGGTCCACGTATTTACACGCAACTTCCTTTTTGCGCTTCTCGACCATGAACCGCCTGCGCAAGCGGCTCAACCTGAACCATCCCGGTGCGGTTGTGAGACGGGACGATCAGGAGGCCGTGGCTGTTGTGTCAAAAGCAAATAGGGCGGCTGCGTGGAGGCCCCAGAGCTTACAGGCCAGCTCCGCCGGACGGTCGCTGGCCGTCTCCCCGTTGCCCAACGGCGGCGTGGGCATTGTGCCGACCTGGTCCCTGCCGTCGATACCACCCCAGGTCGTCATCACCAAACCCCCCAACGGCGGCCTCGTCGCCGTCGCCGCGGCCGCGCACGCGAAACCGCCGGCCTGTCGCCTGTCGTCGCCGGCGGCGCTGCCTCTGCCCGTGGCCGACGTCGTGGCCACCAAGAAGCGCACGTCGCCCCGGATCCACCCGGTGCAGTCGCCGGAGCTGCGGCCGGCGAGCCCGCAGGTGCCGCTCGACGACCTCGAGGAGGACAGCTTCGCGTTCCTGCACCTGCCCGACGACGACTGGGACGACATGGGCGACGACGACAACCAGGGCGACAGTGTATATTCTGACTTTAGCGTTTTGTTTGGGCAGGAAGCCCCCGGAGCGGAGGCCAATGATGAACGGACATATGAGGAGTACTTGGATGAATTAGACGGCATTTGCTGGGTTTCGCGGTAGCACACGCGCCAATGCATGCATCATGGGTGGGTGTCTGGTTGTGTTTTGGGAAGCGCATGTGAAAACAAAAGTTGCAACTTCTTTGTCACTCTACTTTATTCTATCATATTTTATTGCATATCCACCGAGGTACGGTAACTCGTGTAGTTTTTAGTAAATATAGGAAACACACGGCTTGTGCCAACACACACACACACATATACGTACATACGTACATACATCAGAGATGAGAAGTAGTAAGGGGGGGTAAGGGGGGAGGGTGATGGGGTTTCCTGATTACTACTTTGAGTTACTTCTCCCGTCCCGTGTGTCCCCCAGGTTTCTGTCGGTTGTCATGGTAGGGCTCAATCTACACCACACCCTCGCGGCACCCTGTCACTCTCCCCGCTTCTCAAGCTTGGAAGCTCGGTCCTTTGCAATGTCACACATGGCCTGCCAATGGGTGAGCAGTCTCTCCGGTTGTACCACGCGGTGCGCATGGTGGTGGTTGTTTAGTGGTGGTGCCTACCTGCAACGCGGCTTCAACCTCGCTGGCATAGTCGCCTCTCGCCATCCTAGCTTTCATATCCTGCATAATCTCGGGTCGACCCCGCCCATTAACAAAGACAACGTACCGCAGTCCCGGGAACTTGGACTCGTACTCCTGGTTCAGGTGGGCCAGCTCCTCGCCCTCGCCCTGGAGGTTGGCCTGCTCAGCAGCTGACTGGGCCGATTCGACTTTTCGAGCGCCCAGGCGAGGGTGGGAGCCCAGGATGGAGAGGAGGGCAGCGTCAGGATTTGCCACGCTACCGTCGTCGTCGTCGGCGGCGGCGGCCCTGGACTTTAGTCGCATGTGGCAGGCATCGATCAGGTCTGGGTACGACGGGTATTCAGCCGCGGTGCGCATGACGGGGAGCAGAGCGTCATGGATGGCAGGGCTGGGCTCAAACAGGAGATCTAGAACTTGGGTCTGTTCCGCGTCTCCCTTGGTAGCGAGGGACGTTATGGACGGGAGGCTCAACATGATTGGGCTGGGACCGACGGAAGGGGGTGGTCGGGTTTTGAGTGTTTCGCGGAATAAGATGACAGCGTCGTCCAGGGAGCAAAGCAGGCTTTTTTTCACTGAGGGAGGTAGATGATGTTGATGTACTATGAGTGGCGCAAATGCAGGGTATCACACAAACAGGCGCTCCGGGTGGCTTACTTCACTGGCCGCCGGCCGGATGGCGGAGATGTGCGGTCATGTCTTGACGCGGTGCTCCCCGCTCTTGTGGAACACACCAATTCTTAAGTGAGGGTGTGCTGGGGAGGAATAAGTAATTACAGAGGGGGGAAGCGATATGGCGGCGATGGCGGGGGAGAGGGAGGGGTGGGAGTGTGAGGACGATAAGGGCGATAAGATATACACATACAAACCAGATAGCAAGTTACTGACTGTCATGAGTTGACCTTAGTTGATTGCAAGTACATATGTGAAATAATACAGCTCGGCCCCCATTGTTAGGCATCTTATCTTATCTTATCACCCGTGACCTGGAGCTACCGTGTTTGGGTGGTCAGTGCACCCTCAAAATCTCAACCGCGAGATCGTCGTCGCAACCGAGCACGAGACGAGAAGGACGCCATCTGTCGCGACACAGAGCAATTGAGTCTTTTCCGAGCTTAGAGTCGCAGTCGCCATGCTTTGTGGAAGTTCGTGTCCCCGGCTTTTCCTGCGTAGATTTTCGCATCGTGCTGACCCGAGCTGCAGTTTCTGGGGAGGCTCCCCAAGAGCCCGTCGTGTCCAAGAAGTCCGGTGCGTAACATGTCTCTGCCTGGACGCCGCCGGTGCTCATCGTTGCTAACCCGCATCGCCAGGCGTCGTCTACGAGAAGCGACTCATCGAGCAGTACATCAACGAGCACGGCACCGAGCCCAGCTCCGGCGAATCACTCACCCCCGAAGACCTTCTCCCCATCCACTCGTCGCGTATTGTTCGCCCGCGTCCTCCCACCCTCACCTCCATCCCCGCCCTGCTCGCCACCTTCCAGAACGAATGGGACGCCCTTGCGCTAGAGACGTACAACCTGAAGGAGCAGCTTGCGCGAACCCGGGAGGAGCTTGCGACCGCTCTGTACCAGCACGATGCCGCCGTTCGAGTCATCGCCCGACTTACGAGGGAGCGCGACGATGCCAGAGATGCCCTTAGCAAGGTGACTGTGTCAGGAGGCGCCGCTGGAGACTCTATGGTTGTGGATAGCCTGGAGCAGCTCTCCGAGGAGCTTGCTGCCAGCGTGGACGAGACTCATCAGACGTATGTGGTTGTCATGGTTGGTATTTCGTGCTGAGGGCTAACATGGGTCACAGATTGTCCAAGGGCCGCAAGAAGCGACCCGTCCCCGAGGGCTGGGTCAGCGCAGAGGAGGTTTCTAATTTCACCGTCGGAGCCACAAACGCACTCCCCGTGCCCCAGGCCACATCGCTTGGCGTCGAGGGCGACTACGCCGTGGTTGGTGGTTTGAAGGGCGAGGCTGCTGTCTACTCCGTCAGCGCCGACAAGGTGGAGAGACAGGTTCCTGTTAACGAGCCCGTGACGGACACTATCTGGACCGGATCCAAGGTCATCTTTGCCACCGGCCAGGGCTCAATCAAGATCTTTGACAGCGGCAGCGAGGTGGCGTCTCTGAGCGAGCACTCTGGCGCTGTCACGGCCTTGAGTGTGCACCCTGGTGGTGAGCTGGTGGCTTCGGTGGGCAGCGACAAGGGCATTGTCTTTTACGACCTTAACTCGCAGAAGCGAGCTGCTCGTGCTTATACCGATGCTGGTGAGTATTATCTGAATCAAGAGCTGCCTTGTTCACAGCTAACCGTCTTCTAGCTCTGACTGCTTGCGCTTTCCACCCCGATGGTCACCTGTTTGCTGCTGGTACCGCTTCTGGCGATATCAAGCTCTTCATGACCAAGACTCTCGAGCAGGCCGCCGTATTCAAGCTTGGTGCCCCCATCCAGGCCCTCGCGTTCTCCGAGAACGGTTACTGGTTTGCCGCCACAGCCAAGGGCCAGACCTCTGTCACCATTTTCGACCTGCGAAAGGAGGGAGATGCCGCCGTGGCCAAGACGCTCGAAGCAGGCGGAGCTGTCCAGTCCCTGTCCTGGGACTACAGCAGCCAGTTCTTGGCAGCTGGTGGTCCTTCTGGCGTTACTGTGTACCAGTACACCAAGTCTAGCAAGAACTGGAGCGAGCCCTTGAAGAGCGCCGTCCCTGCGGTCGCCGTCCAGTGGGGCGAGCTGGGCAAGAAGCTGGTGACGGTGAATGGCGAGGGCGTTGTTAGCATACTTGGCGCGCAGGAATAGAACATGACGACATTTACAGGTTGAAAGATTGATTTTTTTGGCTGGTTTAGCAAAGGGGTGGAGGAGGAGCAAAGTGAAATTTAATAGCTGTACAATTAAGGCCTTGGAGACTGGTCGAAGGGCTGGGCAGAGAAGATGACGGCTTTTACACAAAATGAGAGAATTTTTTCGCTGTGTCTATAAATTATTGGATTTCGTTCATATGTTGTGTGGTGAATAATTATACAATTTCCTCAATGCATGCCTGTTTACATGAGTTGGTGGTTTAACGTCAAGAGGTCTCGTTTTAAAATGTATTATGATTCGATAGTTCGCGACGACACCTCAGAAAGCTCCTATGGCAAATGACTAAATAAAAGGTCTAAAACCTATCATGTTCTCATATTCCCAGAACCAATAATTTGATTCTGCAGTTGATACAACACCTACCCCTACAGGGTAACTCGCCAGAGCATTTTGTTGGTGAGTTAAGGTTGAACCCAATCCCCAGTCTGCAGAAGTCCTGCGGTCGACCGATGCAAGATGAAACCCTTTTTGGGATATACTATAAAGTTATATCGTTTAGGGCTTGCGCACACAACTTTAGTCGAACGACAGGAGCTGTAAAACTGCTTTTTTTTTTTTTGCATGGCTAATTGTTGGTGGAACGAGGATGCGTAGATCGGGTACAGAATGCATTGCGTTTATAACGGAGATGGAGTTGGGTCAAATGCGGAAAATACCACCGAGCGACGATGACGTTTTGGAAACCCTCCAAGGCGTCATCTTTAATGCCTGAGCCTGGGTCAAATTACGCAAGACTAAACCAATCATCAACGGCCCCAAGAGGTATCTCAGGATGGCTGCATTGCTGCCATGCTACCATGCTACCAAAAGATTAAACAACGGAGAAGCAGGGCAAGGCTATCGTGAATGCGAACAATAACTTGCTTGGCTGCGCACTGTAGGTGTGAGTAGGCGAGAGCCATTCATCCTTTTGTTTAAGAATATTAACCATTATTCGCGCTTTTGTGGTGTAGGTTTAACAAATTGGATATGGTTTCTGTAAAATATGGATTCACCTGCGAAATCTGCGCTGATTGTGAATTGAAACTGGTCTATTGAGTGGATCCCATACAATACCTTGAGAGTCTTTGCTCTTGTTCTACCTTGGCATCCCATATCAGTGACGAGGAGATTTACTTTTTCTTTTCTTTTCTTTTTATCAAGACAACACGGTATGTGGGAAGAGACTCGATGGCCCAACTGCATTGACTTGACTCGCTGGCACTTAATGATGAGAAACAAGTATATTGTGATAAGCTATTTAGGGTAGACTGCTACCCAATGGTGTATCCGCAAATCGACGAAAGTAGTGGCACAGGTGGCGCGGCTAAATTAATCTGTGGAAACAATGCATTGTTCCCCTTTAGCACTTTATTAATAAAAGCGTTGTTGGCGATAAGGAATTTGCCACTGCAACAAGTTGTCCTTGCGTGGGGGAGTTTTGTTCACAGACGAGGAATAACCGGGTACGCCAAACCCCATTATTCGATTTGAATCATGATTTGCCCACCTATTGGCCACAAGTGTGTTCCCCATCGCACAAACGGAGGATTGAATGGCGACAGAAGGAAGGAGAACACACACACACACACACACCAGGCAGTAGCTAAGTAAACGCACGCAGCTGTCAGAGTGGCAATAATAATATATGCACGACAAAGAAACGGCTCCGGGTGCTTAATTCCGCCCCCAAGCCCGGGCAGCCTTGCCGCCTGGACGCAGGTGCTGGGCCCTTGCAAATTAGCGAACGCTCAGCGGGGTAATGGCAGGCCAGGGCCCTGGCGCGGCAGCCTTGCAGCTGGCCGAGATGCGGCGACACAATCAAGACCCGCAGCCGAAATGGCTGATTCTGCCTCTTTACATCACGTCGAGTCTGCAAAACCACGCGCTCTCTCTCTCTCTCGCTCCCGACACTCGTCACCATTTCATCGCTTGACTCTCTCTCCTTTCCCATAGAAACAGGCGCCCGGAGCCCTTAATCCACATCCGCATCGATACCGATACCGATACCACTACGCGTACCTCACCTCATTTTACCCAGAGCCTCGGGTATCCTTTGGCATCCTCTACGGTCTCTCACTCCTCAGCCGCGACGCTGCCTGGGCTGGATCCACGACAGCGACATCCACCGCCAGCTTCCTCAACGCCGCCTGGCTGCCTGAAAGAGACAGCCAGCGCGGACAGACTCTCGACTGCTGAGCCTTGAACCCTCCACCTCCGTCCGGCCTCACCCATCTCCAACACCACCGCCCTCGAACCTCGCACTCCGCCCCCGACTCGAAACATGGCCTCCTCCCGCGAAGACTCCCTCTTTGTCGACGACGACGAAGACATTGTGGAAATAATCACCAGCTCGAGAAACGCACGCCCGCATGCAAACGCTCATGCAACCTCAAACGCAAACGCTACAGGGAGTCTAATTCTGCCCATGCCCGAAGGCCAGACACGCCCGCCAGGCTTCAACACCACACAGCCTGCCGTCGAGCCTTGGGCTCAGGTTATTGACCTCACCGAAGAGCCCGACTCCCCCGTCCGCGAGCGCCGCTCCACGTCGCACGCCCGCAGCAGCAGACAGCCCAGCCGGAACCCTCGCAGGACCAACTCGCAGCGCATATCACCCCCCAACCTGACACGGAGCGACAGCACCTTCTTTCCCGCCACGACCGGCGTCATCGACCTCACAGCCGACTCGCCTGACGAGCAGCGCCCGTCAGACTCGACGCGCAGCCGCACCGCTGCCCACCACCGGGTCCGCCCCCACCCTGATGAGTTGATAGAGCTCGAGTTCATTAGCTCTGTGCCCCGTACGCGGCCTGTACAGACCTTTGCCATCGGCCTCACCAGGAGACTGGCTGGCATCCTCGGTGCCGACATCCTCAGCTTCCCAGCTCCCCAGCTCGACGTATCAAGAAACGCCTTTGCACCTCGGCCTCCCAGCCCGAAACCGCCTATGGAGCCCATCCCCTCGACCCGCGATGGTTTCACTCGCGACACCTGCGCCGATCCAGAGAAGGAGTCTGACTCGATTGTTATTTGCCCAGCCTGTAACGAAGAGCTGGCGTACGATCCAACTGGACCAGTCCAAACCTCTCCCAGCGGAGGCAAAAAGCGCAAGAGGGCACCTGGAGAGCACCACTTTTGGGCCTTGAAGAAGTGTGGCCATGTATGCATAACCCCATATCAGATAGAGACGAACATTTTTTTCTCTTTTCCTTCCACCCAATGCTGACCAAACAAATTCAGGTTTATTGTGCAGATTGTTTCGAGAACCGTAGACCTACAAAAGCAAACCCCGAAGGCGTGGGCTTCCGCGCTCCTGAGGGGAAACACCCATACCAGGCCCCAGCTGGTGAGCTCAAGTGTGCTGTGGATGGTTGCGAGACAAAGGTTTCTGCAAAGGGCGAGTGGGTGGGCATATTCTTGTAACACTGCTTTTTTTTTTCTTTTCGGCGTTCGGCACGTCTTTATCAGAGGATATGAATGACGACTGTATGAAGGGACTCGGGGATACACAGGCGAAAGAGGCGCTATGGGGATATAACTTTTTCTTTTACATCTCTTTTTTGGGTTCTGTTTTATTGAGTAAAAAAAGGGGGCTCCAGCAAATGGTATTGGAGTTTTGCGGTACCGGTATATGGCCCGGCCGGCTTCTTCTTTTTTTGGGCAATGTTGGCTTTTTGTCCCTATGGGAGTGTTTTTGTTCCCAAGCGAAACGGTCCCCTTGTCTCAGGTAAACTAGATACGCACGTTCAAACGGCGTTGAAGACGCTGTAACAAAAAAGGGTTGACGGTTTTTTTGTGGTATGTTCATTTACTCGTCTATTTATCGCTGATGGGTGCATAATAATGCGAGTAACCAACTCGTTTCCTCTTCAGATGCGAGGATCAAGGTGAGGGAAAAAAAACTAAACATGATGACATGACATGACAACGCTGGTCCTAATGCATCCCTCCCGCCCAAACACCAGCCTTGTATAAACCAAACTCCTGATAACCGATAAGGAATTAAAAAAAAAAGGACCCTTCCTTCCATCACGTTATGCCAGATGCTCTGTATCTGAAACAGTAAAAAAACAGTTTAAAAGTAAGCATATTCGTCGTCAACAAGCCCCCCCTAGTATGTGTCGTATCATATCATGAGCTCAGACGCAATGTCGTCGAGCCAGTCTCCCCCGCCGTAGTCCGTCTCCTGAGAAGCGCTGGGCGGTGGTGCTTTGCACACAGGCGTAACGGGAGTGCGCTGCTGCTGCTGTTGTGGCACCGCATTCTCCTTGTTATTGATGTTGTTATTATTCCCCTGTCTGTGCATTAGGTTGCCCCGTGGGGAGCTTCGTGCTGGGACCTTTGCAGGCTCTCGTATAGTAGTAGTCTTGACTTGTACTTGCGGTGTCGCGTTATCTCTTCTAGCTCCCACGATATTTGGTCGCGGGGCACAAGGTTTGGCATTGTACGGCGGCGGTGGTGGTGCTACTGCTGCCGTTTTCGGTTTCGGTTTCGGCACTGGTTTACCACGCACAATGTTTGGATTCATCTTGGTGTTTTCAGGTTTCCTCTGCATCACGGGATTCTGTCTCGAGGCCATACGGTCTAGACCGTTGGGTCTAGGCCCAGGCCCTGATGGTGGTCGAGCTGCAGCTGCCGTCTTGGCTTGCTCCCGCCGCACCCGAGCTTGAGCTTCCGCCTCCACTTCGGCGGCCTCCATGCGAGCTCGTTGGCGCCGTTGCATCTGCTCTAGCGCGGCGGTACGGCGACTGCGCTGCAAGGCGATCGACATGAGCTCATGGGAGCCGGAAGAAGTAAAGAAGCGTCTGGGAGGGGCCGGGGGTGAGTCCCACACAGGCTCTGGGAGCGAAGGTTCGGGCGGGTCGGGCTCCTTCGGGGACTGCTTCTCAGGCTCTCGCCTAGGTTCGAGGGAGAGACCAAAGTCGTCATCGGCGAGGTCTTCTTCGAGCTCACGTGCTTGCTGAGACGGTGAGGGGAAGAAGTCGTCAAAGTTAAAAAGAATAGCCTGTGTGCTGAGGGGAGGGGCTTGGCGGGGTGGTGAGGGTGAAGGCGAGGGCGATGGGCTGCTGCGGATTGGTTTGATCGGGCACGGTCTTGATGTTGAGGGTTTTGGTTGCACTGGCTCTGGCTGCACTGGCTTTCGGAGGCCAAGGTCATGTTCGTATCTGGTCACAGGCCTTGGTTCTCTTTGAATTGTCGTTGTGGGTGTGGCAACGGGTGGGCGGAGAGCTGGTCGTTCATCTTGGTTCGGGGTTTGCATGGACGCCCTCAAGGCGCTTGCTTCAACGTCCTGCAAGATTTCCAACGCAATATCCTCTTCAAAGAAATCATCATCCAGGTCGTCCAGAATATCCTCAAACTCCACCTTCTTCGTTTCCTTTTTCCCTTCATCTTTCATCTTCTCCTCATCGGTCCTCTTAGCTTCTTTCTGTTCCTCTTCTTTCGACCCTTCTTCTGCCTTTTCCTCTTCTTGTTGTTGTTCTTTTTCCTCTTGTTCATCCATTTTATTTGGTTCCTCCTCCTCCATTTCTTGTTCTTCGTCCTCCTTCTCCTCCGCCTCTTCAACAATGCTGTCCAATTGAGGTGCTAGGGCAGGAGGACAAGGGGTCTCCGGTTCGGCAGCCTCTTTAGCCTCCTCCACCTGCTTTCCTTGCGCATCTCTCTTCTTTGAAGTTCCGTTACCCCGCACAAACCACGCAATTGTGTCCTGACTCGGTCTGACGTTGACCAGCGGCAGTCCCTTCTTGCGCTTGGCTTCCCGCTCGGCCTGCTCCTTATCCTTCTTCTTCTCCCTTGCCACTTTAGCCTTGGCAGCAGCCTTTTCCTTCTCGAACTCCTTGCGTATTCGCTCCTGCTCAGCTCTCTCCTGCTTTATGCGCTCGGCGCGGGACAGCCTGGGCACGCGATTGGCTTCCTTGTAGGCCTTCTTGACCTGCTTGGACGTCATAGGGCGTGAGGCCTGCTGGGGCTCCGGGGAACCATTGCGCCCCGGGTGCTGGGGGATGAGCGTAAACGTCCTCTGGGCGGGCATCGTAGCGGCGACATCGGGTCCGTCGTTTCTCGGGGGGAAGTTGTTGGGCGGGATATCTGGCAATATCTCCAGGCACCAAACTATGGCATGGGACGTGTCGCGGGGTGGTTTGGCTCGACGCATGGACGCGCGAACCATAAACGAGGTCACATGACCACCGTCAACAACAACCGCGTATAAGAGAATCATGTCAGAAATTAGCACTGCAATCGATTCCACCATCGGCTGCACATAAGGTTGATCTCTTGGTTGTTTAATTGTTTAATTGTAATTGAATTGAGTTTTGACAGAGGCATCAAAGCCCAGTTGCAATCTGCACTGCTGCTCCACATCCCTCTCCTTCTACTTGTCGAGAGGCTCAACCGTGGGATCCCAAGCACAAGGGGTGTAATCATCTGTTGCTACATCTGCCACCTCCTCCTCAGTAAGCTCAAAGTCGTACAGCTGGGAGTTCTCCAGGATGCGCGACGGCGTCACGCTCTTGATGAGCGGCACGTAACCTCGCTGCAGGCTCCAGCGCAGGAGGATCTGGGCCTCACTCTTGCCGTACTTTTCGGCCAGAGCCTTGACCTTGGGTTCCCCGAAGCGCTGCCCGCGAACGATGGGGCAGTAGGCCTGGACTGCGATGTTGCGATCACGACACCACTTCACAATGTCTGGCCGCGTAATCCATGGGTGGATCTCCCATTGTCCAACGGAGATAACGCCTCCCTTGCCCGGACCACCCCGCTCCTGCTCCAGTTCCTTGATGTGTTGCTCCAGTTCGTCAAGGTGCTGTACGCCATAGTTGGAGACTCCAATGGACCGGACTTTGCCAGCCTCGACGCATTCAACCAGGGCCTTCCATGCGCCCTTGCGGTTCTCGCTGCCGCCGTAGGGGGCGTGGATGAGGACGAGATCGAGGTACTCGAGCTTGGTCTCGTCAAGAGCAATTTCAATCTGCTTCAAAGTGTTCTCATAGCACAGAGGAAACTTGGGCTTCAGAACCTTTGTCGTGAAAAACACTTCGGATCGAGGAATTCCCGCAGCAGCAATGCTTGCAGCGCTCGGGCCTTGGTTGCGATACGCGGAGGCGGAGTCGATCTGAAGACGTCAGCATATCCGGGGTTTGATGGCGGGGATTGAGGGGATTGAGGGGAAAAGGGCGCAGACATGACGATATCCGACTTTCAGGGCCTCTTTGCAGGCATATTCTGCCTGTTCTGCCGGGCTGTTTCGCCTCGATTAGGGTTGTATCATGGCTGGGCGCAGTAGAGACAGGCTTACGTTTGGTAAACCTAGATAGATTAGCAGTGTAACACCCCACGCAAGCACGATACGTACGCCGAAACCCAGTCTGGGGATCGAGTAGCCCGAATTGAGCTTCTGGACGGACTGGAGCGTGAGTGCGGATGCCATTTTGCGGTTCATGGATGGTTTTCGGGGGAGGGATATGTATACAAGGTGATGGTGTATTTGTAATAAAGTGTCCCTTGCGGGGTGTGGGGAAAATATCGAGATGTGGGAAAGCTTGGTGTTTGCTTTACGTTATCTGTGTTGCAACACCACGTGTGTGAGAAGAATTTATAGTGAAACTGCGTGGTGTATAACATTTGTAAGATTGACCGGTTTCGGGCTGAGAATAAAGGGCCGGTCCGTTATGTAGTTGCAAATGAGATGTTGCAACATTGACTTGAAGTTGGTGATGTGGGGTGGAGGTGGGGTTGAGCTTGATAATCGATAATCAAGAAGAAGGAATTGAAACATTCCCGTTAATTAATTCATGTGGGGGAGAAATTAATTGTAAATTAATTATACGAGTTAGAATAAACCAAAGATCATTGGGAAATTTAATATATTTGTTGTATATGCGAACGAGAGACGAATCCTATGTTAAGTTGCACGTTAGTATAGGGTACTTGCAATTGTCATCTCAACTACATGATGTGAATATTTTACCATTTTTTACAATTTTTTTGTCATTAAAGTCTCTAGCATTTCAGACTACACTATCCATTGTATCCGGATGCTCTTGAGGTTGATTGGCATTATCGCCATCATCTTCCTCATCATCATCATCGTCGTCTAAGTCTAACATTGGGTAGTTGAGAATAGCCGCAATATCACCCAACATAGTGAGCCGCTGGCCGCTCTCGTGATCACTACTTAACACACGGGCCTCGCCGCCGTCGTTCCTGACTTTTTCTACGAGAGCCACATACTTCTTTCGTGTGGCCAGGTCCTCGCTTCTGAATAACGAGTTATTAATCAGGAGGACGCCGCCTCCCGGGCCAACGGCACCATCGTTGACGGCCTTTTCCACAGCCGAGGTGCCGTACCAGGCCCGGCCGTCGTCTAGCTTGAGCATGTCGAAGAACTGGTCGACGTACTGCGTCTCTCGGGCAAATTTCATGTCCTTCATCTTGGCTAGTACCTCGGGACTCTTGAGAACCTCGTTTAAGCTGTGGACGTGGCCCGAGTTTGCATGAACAACAGTGGCCTGTTTGGCAACGGCCGTCAAAACCTTGTCCGCCTTGTCCCGCCCCTGATTAGCAATGTACTGCTTGAAGTCCGTGGCGACGAAGCCCGGGCTCGCCAGAAGCAGCGGGCGGGACTCTGAAAAGTCCATGGTCCGGATGAGTGTCGACAGGGTCTTGTCGAAGAAGCGGCGCATCCCGGCGTCCTGATCCGACGAGATGTCGCGCTTCTTCGGGATGACGCTCTCGACACGGACCTTGAGGACGGTTCGGAACTGAGTAATGAGGCAGATGTTGGCCAGACCCTCCTGCATGACGACAGCGGCTAGGGCGCCGTCCCGGTCGTCAGACAGGGCCTCCTGGAGGGCAGCCTTGGCAACCGAGTCCCAGCCATCGGGCTTGATAACGGTGAAGGCACGGTTGACCTCGAGGTCCAGGGTGTGGTGGGAGCCAAGGGTAACGTGTGGGTTCTCGGCGGTGACAGTGCCGGACACACGAAGGGAGGAGACGATGGGGTCGAAAAAAGTCGACTTGACTTTGATGGCCAGCTCGGTATGGACCCTCTCCGAGGTTGTGGTGCCCGTGCTGGTGGTGTTGACGACCTTGCGGATGGCATGGGCGTGGATGATGTCCCCTGGGAGGATCAGGTTGTAGGCATGCCACTGGACCGCGACGTTAGTGGGCCGGCGGACATCAGCAGCTGGGGCGGGTCTGAGATGTGCGAGATTGGGATAGATTCACATCTTCCCGTGAGGCGCTGGGACTGGCGCTGGCAAGGCTGAGGAGCAGTGACGTTTGAGGGGGTGAGGTGAGGAACGCATAGGAGGGAGGGGGAGGGGTAGAAGGTTGACAGGGACCAGAAAGAGGATAGAAACGAACCATGTCTTCGGGATCCTCGGGGAGCAGCGACACCGTCTCCTCCTCGAGCGTCTTGGGGACCTTGCGTGATACTAGCTTCATTTTCGCTGGGCTGACCTGGGATGCGGCAGTTTGGCCTGCAACTTTTCCCGCCGAGCAAATCTCGAGAGAGAGCTGGATCCCGAGGGTGTGGGACGAAGGGTGTGGTGGTGCAGCACAACGGGGTGGGGGTGGGGTGTGTGTGCCTGCGCGCGCAGCGGGATTGAAGATTTTTGTGTAAAATTAAGAGAGAGACAAGACGGATTCCGAGCTGAATCCCGGGGTGGGAAATGTAAGGATAATGGTAAGCTTCGCTTTGTTTTTTGCTTTTCTTTTTTCTTTGGTTGGGCCTTTGGATAAGGTGGTGTGACGTGTGTTACAGCGCCTGCAACTAGCTGCACGGGATTGCGCAGGAGTTGAGTAAAACCCGGTCTGCAGTTGGTCAGTCAGCACATAGGGCTCACGCAAGGCTAAGGTTATCGCAACATAGGTATGGCGGCACTGTATGTATATTGGCTTTTTTACTGTCCATTTTTTGCCCTTTTTGTCATTTTTTGTCGTTTTTGCTCTATTTCCCTTTTTTTCTTTTTTCCTCTTTTGTTCCCATGTCATCCCTTATTTTTAGGTTAGGTTGGGCTGGGTTGGGTACATGGTGTGTGTGTGGGTGCCGTCTGCCAAGCAGATACAGCATCCCAAGACGAGAAATATTGGGGACCCAGAAACACGAACAGCAGATGAGATGGGACGGACGGTACTGGAGATGTGATGTGATGGATGGGATCGGATGAGAGAGGACCAATGTCACGTACAGTAGCGCTCGAGGCAGCAGGGATCAGGCCGAGACAGCACGGCAGTTGGTGAATCCCCGAGTCCGTCGGGCTTTTTGCAGGTGGAAGATGAGAGGTTTGAGATGAGGGCTCGGCGTTGGTTACTCCCGACATGTACCGAGTATCCCCAAGCTATTGGCCTATGGGCGGGGCTCGTGACTATTTTTCCGATGTACACATTTTTTTTTCTCTTTAACGTTGATTATTTTTGTCTTCTGCATAGATAGTTAATGGAAACGGGCTCCATAGGTTGGGGCTTCCGGGCTCTAATAGTGTCCCGAGAGAGAACCTGGGCAATATCACGAAATAGAAAAATAGAGCAACAAAAAGCAAAAAAAGAAAAAAAATCCACCAAAAAAAAGAGAGCCAGAAGCAACATAGAAGTCAAGTCAAGATCAAACCTGCAGGCCCAGATCGCTAGCGGGCCAGCGCGCGAGGCGAGAGTGGACACTCGGCCCTATGCGCTATGCGTTTGCCGCCGCTCGCATTCGTTATTGTCCCCGTCGGCACCGACTCGCGGAGGAAATTCAAGTCCGCACTCCGTGACCCATCGGGATTTGCTCACCAACCTCACTCACCTCAGTCCGCGGCGCTCCAGCCAGCTCACCGCCGCAACTGCGCTGCCAGTTTGCACATTCCCGCTTTGTCGGGGTCCATGGCCCACGTCCGCGACGACCCTAGCCCCCCTCACACCCCCCAAAAAAAAAGAACCCAGGGCATCGCATTACGCCTGGTATATGCGCCTAGGCCACTGGCCTTCCTGTTCCTGCTTTTGCCGTGTGGTTTGGTTGGTGTGATGCCCCTGGTGAGCCTCGGCACCCGTGGGACATGACGAATCGGAGCCTCGATCCTCGAAGTGCCCAGCGCCGCAGCTCGACGGAGGGTTTCGTTTCCCAGGAGCTGCCTGCTGCGTGGACCTTAGCGGCGGGGGGTTTTTCGCATCTGCCTGCGCGGCCACATATGTATGTCTGAATGTGGTAAAAAAAGCTATGTAGCAGTGCATCATTCGAGAAGCAAGCTGGACCACGTCATCATGCGACCCAGCAAGCAAAGGTACAGTATCAGCAGCATGTAGTCAATCTGGGGTCCCGGTTCCCTGGGCTGGGACCATGTGCGCGCATGTGAAGTCTAGATAGTTGCAGGCATTTCCCTCGCCGGCGGCAGCTCGCAGTGGTCCGCCGCCCGACCATTGCGACGCTGCCCTGCTGCTTGGACCACTTACCGACATTTTGCAACTGCACATGAAGAGACAAGTCCGCGCAGCGCCAAGCCTTCTGCGTCCGCGATAATGCCGCACGATGGAATGCGCGATACGAGTGCGACGAGGGCGCGCGGCTGGATACGCGTATGTAAGTGAAGAGGATGTCTCGCCGGGGGAGGGGTCGTTGTTGCAGGTTGCAGGTTGCAGGTTTCCAGGCTTGCAGCGGTTTTGTTTTTCCCGCCGCTCCCTTTTGGCACGAAACATTTTCTGCCCTGTCTCGCCCTGTCCTGTCCTGTCCTGTCATGTCTTGTCCCGTCCTGTCTTGTCCTGTTTCTATCCTGTCCTGGGTTCCGACGCCCGATTTGGATTGACAGCTGTCCGGGCCAATTCCGCTTTTAGCGCTGTCGTTTGTAGTTCGCGAGATAGCACAAAAGGCAAATATATTGCTGATGGCAGCTAGGTTGCGTAGCTTCAAATAGCACGGGAACGCATGGTGATCCGAACGAGGGGGGAGGGGAGGAAAGTGGTCTGTGAGGTCATCATGGGGGCGATCTATACGGGGTGCAGACGGACATGGGCAGACCAGAGACCCGGCTAGGGCGGGTGTGAATTTTGGCAAAGGACCGTTTTGCAACAGACACACAGCCCGGGGCCTGAGGCTGTTTCGAGCGCATTCCGATGTTGGCGACGACGCACAAAGATGGCGGCGCCTGGATGGCATTTTCATGTTGCCGGTGCACCACGCTTGGTTCGTCTCTCTCCCGAGTCCATTGTTCCGCCAAAACATGGCCCCGCCGCCGCGCCGCCTCGGTTCGCTCCTTGGGAGCGGCGGGGCGGGCAATTAACACAGAGGTGAACACACGACCACGAACATGGATCCTGGTTGGCGAATTCGTTTTCTTTTTTATTTTATTTCATTTTATGGTTTTTTTTCTTTCTTTTTCTTCTGGTTATTCTCTCAGAGATGATGCTGCTGCCCCCCAACCTCGTGCTAGCACTCATCCGGAGGGTTCGCGCCACATTGCAAGGCGGCGCACCACTGTTGAAGTTTACCAACGGTTCTCAGCTTCCCCCTTCCCCCTTTTGAGTAGTGGTCTTACTGAATGAGGCCTTCAGTGCGCGCGCGCACAGGTGGGAACCCAATGAACAGAGAGTGCAGATTAGATCATGGCCGGCGGCGTTGCCATTGGAAGCAGGTGGCGTGCACCTAGAAGGACTGGTATTCCGTTTTGAGTAGTCTCTTTCGAGTTCTAGACTCTCGTACATGGGGTCGGTAGATCTCTCGAGTCATCCCGTGCTATCCGCATCTCTGCATCGAGGGGATCAGCTCTGACCCCTCCAAGCAGAATCCCCCCGTCCAGCTCTGGAGCTGGTCCCCGTACTGTAGGTACCCCCAGCGGAACGCTACCCTCCATTGGAGGCAGATCAGCAGCCCGTACTCGCATACGTCGAGTGCCAGCCAATTGCCGGCCGTCATGTACGCCCAGGGCCTGCAAGGCATAGCATGGGTGCCGTGGGTGCCGGGTTCCAATGGACCTGTCTTACGCCCCAGGTGCCATCCCATGACTTCATGCCTGGTCCAATTGCTGGATGCCTTTGACGTGAGCTTTGCTTTTACTGCTGACCGTCATCACAGCCACATGTCGCCCAAGTCCCTCCCTGCCTTAGAGGGTAAATTGGCCTCGGTGTAAGCAAGGCTCATCAGCAATCAGCCATGAATCCTTCAACACCGTGTGCATGTTTATTGCTGTGAATGTAGATAAAACGTCTCACCTATGATACATTGGCGATGTGCCGTCATCCCCCCTTCCAATGTTGCTCTACCCCCCAGTCACTTTTTTTTTTCTTTCTTATTTTTGTTCCATCTAATAATCAGCCCCAAATCTTGTCGTCGACTAAAAAAAAAAAAAAAATTACTGGCCGCTATTCGCTCGCAGACTTAAAAAAGACTACTGTATGACCCACCGCCACTCATCTTTGGCACCCTCGTTTCCAATTCCGAGTCGCCGCCGCCAAGCCGCCCGGGGCCAAGGTTGAGCCCACCCGCTAAGTCTCGTTGTCATTGACGACAAGCGAATGCGCGGATTGGGACTTTTTCTCGAGTACGAATAGAGTAAACGGCGGGGAGAGCCTCAGCAATCACTGCCTTCCTCGCATCCTGCTTTTGCCCCCCGTCCACTGCGCCCTCGGTTTTTGCCTTGTCTGGCTCGCTGTAAGACATGCCATATGCTCACCACCTGCTGCCTCGCCACATCCACCAGCACGGCATTACCTCATACATGTCGGCCCTCGTCGCATAGTTCTCCAACCTACCTCTACACCTTTATGATTCTCGGTCTCGTTTCGTCTCGCCTCTCTCCTCTCCTCTCCTCCTCTTTCTCTAGCCTCTAGTTACCGTAACCCCTGGCCTGGCCTGGCCTCGAATCCACCGTCTGACACGCGCGCGCACCCGCTCAACTCACTGACTCTTCAGCTGGCCGGACGCCCCGGACACAGCAACCAACCAACCGCCAACTTGCCTCGTGCTGCAAGATACAACTCTAGGTGCCCCGTCGATTCACACCCATCTCCATCCATCGCACAACGCACACACACCGAGTCCGAACAGCCCACCAACGCTCGCACTGCTCGGACCCTTCGGATCCTCCCTGCTCCGCCGTCTCTTCAACCTTGGAACTGCACCCCACAGCCACGCGCACAACGCGCACCCCCCCCACAGCCCTACTAAGTTCAGTTAGCTGGGTGCCTGGGTTGCGTACAGGGCATACGTGGGTACCTGCTGGACGGTTCTGTCAACCCGCTGTGAGAGCTTGCTTATTGTGCCTGCTTGCTGCTGCTTGCTTGCTGTTGCCCGCTGCTGCGCTGTAACAACTCCGCTCCGCTCGCTGTCTGTCCTGTGGTGCGCTGCAACTGCATCCATCGCACTCTCGCGCTCCGCTGGCTGGCTGGCCTGCCTCGCACTCACGCACTCACTCACTCACTCACTTTTCCCTCTCGGATTCGCGGGCTTTCCCCCTCGACTACATCGCCGACCGCCGGTCACCCGCTGCCCCCCGATGCCTCAAGCTTATGCTTCTTCTTGACCCTCTTTAGGTCCCTCGTGCCCACGCAGCATGGAACATGTCGCCCTCCATGTCTTCGCCTGCTTCCCGAGGCGATGGAGAATTGACTTCCAAACGTCACTCCCGCTCCCTCTCCATTCCCGCCACCCCCAGAGGCCGTCGCCAGAGCCTCGCTGCTGATTCCCAAGGTACGCCTGCATATGCGCCCTGCCTATCGCACCTTTCGGAGCCTCACGACCCTGAATGCACCGTCAATCCCTTCTCTTCTTTCTCTCTCGTGCCCCCATCTCCGGGTCTTGTGCCCCACTGCTTGCCATGCTACACCCCCAAGCCATGTGCACCACCAGATATTAGATATACCAGGTGTATCGCACTAGCTTCTTATTCTCGCCTGCCCTCTCTCTCTCTTTTCCTGTAGCCTGTCCGCCCTGCCATACTTACCGGCCATGCGCCCGTTCCCGTCCGGTCCTATTACTGCTACAACACGTCGTTCGGTGTAAGCTGACATCAACCCCAGCAGGAGCACCAATCACCAGGCAGGATACACGCTCTAGCAAGCATTCGACCACTCAAGCATCGCAGGCCAATTCAGTACAGCATGCTAAGGAGACAAAAGACTCTAAAGGTCCCTCCCGAGCGTCATCTCCGAGTCCTCCTGCAACCGCTGGCCTCGACCCATTAAGCACTGTTAGTTGCCCACCTCTTCTTTCCTTGCTTCTTGACCTGTCATGTGGCACAATTTGTGTTTTCATTTTTATGATTAACATGTCTTGTCCAGCAAATCTTTCTAAGAACCACAAGCAACATCTCTGAAAAAGAACCCACCATTGCACAGCGTATAGTACGCAACACCACTGGACGTCCTGACAGCCCAGCCATCGAACTCCCACGCAAGAGTTCCGACATTAGCAAGACGCCGAATGCCCTCTTGGACCTTGCAAAAGAGCGAAGGTATGCATTCACTCGCGGTGCTGCTGGGAAAGAAAACCATGTCCAAGGGGAGAGCGGGCTAACGGTTGGCAACAGCAAAAAGGGGCCTTCGTTCTTAAGTCGACTGGGAATGCGTAGCAGCTGGAAAAAGGACGATGACATGCACGACTCTGATTCGGAACTTGGAGACCTTCGCACCGATGGCATCAACGCAGAAGCCCTCACCTCCATCGCCGGTGCGGGTGGTGGCTACATCCCGTTATACAAGGAACCCCCTCGCTATATCAGAGTCAAGGCACACAACAAGAAGGACCGCGAGTTCAACCACCTATTCCTTGCCCAAGAGTTGATGGGCACCAACCAAACCCCGGAGCAGCAGCAACAAGGTCGTGCTCCCGCCACCGCCGTCGGAAGCAAGTTGTTAAAAGCCGGCAACGCTATTTGGGCTGCTGAATTTAGTCTCGATGGACGGTACCTAGCTGTTGCCGGTAAGGACCAGATAGTGAGGGTCTTTGCCGTCTTATCCACCCCCGAAGAGCGCAGAGCGCACGAGGATGAAGAGTCTCAGCGTGGTCCCAGCGCGGCAAGGTTGAGCGCCCCGGTATTCCGAAGCAAGCCCGTTCGAGAGTTTCGTGGACACACCGGCGAGGTGCTGGCCTTGAGCTGGAGTAAGAACAACTTTCTCCTCTCCTCTTCCATGGACAAGACAGTGCGTCTCTGGCACATGTCCAGAAATGACTGTCTGTGCACATTTACACATAAGGACTTAGTTACATCCATCGCCTTTCACCCCACCGATGATCGATTTTTCCTAGCCGGATCCCTGGATGCTCAACTTAGACTGTGGAGCATTACCGACAGGACAGTTGCATACGAAGCATCCGCCGGCGAGTTTATTACTGCAGTGGCTTTCACACCGGATGGCACAATGGCAATATGTGGTGTCCTGAGCGGAATGGCCACTTTCTTCATGACAGAAGGCCTCAAGATGAAGTATCAAATTCACGTGCGATCATCCAGAGGCAAGAACGCCAAGGGAAGCAAGATTACCGGTATTCGCACCATGACAGTTCCCGAGGGCCCCGAAGCCGGAATCGTCAAGGTTCTCATTAGCTCCAACGATTCCCGAGTACGAGTTTACAATCTCAGCGACAAGGTAGTTCAGGTAAAGTATAGAGGCCTGGAAAACCAATCGAGTCAGATTCACGCCCGTTTCAGCGATGATGGAAATTACGTCATATGCGGAAGTGAAGACCGCAGAGCTTACATTTGGAAACTCAACTCCAATGACAACGATCTCCGAGATAAACAGCCCTATGAGTCATTCGATGCCCACCCCGAAGTAGTCACCACAGCTTTAATGGCACCCACTAAGACTAAGCTGCTGCTGAGCGCGTCTGGTGACCCGATTTACGATTTATGCAACCCGCCACCCGTAACGTTACGAAGCCTCGAGGAGAGCGCAGCAAGCAACTCGGCAGTGTCTGAGGAGGATGAGACAAGCGATACACCCTCCTTCGGCAGACGCCCCGAGGAGAGCCCCGCATTTTTGGAGCGCTCGAAACACTTTGACGGCAACATTATTATCACGACAGACAGGACGGGTACGATCAAGGTTTTCCGACAGGATTGCGCCTACAAGAAGCGACAACAGGCACTATGGGAATCGGGATCCAAGTTTTCGGGCAGAATCGCAGGAGTCGGCAGGAGCGCTAGTATCATGACGAGGACGAGTGGTGGTGGCAGTCGCATCCAATCGAGACGAAGCTCTCTCAACATATCGCAAGGAGGACCAAACCAGGTCCAGCTTCAACATGCAACGGATAGGATCAACACATGGCGGCAGAATGTAGACGGAGGAGGTTCCAATTCCAATTCCAATTCTAATTCCAACAGACTAAGCTGGGGTGGAACGCCAACCAGGAGCGAGCGCTCAATGTCACCCTCAAAGGCGGGACGGGCGTCGATGAATGCATCTGCAGCAACCCTTGCCTCGGAAGCTAGGAAGCAACCTTATCTATCGAGCCCCATACCTCGAAGCCAACATCCCGGAAGCCCTACTGGTAGTGTGGTCTCGCGTGGTACGTTTATGTCGAATACGACAACACCGAGGGAGCAAAAGAGGACTAGCGCCATGTCGATCCCTCCAACTCCCAGCTTCAGCTTGATCAGCGCCGATTCCGAGAAAGAGGACAAAGTCGAAGGCGGGTTTTGGAACCTGGGCCGCTGGAGGAACAGATATTCGTCGGTCATTAGCTCTCCTCTTAGCAACAACGGAGCACCACCGAATGGAAACCAGCCTCGGCCCAGCGGCCAGTACCTGACGGCACCTAGAGAGAAGTCGGGTGGTCGCAAGAGCCTTGCGATAGGCGACTTGGGTCGTCTCAAGAGTGAGGAGGCCGTCAATCGACGCAGATCGGCAGGCCCAGTGTTAGCGGCCAGACGAACCCAGGAGATCAACCGACAGGGATCATTCGAGAGGAAAGAATACCTCTCTGTGACCAAGAAGCGAGTGGATTCTGGTGTTGGGCGTATGAGCGCCGATATGAGCGATTAGAAAGTCGACATGATTACGGATATTACTGAAAGATGAGGAAGCCAGAGTACGACGCACTCTGGAAGTGCTGGCACGAAGCGCCGGATCCATTCATTCGCTGTTTTTTCTTGTTTTTGTCTTTTCCCTTTTTTTTGATGCATCACAACGGCCGGAGTCAAATCAGCGACCATCTCATGTTTTCTTGCGTTGTTTCCACTATGCTCTTTTTTTTTATGTTTTATTTTTGTTTGGGCAACTGCAAAGTTGGATCAAGGCGTCTTGCGGAGAAATGACACTTCTGGGAAACTCATGTACGAGTAAAGCATACCACTCTGGCCAGGGATTTGGATTTACAACAGCGGAGTCAAAAGGGCAACCCCAAAAATACGGTGACAAGAGAAGGGGAGCAGGAGGAAGTTGGGTGTTCATAACTTATCTACTCTAGGTAGATCAGCAGATAGCCACGGGGTAGCGCCGACAGCAGAACCAGCCTCTTATGGTGTACATGGTGTTGACAGCAAGCAAGTAAAGCAAGC